>CM059190.1:21069504-21237738 GCA_030323885.1 Branchipolynoe longqiensis
CGCTTCGAATTTAGGGTTAATTTAATGAAATTTCACGATTTGAGTATATAATTCTGTTAAATATGGTCGCATTGAATAGATTTGGCCCGAATCGGTCGCAAAACACAGGGGGGTTTGCGATTTCCAGGGGGGGTTTGTGATTTCCTAGTAAATCGCAAACCCCAGGGTGTGCAATTTCCAGGGGTTTGCGATTTACTGCCACACCGGGTGAATCCTTTATCTAACCATAGCATTGCATTGATAGCAAGAATATTAGGCCTGGGTACTATTTAATGGTATTACTTATTAGGTCCCCCTATGAAGGTTTCAAGGTTATTATTGCCGGAAGTGATAGTGAGGATAAGCTCTCACTACCTATAAAGTACTTTCTCATGGCATGCGTATCAAACAGCCTCTGATAACCAAGTCCAACTCCCGGCCTTCACGAGGCGAAACTGTTTCTACTGACGGGAGAAGGGGCAAAGGCGGATCTCTGGCGCCTCAAAACCAGATGCTTCGGGCAGGTGGGGCTCGTCAATCTTGGCTGACTGCTCATCTAGGAGAAGGTAAACTCTGATTTAAAACCCCCGCTGCCGTGCGGCTAGTCCCATTTATGGGAAGACCAGAAGTTGGTAGTGCACACCAGCGGCCATACCGACTCAATTGTCGGCCTAAACTAAGTGCGGTGCACATCAACTTTGTTGGTGTGGTCAGGGGATGTCACCCCTTCAAGTGCATGAAGACTGGAGCAGCAGATGAGTTAGAAGATCAATAGCTTTGAAGGTGTAACAGCAAGATGATGTGGCTCATCAGGGCACACTCTGACAAAGATGAGTAAGTGGCCAGTCACCTTGGAAAGGAAGGGGAACCTACCAAGTATTTACCCATAGTAAGCAATGGTAATTAATGGAAACAAATTTAGAGATGGAGACAACTCTGGTCCCTCTGCGGGGAAGCCTTCTAATAGCTACAGTGGAGGCACCTTTCCTTCAACTATTAAGAAACCTCGTAATGACAATGTAAACTCAAAGCCTAAAATAGGAAGGTATGCATCTGATGTCAGGCAACTGAAAACTGGAGGAAAGGTGCTAAAGATTGGTACATGGAATGTACGAACATTGTACAAACCAGGCCGATATGACAACCTGAAAGTGGAAATGACAGCGCTAAACCTTGACATCCTAGGTATAGCTGAGACGAGATGGACGGGTGACGGGAGGATAGGTGATAGTGAGGTAGATATGATATATTCTGGAGATGAAAAACATCAGTATGGCGTTGGAATTATGATGAAGAAGTCCATTGCCGCCACAATGATTGGATTCTGGCCAGTATCTGACAGAATTATTATGATGAAGCTGAGGGGAAAACCGTTCAATATAAACATTCTGCAAGTTTATGCACCAACCTCAGATCACGATGATGAAGAAGTCAACGAGTTCTATGACAGCATCAAAAAGGTAATGGAATACACCAAGTCTGGAGAAATAACAATTGTTATGGGCGATTGGAATGCGAAAGTTGGAGAACAACATGAATATCCAGTAACAGGAAGATTTGGCTTAGGTGAGAGAAATGATCGTGGTGAATACTTGATAAATTTCTGTTTGACATCAAAACTAGTAATTGCTAACACCTTATTTGAACATCCAAAGAGAAGACTATATACATGGAAGAGCCCTGGTGATGTATGTCGGAACCAGATCGATTACATTCTTGTCAACCAACGATATCGAAATTGTATCAAACAGGCAAGGACATATCCAGGTGCTGACATATGTTCGGATCATAATCCAGTAGTAATCAGTATGGTAGTGAAATTGAAACAGCAGAACAAAATTAAAAACAACATTCAAATGGATATGAACATGTTAAAAGATGCAAAATACAGAACTAAGTATAATGTCTCTGTTCATAACAAATTCAGTGTACTGATGAATGAAGAAACTCCTCAGAGAGAGTATAACAACATTGAAATGGAATGGGAAGCTCTCAGAGAAAGCATGGTCAAGTCAGCAGAGGAGGTGTTACCAAATAAAAAACGAGAGACAAAGCAATCATGGATGACGCAAACCATACTAGAAAAGATGGCAGAAAGGAAGAAAGTGAAAACCACTGATCCACCTAAATACAAACACCTGAAGAATGAAATAGAAGATGAATGCAAAAAAGCTAAAGATGAATGGTGGAATAAGAAGTGTGAAGTAGTGGAACAACTTGAGTCTCAACATCGTTCAAGAGAGATGCACAAGAAAGTGAAAGAGATAACAGGTCAAGGATACAGACAGAGAAGCAGTAAATGTATCAAGAACAAAGACGGCAAAATGCTCTTTGAAGAAGATGAAATAAAGTCCAGATGGGAAGAATATGTAAACGAACTATACAATGATGACAGAGGGAACCCACCCACAATTGAGAAAGAAGATGGGAATATTATATTAGTATCAGAGGTTGAGAAGGCTATCAATGATCTAAAGGCAGGTAAGGCTCCTGGAAGTGACCAGATAACATCAGAAATGATAAAAGGACTAGATGAAGTGGGGATTCAAATCATTCATAAGCTAGTAACTGACATCTATGAGACTGGATTTATACCATTGAATATGAATGAATCCATATTTGTACGACTCCCAAAGAAGCTAAAACCAACATTGTGTACTGAGTACAGAACACTAAGCCTGATGAGTCATATGTTGAAGATGATCCTGAAAATAATTTTACTGAGAAACAGACAGAAAATTGAAGAACAAATCAGTAACGTACAAAGTGGGTTTATATCTGGAAGAGGTACACGTGAAGGGATTTTCAATATGAGAATGATTTGTGAACGTTATTGTGAAGTGAACCAGGATGTTTATGCCTGCTTTATTGACTATGAGAAGGCCTTCGACCGAGTCAATCATGAACTGTTAATCAAATGTTTACAAGATATTGGTGTCAATGGCAAAGACATTAAACTAATTGTGAACTTATACTGGACACAACGTGCATTTATAAAAATGGAGCAGGGCCTATCGGATGAAGTTATGATTAAACGAGGAGTTCGACAGGGGTGTGTATTGTCACCATGTCTATTTAACCTGTACACAGAGATGATTTTCAGACACATTGAAGATTGCAAGGGAGTGACAATAGGTGGCATGAACGTCAACAATCTTAGATATGCCGATGACAGTGTAATACTAGCAGACAGTGAGAAAAACCTACAAGATATAGTGAATAGAATCAATAAAGCTGGAATACTATTCAACATGAAGATGAATGCCAGGAAGACCAAAACAATGGTTATAAGTAAAAAGACAGATAAACCAAATGTCAATATAACCATAGATGGCACAAACATAGAACAAGTATCCGAATTCATATATCTCGGACAAAAGATTACAAATGATGGGAGATGTGAGGAAGAAATTAAAAGAAGGATAACAATAGCCCGAACAACATTCTCCAAAATGTATAGAGTGTTAACATCAAGTAAGATATTAATACAAACAAGGAAGCGTATTCTTCAGTGTTATGTGTGGTCTACTCTAATGTATGGGGCAGAGACATGGACAATCTCTAAGAAAATGTACAAACGTTTAGCAGCATTTGAGATGTGGACTTATCGAAGGATGATGAAAATATCATGGACAAAGAAGATCACCAACAAAGAAGTTCTCAGAAAAATTAAAAATAAGAAAAGCTTGTTTGCCACTATACAGACAAAGAAACTTATTTATTTTGGCCACATCATTCGTCAGAGTTCAATATACCGTACATTGTTGGAAGGGAAGGTGAATGGCAGCAGAGGGAGAGGGAGACCAAGAACATCATGGTTTACAAATATTTCACAGTGGACAGGCTTGAATTATTCACAGTCTATCAGAACAGCACAACATCGGGACAAGTGGAGAACCATTGCATCCAACCCTCGACTAGAGGATGGAACTATTGATTGATTGATTGATGAAGTGCTATATTTGCTGTGTCTGTGCTATATTAAACGATATTAGGTCAGGGCCCAATGCAGGAAGCGCCACATGGATGAAGAAAGTGGAAATATCAGAGCAATGTGAATAAACCATCTTAAACCCCTAAAAAAAGGTCGGGGGGTGGGGGGTAGCAATGCCTATATCGCCTTTAAAAACGCAGAATTATGGACGTGGGACTTCCCAAACAATATGTAGTTTCAGTCCAGAATTTGCATTTTATTTTTTCAAAGTAAAAAAACACACCTTTGTTTCCATTTGCCTAGAGCACCATTTTGAATGGCGGAGATTGCAATCACATATCGGTGAATATAGCTCATACATCCAAGAACAGGGTGAGTTTGTCTGTGCAGCTGCTGTCGTCAAAATGTCATCTGCTGTCAGTATAAGATTTTACCGTATGAGTAGGTACTGGTGTTGCGGTTTCCCAGGGACTCCAGTTTGCGAGGGACACATCGCTTCTGCACATGCGTCAAAATCGAACAGCATCGTCACTAACCTTATACATTTAATATAATGTTTTTGGTAAAGATATTTTCTATATGTGTACCAAAAGATTTGTTTCTAGATGGTGTAATTTGAGAGATATTTGACTTCTTCTGTATTTTCTGTATGAACATTGCTCATGACCATTGTCAATGCCTTGAGTTTGACGGTATGTGCAGTGCAAAACGTTAGTTTTATTCAAAATTAATAGAAATCAAGAACCCTAACCTTATAAATTTAATATAGTCTTTATGGTAAAGATGTTTTCTATATGTGTACAAAGCGATTTGTTTCTAGATGGTGTAATTTGAGAGATATTTGACTTCTTCTGTATGAAGATTTGCTCACGGCCGTTAACAATGCATTTGAATGGAAGTGTCCCTGGCAAACTGGTGTCCCTCGGAATCCACATCACCGGCAGTACTTAGATAACACTGGAAGAAAGCATGAAAATCATAGACAATTGCTAGTTTTTAAACACTCCTACTTGGGTGCATGCTTAAATTGAAAACACTCGGAAAGTACTCTGAATCAACTAAAGCTGTACTCTTTATTTTGATGTCAAATTACTTGGGATATAAACTAAAAGAACACACCAAAAGGCACTTTATTAGGCCTACACTCACATTTTCTAATTAGTGCATTCTTTTGCTTCACATTAATCAGAACAAGTACCAAAGCATGCGGTTTGGTTGTGCTTGGCGCTGAATCGCCATTGATTACACAGGCTATTAATAGATCCTATCAGAAAGACCACTAAATGAGCTTTAATTTGGTATATGATAGACATATATTTAAAACAAAATCAAATTATGCCCAAAAAGAAACACCTCATGTTTCAGAATTTCATTGTGTTACATGGTGCAAATTGTCTATTAAACAGGTATTGTACACCTTATTCTATATACCTTTTGTGTAAATAACCCTGAATTGAAAAATGGCTGGAAGACCAGTGCTTCGGCACTGACAAAAGACTTATTCGGCAGAATAAACATATTTACCACCAAAAAAAAAAAATGTTTCATTCAGTGTTCAGGGTAAATGTTGTTCAAGTAGACAAAACAATCGTAAAATGTGAATATCTTGAAAAGTAAACAAGGTAGAACATCTCTGTTTTGTGTGTTATTCTACATTGAACTAGCACTATGTGATTAAAGTTTATTAACTGCCCAGTTTAAAGATCTAACAAATGACTGCCGGTACGTAGTACGAGTTATCTATGCTATCTATGTGCAGTTTGAGAGCCCATCAACTTTGAGACAAAGGTGAGGCTACTAGTACCTAGCTAACAACCCCCTCTCCACCCCTACATCTCAATCAATCAATAGTTCCGTCCTCTAGTCGAGGGGTGGATGCAATGGTTTTCCACTTGTCCCGATGGTGTGCTGTTCTGATAGACTGTGAATAATTCAAGCCTGTCCACTGTGAAATATTTGTAAACCATGATGTTCTTGGTCTCCCTCTCCCTCTGCTGCCATTCACCTTCCCTTCCAACAATGTACGGTATATTGAACTCTGACGAATGATGTGGCCAAAATAAATAAGTTTCTTTGTCTGTATAGTGGCAAACAAGCGTTTCTTATTTTTAATTTTTCTGAGAACTTCTTTGTTGGTGATCTTCTTTGTCCATGATATTTTCATCATCCTTCGATAAGTCCACATCTCAAATGCTGCTAAACGTTTGTACATTTTCTTAGAGATTGTCCATGTCTCAGCCCCATACATTAGAGTAGACCACACATAACACTGAAGAATACGCTTCCTTGTTTGTATTAATATCTTACTTGATGTTAACACTCTATACATTTTGGAGAATGTTGTTCGGGCTATTGTTATCCTTCTTTTAATTTCTTCCTCACATCTCCCATCATTTGTAATCTTTTGTCCGAGATATATGAATTCAGATACTTGTTCTATGTTTGTGCCATCTATGGTTATATTGACATTTGGTTTATCTGTCTTTTTACTTATAACCATTGTTTTGGTCTTCCTGGCATTCATCTTCATGTTGAATAGTATTCCAGCTTTATTGATTCTATTCACAATATCTTGTAGGTTTTTCTCACTGTCTGCTAGTATTACACTGTCATCGGCATATCTAAGATTGTTGACGTTCATGCCACCTATTGTCACTCCCTTGCAATCATCAATGTGTCTGAAAATCATCTCTGTGTACAGGTTAAAAAGACATGGTGACAATACACACCCCTGTCGAACTCCTCGTTTAATCCTAACTTAATCCGATAGGCCCTGCTCCATTTTTATAAAATGGCTGATATCTCAGTACTACTACAGTACAACCCCATTAAACCAAGCTCGGTTAAACCAAACGATCGGTTAATCCAAACTTTTGTCGGCGTCCCGGCAAAATACTACCATTTATCATATAAAAAAGTTGGTTAAACCAAAGTCGGTTAATCAAAATTATCGGTTAATACAAACAAAATTGTCGAACCTCAGGCCACTTCCGGTACAGTTAAACCAAACTTTCATGTGTTTATAAGGTCACCTGAGACCCCACCGACTTTTTTATATGATAAATGGTACTATTTTGAAGGGATCCTAGAAATTTGTTTGGATTAACCAATCGTTTGGTTTAACCCAGCTTGGTTTAACGGGGTTATACTGTATGTACATAAACAAAGAAAATCAAAGTGTCCACATACATTGATTATTACATGTGCAATACACTCTTACTCAAAGTCAAAATCAAAGCCAAAGCTCAGTTAAACCAATGATCGGTTAATCCAAACAAATTTCTATGGTAGCTTCAAGTTTGGTTTAACGGGGTTATACTGTAGATGGTTTCCGCCACCAACCTGGTGTCAGTGGAAGAAGTAACGTTAGCAGCAGCTCACCTTGCACTTTTAGTTGCAGCATTCTCCATCGAATCAGCACAATACATGGAGAGAATCTCAACCAAAAACTCATCCTTTGGTAGCCGTAGCAAATTTGAATGTCGCTACTCAGTGCGTATGCTCCGTGGGGAGGATTTATTGTGTTAGCAGACGACATTTCAAGTACATGAATCTAGGAAAGTCTATGTTTTCTTACATCCCAGTCACACTACTGCTGCTTGTGACAACTTTGCGACCGCAAAAAAAAAGGGAGTCGTCGCAAAGAGGTCACAAAATGGTTGTAAGTGGTCGCAAAGTGGTCCTCAGTGGTCGCTGACCTCCTTACATCTATTTTGGTCGCAAGGACGTTGCAGCTACAACACTAAAAACCTCCTCATGACCAAAATGGTCGCCCAGAGGTCGGCCACCATTTCTTTGGTCACAAGAAGGTCGTAAGGAGGTGGGTTCTTTGGTATAAAGTAGTCACAAAGTGGTCGCAAAGTGGTCGCAAAGTGGTCGCAAGCCATAGTGTGAATGGGACTCTAGGGTCAGGCTGAAAGGTAGCGCCATCTACGAACGTAATATCGCAACTTATCTGTAGTCGATAAGCATCACATATTGTCACCAGCTTCCCTGTTCAGTGAAAGATACCCTCCTACTCCCCCCCCCCCCCACCACACACACAATTTAAGGTGTTTTACAAATCGGTTCTTGCTTCTATGGGTGCATTTAGTCGGTACACACAATGCGTTTATATGGGGCCAGTATTAATCAGTTTGCTTGTAAAGGGTTTTACGTCCTAGCAGCATGCAAGGTGATATGCCGTTATTCTGCCGTTGCCGTATGTTTGGGGTTATTTAGCGATGACCGATGAAGGCGGTTCATAGAAGATTGTCGTGTAATATACGGCGGTATTTGCAGGTGACAATGGCAGACAGGTTAGTTTGTGTTGATCGACCCTTCTAGTGTTCGCCGGGTTGGTTGGTTGTTGGGGTTTTACGTCCTAGCAACATCTATGATCATGTCATGACGGGTACCGACTTGTGACAGTATGCACTCATGGCAACTTTATAGTGCTGCCCCACTGGGAGATCAGGCCGCCGGTATTATGACCGGATATCCCACTCAGTCACATTATCCTGATAGTGATACTGAGCAAACCAGTCATCGCCCTATCCTAGTAATGCTGAGTGCCATGATAGGTAGCGAAATATGATAAGCCAGTGGCTTGACACGGCTGGGATTCGAACTCCCGACCTTACTTCCTGGCAGTTATCTCCTGTGGTTGGTTACTGGGTGGGGTTTGTGTGCCAGCAATAAGACCATGGAAGAGACTGGAGGCGGAGGGGGGGGGGAGATGGGGGCTGAGAGGGGGAGAAGAGGAGAGGGTGAGAGGGTGAGAGGAGGAGATGGGGAGAGGGGGAGAAGAAGAGAGGGCGAGAGGGGGCGAAGAGGACAGGAGGAAAGGGGAAGAGGGGCTTAGGGGGAGGGTGAGGGGAAGAGGGGGAGAGGCGGGAGAGGAGAGGGGAAGAGGGGGAGAGGGGGAGGGGGAGAGGAAAGAAGGGGGAAAGGTGGGGGAGAGGGGGCGGCGGGAAGCGGAAGAGGGGAGAGGGGGGAGAGGGGGGAGGAGAGGGAGGAGGAGAACGGGGAAAGGGGAGGAGAGAGGGCGACGGGGAGAGGGGAGAGATGATGGGGGTGGAGGAGGAGAGGGGGAGTGGGGGAGATGAGGACGGGGGGAGAGTGGGTGTGGGGGGATGGGGAAAGGGGGAGAGTGGATGTGGGGGGATGGGGAGAGGGGGGGTGTGAAGGGGGAGAGGGGGAGAGTGTGGTGAGGTGTAGGTGGCGGGGGGGGGGGGGTAGGAGGGATGCAGTGTGTCACTCGATCAATATATTTTTTAATGTCCCATCAATATATCGCAATATATTTCATAAATTAAAAACCTAGATGTGTTCTGGTAACATGTATGATGAGAAGAATATTCCATACCGATGCGCGAAAAGGAAGAAAGCAAGGCGGGGGTGGGGAAAAAGGCGCTTTATTTAACGCCTCAGAACAACAAGGAAAATAAGCAGCTATATACAAAAGTCAAATGCGGTGAGAGCAAGGCAGTAAAAGGCTCATAAGGAGCGGTCAAGGTATCTTAGAGTAAATGAGCTCGGGGGAGCTTGAATTGTTCGGGTGAGGGGCGCCGAAGAGCCCTCCACTAGCATGTAAGGAGAGTTGGGTGGGTGGGTGGAGAAAAGAAGAGCTTGTGCAGGGAGGACGGCGGGAAGGCGAATGGCTGAAGGAGGCCGGCGGGCGGCCTTATAAGGGAAGGAGCAGGGAGGCGAGAATGCGGGGGAGGTGAGAAAGCCGGCGGGCAGGGAGAAAGGGCGAGGCAGGAGACAGGTGAGGGAGGGGTGACAGGGAAGGTGAGAAAGCCGGGCGGCAGCGGGAGAGAGGTGGGGGGAGGGTCTCTTCCTTCCCTCGCATCAAACGCAATGCGAACATTACGACCGATGCGCGAAAAGGAAGAAAGCAAGGCTGGGGTGGGAAAAAAGGCGCTTTATTTAACGCCTCAGAACAACAAGGAAAATAAGCAGCTATATACAAAAGTCAAATGCGGTGAGAGCAAGGCAGTAAAAGGCTCATAAGGAGCGGTCAAGGTATCTTAGAGTAAATGAGCTCGGGGGAGCTTGAATTGTTCGGGTGAGGGGCGCCGAAGAGCCCTCCACCAAAAAAGGAGGAGAGGGCTCGAGGCGCGCCCGAGGGGGCGGGGCGGGGCACGGAGGCGTGCACCGCCTCTGGGGTCCAGGCGATGATGTGGTGAGGGGCACCCGCTAGCGGTGGCTTGGGCGTCGGTGGTGGTCTTGGGTGTCGTGATGAGTCGGGGGCCTACGGCGACAGGGAAGCGGGCGGCCAAAAAGTTGGGGAGGCCCGCTCCCTGGAGAGCTGCGCAGGTGGTGGTTGGCGGGGATGGGGGAGGAGGTGGGTCGAGGGTCGGGGAGGGGGGGGGGAGGAGGTGCGGCGAGGGTCGGAGAGGGGGGCAGCGAAGTCGTCAGGGCTGGGGGGGGTCGGGGTCGGGGTCGGAGAGGGGGGGTTGAGGAAGGCGGTGTCGCCGGGGGAGATGTGGAGGTCGTGATGGTCGGCGTGATGGTCGGCGGCTGTGATGTCTAGGGAGGGTTTGTGGTCAGTGTGGGCGGCGTCTGGGGCCTGCGGCGCGAGGTGATGGTCCCCGGCTGTGTTGTGGGTGGAGCGGCTAGGGCTGTGGTGGTCAGCGCCTAGAGCTCCGTGCTTGGGCCGCGTGTGGGGGGAGCCGTTGGTGCTCCTTGCGGTCCGAGTCCGGTGGCCTTCCGGCTGTGGACCGGTGGCTTTTGCTGGGCGTGTGGCGTTGCGGTCGGTGGTCATTATGGGGTTGTCGGTGGTGGTCAAGGGGTTGTCGGCAGGGGTGTAGGTGGTGCGCCAGTTATGGCCCCCCGGACCGGCTGGGGGGGGGCCGGCGGATCAAAAATCCGCCGAGGCGGCCGGGGTCTGGCGCTCATGGGCTTGCTTGGACAGGCATAGGGCCTCGCTGTGCATGGTGAGTATCCTCCTCACGTTAGCACAGTAGGCGCATATGTGCCGCTGTCTGGACCCCGCCTTGCCATGGGCCTCCCCGACGGCGGCACGGTCGCATGAGGTGGGCTCGCGGTTCCAGGCGGCACAGGGGGCCCCATGAGCTTCCCGGCTGTAGGTGGGGCAGCTGTCGGCTTGGGTCCGGGGCTGGTGTGCACCTCGGGGGAGGTCTGCGTCTCGGAAGGCTGGTGCTGTCGGGACGGCTTGGGGGGGCGGGCATGGTGAGAATCTCCATTCTCACCATGTTCAGGGCCACGGGGCGGAGGGGGCTGGTGAGGTGGCCTCCGGCGATGCATGTGGCAGCCCTCCGGACTCCCCAGCGCCCCTTCCCATTTCCGCTGCCAGGCATGATGTGTGCGTCTGCGTCGGTAGAGGTGCGTCGGCCGAGGAGAGGTCCGAGGTGGAGAGAGCCAAAGAAGAAAAGAAGAGCTTGTGCAGGGAGGATGGCGGGAAGGCGAATGGCTGAAGGAGGCCGGCGGGCGGCCTTATAAGGGAAGGAGCGGGGAGGCGAGAATGCGGGGAGGTGAGAAAGCTGGTGGGCAGGGAGAAAGTGCGAGGCGGGAGACAGGTGAGGGAGGGGTGACAGGGAAGGTGAGAAAGCCGGGCGGCGGCGGGAGAGAGGTGGGGGGAGGGTCTCTTCCTTCCCTCGCATCAAACGCAATGCGAACATTACGACCAATGTGCGCCTAGGACGTTCAGGTCAGTAGTAACCCAAAACTCGAACATCTTCAACGTTGGCGGGTAATTCTGGCTAATTTATTTAAAGCTGCATAGTCCGATGAAGCATAACATTTTCAAAACCAAAACAATTATCTAAAATTGATTCTACATATCTAACTTAGGTAATGATGCACTTATTAAACATGTGTTGCAAGATATAAGTATATTTAATAGAACCTGTTAGTGCTACTGAATAAGCCTATGGTGTCAGAGTTTTGGCAAGCTACCCAAAACTAATTTGACATATTTGCACTTCAAATATCTCAAAATGTAATAGCCATTTAAAATTTAAAATTACTTCAAACTCATAAGGTAAAGTAAGGTAGGTTATAACAATCAATTTAATATATTTATTTCAGACAAAATGGCCGAAACTCAAAACCATCGGACTATGCAACTTTAAGTATTTATTAGTAGCAACCCCCCTCACACCCCCACACACTCCCCCACACACACACTCCTACACACTCCCCCCCCCCCCCCACACACACACTCCCACCCACAAACACACACACACACCCAGCGATGTGGGCAGGTGAGGCCGGGTACGTCTGGAGATGGTGTCAGGTAAGGCAGCCGCCCGACCACCGATAGAAATCGCCCGGCGCCGGTGGCGCCATCGCCGGCGGCGTTCGGCGACGGCAGCGACGAAGCGACCTTCAGCGCAACTACGCACTTACGTACCGAATTTCGGAGATTGGTTGGTTGTTGGAGTTTTACGTCCTGGCAACATCTAAGGTTGTATCAGGACGGGTACCGACTTGTGACAGTGTGCACTCATGGCGACTTTATACTTATAAAGTTATAGTGCTGCCCCACTGGGGTGGGAGACCAGGCCACCAGCACCATGACCTGATATCTCCCTTGGTCACATTATCCTGACATTGAGCCAACCAGTCCCTTGCCCTATTCTAATATTGCTGAGTGCCAGGCTAGGAAGCGACAAGTATCAATGTTTAAGCCATTAGTTGGACTCGACCAGGGTTCGAACCTGTGTGTTCGAATCCCACGCTCTACCAAAACGGGAGACGGACGTTCAACTCACTCGGCCATCCCGTCTGGTCGAAATTCATAGAAATCACCATACAAGGCTAGGACTAGTAGGAGTAGGACTACTAGGAGGACTGCGGTACACGGCGTGTGTCATGCGATATCCGACACTAGGCGTGCGATATAATAATAATAATAATAATAAGGAATGTTTAATAGAACGTCCTCACTAGCAGAAGCCATTGTAAGTTGCTGTGTAATAAAACCACAATATGAAATAGTTACAACTTGGATGAAGTAGTTGGAGGATAGAGACATTTCATTTACCCTAAAAAGCTACATTAAAGTTGCATGGTTCGAACCCTGGTCGAGTCAAAACCAATGACTTAAACATTGATATTTGTTGCTTCATAGCCAGGTGCTCGACATTATTATGAAAGGGGAAGGACTGGTTAGCTCAGTGTCAGGATCATGTGACTGAGTGGGATATTAGATCATGGCACTGGTGGCCTGGTCTTCAAGTGTGGCAGCACTATAAAATTGCCGTGAGTGTGCACTGCCACAAGTCAGTACCTGTCCTGATATCACCTGAGATATTGCCAGGACGTAAAACTCCAACAACCAACCAACGAGGAGAAGCCGTGGAATTGCGTACTAATTGAAATGCAATTGCTACACCCTCACGCGAACCAACCGTCTCACATCGGCAACCAACAGTCAACAGCAACTGGTGAAATTCCCAGAGGTCACGCATGAGTGGAGGGGACACAACGAGACACAACGAGAGTCGGCGTGACAGCCGACAGAGTGTCGGCCCTCATCCGTTGTATCGTGGTGACAGCATTGGGGTTTTAACAGGTGCTGTAGCTTGCACATCCGGTACAGCCGACACAAACCGGAAGAGCAACCTCTCCCTGCTTATATTGACATTGCCTGCGCGCATGTCATGCGATGAAGTTACCTAAACACCGGAAGTGTACATTAGGATGGAAGTGAATAAATGAGTGCAATTGATGATGTGTCGGCGTATTTACTGAGATAGCCATGACAAAATAAATAAAGCTTGTTTTATTTAACGACGCCTCTAGAGCACATTGGTTTTCATCATCAGCTATTGGATATCAAATATATAGTCATTCTGACGTATTTCTTTGGAGGAAACCTGCTGCCGCCACATAGGCTACTCTTTCCGATAAGCAGCAAGGGTTTGTTTATATGCACTTTCCCACAGACAGAACAGCACATGCGATAGCCTTTGGTGAATCAGTTTTGGACCACTGGTTGGAACAGAAAATAGCCCAAACTGCAAATGGGTCCACTGAGAAGGATCAATAGGATGACCCACACCTTCACAGGTGTACATTCTACTGACTGAGCTACGTCCCACTCCCTTGTAAGTGTAGTTACTGTCGCAGCCCTGAAACGCCATGGGCAGGGCTGCTAAACTACCCTACACAAATAGAATGTCAGAGTCTTTATGACCTTGGGTAACATATAAACTAACAATCAGGATACAATATGTTGTATATATAGTGACTACCTGTAAAGGCCCTGTCACACATCACCGGATTGGGGGAAATGGACAGAAACCTAACAAAGTCCGGTTTGTACAAGTTTTGAACATGCACAAAACTAGGGTTTCATGTCCGTTTCATGTCCGTTTCATGTCCGTTTCATGTCCGTTTCATGTCCGTTTCATGTCCGTTTCATGTCCGTTTCATGTCCGTTTCATGTCCGTTTCATGTCCGTTTCATGTCCGTTTCATGTCCGTTTCATGTCCATTCGTCTGGTGGCCTTTGACCCGATGTCGCAACACTTTGACACATTTTAATACATTTTGATACTTATCACCATCAGACTAGACAATTCTGTCCATTGCTCAATCCGGCATAGTGTGACAGGCACTTAATAGAAAACAATAAACAAGACCGCCGGATTAAGAGTGAGTGTAGCATCTGGCAAAAGAATTTAAACCACACTATTTAAATAAAATTGCAATAATTTCGTAGGTAAGTGACAGTCTGTAGCGATTAGTGAGGTTGCATACTCTGGGAACACCACTGTTTTTGGTTGGGGAACAACCCCGGGGAAGGATTACAATCATTGGACCTTCGGTTATTTATATTTGCATAAGTTCTGATACACCACACAAATGATTGTAATACAGTATGGCCAGGAAACCACTGTCCAAGCGATGAAGAAAATAATGCTATTCCAACAACAAAAGCAAATCAGCAAATGCATCCGGACCAGACAGGATGGCCGAATCAGTTGAGCGTCCGTCTCCCGTTTTGGTAGATCATGGGATTTCCAACCCATGAGTTCAAACCATGGTCGAGTCAAACCAATGACTTAAAAATTTATCCTTGTCATCTCCTAGCCAGGCACTCTGCATTATTATGATAGGACAATGACTGGTTGGCTCAGTATCAGGATAATGTGACTGAGTGGGGTATCAAGCCATGGTGCTTGTGGCCAGGTCTCCAAATGGGGCAGCACTATGCAGTCACCATGAGTGTTCTCTATTACAAGTCGATACCGATCCTGATATGACATTAGATGTTGCCAGGACATAAAACTCCAACAACCAACCAAAACAAATGCATTGGTGCCCTAATCTGTAACGGAATTGGAGTGTCTAGCCACTGTTGCGGTCTTTGAGAGCGTGGGGCGACACCAAATCGATGACGGCCTCCGAGTAACAAGACCCAGAGATGAAAAGGCCATGCCTGCCAGCAACCAGCTCCGCTGCAGGGCTCAGCCAATCAGCGATCGCCTAGCACCGGAAACTGCCACGCGGCGCGTCATTGATGGCGCCGCCTAGTGACGGCTGGTGTCACCACAAGTGGGGTAATTGAATTGTGCCGTTGGGATTGTCTTGAATACGGGCATTCCGAGTTTCGTTGGGTGCTCAGCGAGGACTGTCTGAGACCCAACCAGCACTAAGTTCACGGATACGGACAAGGGTGGGGAATAGACATACGTCATGTCATGTTAGATGAAGTGATGCTCTATGTCATATTATATATTTTCTAGGATAATTCCTTTGCAGTCTTACATTAGAAACAAATGTATGGCAATAATGCTACTAAGTCTGGGTATCAGGAAGCATGTGATCATAGGTACAAAGTGAGTATAACGGCTAGGGTCTAGAGTAAAGGATAAGGCTGAGAGGGGCACCAACCCCAACTTCCGGTGTGTAAGCTGGAGCTGTGACCTAGCGTGCTGAGGGACCAGTGGAACGAGGAATACTTGAATTGCTGCGAGGGATGGGGGGGGGGGCGGGGGCACGGGAAGCGGAGGGAGAGGTGGGGAGGTGGGGAGATGGGAGATGGAAAGGCGGGGAGAAGGGGAGATTGGAAGACGGGGAGGCAGGGAGGCAGGGATATGGGGATATGGGGAGGTGGTGAGACGGGGAGGTGGTGAGTCAGTGATATGGGGAGGCAGCTAGACAGGGAGGCGGTGAGACAGGGATATGAGGATATGGGGAGGCAGTGAGACAGGGAGGTGGGAGGTGGGGTGGTGATGAGACGAGGAGGCGGTGAGACTGGTTTACAGGGAGGCAGTGGTCCTGGGAGGTGGGGAGGTGGGGAGGCGGGCAGGCATGGTGGCGGTGAGACGGGGAGGCAGTGAGACGGGGAGGTGGGAGGTGGGGTGGTGAGGATGCGACGAGGCAGTGAGATAGGTTTACAGGGAGGCGGTGCGACAGGGATACTGGGAGGTGGGGGATGGGAGGTGGGGAGCCAGGGTGGCGGTGAGACGGGGAGGCAGAGAGTGAGGGAGCCACGGTGGTGGTGAGACCGGGAGGCAGAGAGTCAGGGAGGCGAGGTGGTGGTGAGACGGGGAGGCAATGAGATGGGGAGGCGGGGAGACGCGGATTCGGGGAGTTGGGGAGGCAGGGAGGAGTATGACGGGGGGGGGGGGCGGGGGGAGGAGGAGGGGGGGGGGAGGTAACCTCAGAATGCGAAATGCCAGCTGCTGATCACATTGCTGATCGCCTTGTGGGGGATGAGCAAACACACAGCAGCGTGATTCACTAAACGGGACGACTGAAAGGGATGGCCGAAAGAGTGTGACGCTCACTTCCCTCACATAAGGGATTGCATGGATTTGCTCCCTAGACTGAGTCAAACCAAAGAATATATACTTGCCTGATACTCGGCATTACAAGGATATGGCAAGGAGCAGCAGTTCGATTGGTTGGTTGGTTGTTGGAGTTTTACGTCCTGGCAACATCTAAGGTAATATCAGGACGGGTACCGACTTATGAGAGTGTGTACTCATGGTAACTTTATAGTGCTGCCCCAATGGGAAATCAGGCCACTGGCACCATGACCCGATATCCCACTCAGTCACATTATCCTGACACTGAGCGAACCAGTCCTTGCCCTGTCCTATTAATGCCGAGCGCCTGGTTAGGAAGCGACAAGTATACACTTTTAAATCATTGGTTTGACTCGACCTGGAACCGAACTCCCGACCTTCCGCAGCTGTTCGAGGGAGATCAAATTGTTTGCGATTTAAATTTCCCCTGCTTACTCAGTGCATGTCGACGACACAATGGCCATCTTAAAATGTCCCATTTATAACTGATAAATAATTACTTTTAAATGCTATCCTGTTATGGTATGTATGTTATATGCCCTTTAGCTATACTGCATTCTGTATTACCTCGAAACGGAATCCCCAGCCACCGCCAAAAACAGGGATAACAAAGCCAGAGGATAACCAATAACCGACTACTGACAACCAATACCTCAGACAGTGCCTCTGAGGCCAGCCGTGCTCAACATTTGACGGCGTTTTTAAATGATTGTTTGAGAGTCCTCTGGTGCCGATAACCTGAATCAATGCCCCTTGTGACACCCACGGCCCCGTGTTACTTGCAGTTATCCGACTATTTTCGCTACTGTTGGGGAAGCGTTATGCTAGGTACACACCTACCGTATACGATTCGCGCACTAAAACTTGCGACCCGACCCGACCCGCTTAAAACTGAAAACGGGCCGATTCATTTTACGAATCACGAATCGTAATTGTAAGGAAGCAGTTTTAGCCCTAAAAATGAGTTTTAAGTCGCGAATCGCAATCGGTAGGTGTGCTAGGGGAGTGCACACCTCACGACTTTTGGGTAGTTTTAGATCGTATACGGTAGGTGGGTGCGGAAAAACGGTAGGTGTGTATCTAGCATAAGAACACCTACACAAACCCCCTCCCACTTAGTTCAGGCTGTTTAGTAAATTACCTTCGTTGGCTACAAAGGTTCATTAATCTGCCAAAGATAAGACAATTGCATTAATGCAATTGTTGTGGCGCGCTACACAATTTTTCTCGATTTTGTTAGTATCCTTTATTGCGTGGTTGGTTGGTCGTTGGAATTTTACGTCTAAGGTCATATCAGGACAGGTACCGACTTGTGACAGTGCACACTCATGGCGACGTTATAGTGTTGTCCCCCTGGGAAATCAGACCACCAGCACCATGACCTGATATCCCACTCAGCCACATTATCCTGACACTGAGCCAACAAGTCCTTGCCCTATATTCAATGAATGCCTAGCACCAGGCGAGGAAGCGACTGACTATCAATTTTAAAGTCATTGGTTTGACTGGACTGGGAACCAAACTCCCAACCTTCCGCACGCGAAGCCCGCGCTCTACCGATTAGGCCACCGCGCTCAGTCCAACTTAGTTCAAGTTGCCCAGTAAATTATCGCGGTTGGCTATACATGTTCACAATTCTGTTTCTCCAAGGCTAAGCTGCCGAAGATAACATTAAATTCAATTGTTGTGGCGCTTTAAATAATTTTTCTCGATTACTTTAGTATCCTTTATTGCTTGGTCGGTTGGTTGGTTGTTGGGATTGTACGTCCTGGCAACATCTAAGGTCTTAATCTTATCCGGACAGGTACCAACTTGTGAAGTGTGCACTCATGATGACTTTGTAGTGCTGTCCCACTGGGAAATCAGGCCGCCAGCACCATGACCTGATATCCCACTCAGTCATATTATCATTACACTGAGCTAACCAGTCCTTGCCCTATCCTAATAATGCGGAGTGCAAAGCTAGGAAGCAACAAGCATGAATTTGGTAAGTCATTGGTTTGAATCGACCAGCAATCGAACTCTAGATCTCCCGCATGGGAGGCTTGCGCTCTACCGATTCGGCCACCGCGTCCGGTCCTCCCTTCTTTGCATTTTAGGACATATAGTAAAACTTCTATAAATCGACCGTACCATTGGACCGATTTTAAATGGTCCATTTAGGGAGGTGGTCGGTTTAAGAAGTTTATTTAATTGTTACCATGGTATTGTAGGATGATAATTTGGACCCAAACTGATAAAGCGATTGATATAGGGGAGTGGTCGATCTGTGGAGGTGGTCTGTTAGAGAGGTTTTACTGTACTTGTATCAGCTAATTGTGTGTAGATGTGGCCACTGAGATCAAAGCCTGCAGCGTTCAGTCATTGTTAAGCTTGTTTGTTGTTTGTTTGTTTGTTTGTTGTTGTTTTACGTCCTAGCAACATCTAAGGTCATATCAGGACGTGGTCATTGTTAAGTGAAGGATGTTATCGTACATGTTAATAATAGGCGTTATTGTAACTCCTCTTACTGCGCCTGCGCGATAAACACACACTCTCCACTCGTGTATCTGTAAACGCTAGCCAACCACTCGACGATTGGAGAGTGCTCGAGGTATCACAATGTAATTTCAGAAGTTGGCACCTGCTCAGCATTTAAAGTCAATGACAGTTCTGTATTGATAGTCAATGAGTTGTTCTGCCCTCACAGTAATTTGGGGCGCCTGGTGGAAATTATCTAACTTTGTATTTAAACATAATCATCATCAGCATGCTGTCGGTTGCAATGCGACAAAGACTGCTTTCATTATTTCATGAAAGCTGCCTGCAAAAGTGTTGAAGTGCTGCTGGCTTTTGCAAGTTACCAGCGGCACTCTCTCGGGGAGCAAATAGAGGTCTCACACCAGCAAGAACATGTCCAGACAGGCGCAAAACTATTTGTCCCTGCAGTGGCTGGTCGGGAGATGTTGGGAGTTCCATACATCAACCACCCTTGACGCTGCCACAGTGACATGGTTTTCTGTTCAGGGTTTGCTCCCTTAGCCTTCGGTTCTGTCAAGAACCTGTACCACAAGGCAGTGGTTTACAACTCTGCAGGGCAGGGGCATCAAACTCCCTGAGGTATTGCAACACCTGCATACCAATGCATATATAATACTTATCAACTAAAGTGAAACCCCATTATAATGCGATCATTGGGGTCCATCAAATATCATTGCGAAACAAAGTGTGGGCATGTTAAACTAGGATTCAGTTGACTTAAGACTGCATAGTCCGATGGATTTGGGCTTACTGTTTTTCTGGGATAAATATATATTAAATGGATTAGTATAATCTACATTGCTTTAGTTTGAAGTAACTATTATTTTAAATGGCTAAGTTTTGAAATATTTGAAGAGTAAACATCTACAATTTGTCTTGGCAAGCATGCTAAAACTCTGACACCATATATGCTTTGGCAGTAACAGGTTCTATTAAATTGCCTCATTATTCCCTTATATGTGGCAACAAATGCTTAATAAATGCACCAGTATCTAAGTTAGATATGTAGAATCAATTCTAGATAATTGTTTTGGGTTTGAAAATTTGATGCTTCATTGGGCTATGTCGCTTTAATTACCTTTGAATTACAAAATTCCGGGTCCAGTGAGACATCGCGTCATATCTGAATTCCTGTAAAATTTAGGGGCATAAAATCAGGGTTTCACTCTATTATGAATCTCATTTCCATAATGAAACATTTTAACTACTCGCCAGGTTAATGGTTCGATTGTTGGAGTTTTACGTCCAGACAAAATCTAAGGTCATATCAGGATGGGCACCGACTTGTGACAGGCGCACTCATAGTGACTTTACAGTGCTGCCCATATGGGTGACCAGGCCATCAGCACCATGACCGGATTTCCCACTGAGTCACATTATCCTGACACCTGAGCGAACCAGTCCTTGTCATATCCTAATTATGTCAAACGCCAGGCTAGGTAGCGACAAGTACCAATCTGGTAAGTCATTGGTCTTGTATGTGGTGTGCCGCGCGTGTTTTTATTTGACGAATAACTTGTGCGCGTCTGCAGTAGGCCCTCTTTGTTGAGTTAAAGTTGCCCAGCTTCCCTTTGAAACGCTGCCCAGGAAGGGTTGACTCGACGTTCTCTCTGCCTGAGGCGACAAGGCAATGACATACCACGAGCAACCCTGCCCGTCAGAAACCTGCCAACGGGCCGGTGCCACTAACAGTTCGTTTATTGGGGTTTTACAACCAAGCAACATCTTAGAATTTATTTTTTTAATAAATAAAAAACAAAAATATTCTCGCCGTGAATATGGCCTATGTTGCCAACACGGCGTATAGAATCTACCAATCAATCAAGCAATCAATTATATCAGGATGGGTACCGACTTGTGACAGTGCGCACTCATGGTGACTTAATAGTGCTTCCCCGCTGGAAGACCGGGCCATCGAGATGATGACCCGATATCCTACTCAATCACATATTCGTGATACTGAGAAAACCAGTTCTTGCCTTTTCTTATTAATCCTAAGCGGCAGGCTTGGTAGTGTCAAGTAATCAATTTAGTAAGTCAATGAATGGGTCGGTGACTCTGGTGCATTCTGATAATATATAATAATATATATATATATATTATATATATATATATTTATATATTATATATATTTATATATATATATTATATATAAATATATGTAAAAATTTAAATTAAAAAACAAGCAAATATTATTCTTTGGTGGGAGATTACAAATTAAAAGCGGGAAATCGGGAGATGGGGGTTATTTTGTTATATGTTAAGGCCCAATCACACCTCACCGGATTGAGTAATGGACAGAATTGTCTAGTCCGGTGGTGATAAGTATCAAAATGTATTAAAATGTGTCAAAGTGTTGCAAAGGCCGGCAGACGAACGGACATGAAACGGAGATGAAACGGACATGAACTGATAGCCAACGGATGAAACAAACTCAAACCGGGCAAGAACCGTAGACATCAGCCAGGCGGCATCCGTTCTTAGTTTTGTGTATGTTCAAAACTTGTATGGATACAAAACGGACTTTGTTCGGTTTCTGTCCGTTTCCCGCAATTCGGTGAGATGTAACTGGGGCTTTAGGGAGATGTTCTGGAAAATCGGGAGACTTGCCATCTCCGCGGCACTGTTGGACTTGTATCTCCAGAACATCCGCCGTCGACAAGACAGGATACCGAGTGAGTTGAGCGTCAGTCTCTCGTTTTGGTAGATCGTGGGATTCGAACTCACAGGTTCGAACCTTGGTCGAGTCAAAGCAATGACTTAAAAAAATGATACTTGTTGCTTCCTAGCCAGGCGGTCCACATTATTAGTATAGGGCAATGATTTGTTGGCTCAGTGTCAGGATAATGTGTCTGAGCGGGATATCAGGTCATGGTGCTGGTGGACTGGTCTCCCAGTGGGACAGCACTATAAAGTCGCCATGGGTGTGCACACTCACAAGTCGGTACCCATCATGATGTGACCTTAGATGTCACCAGGATGTAAAACTCCAACAACCAACCAACCAACATCCGCCATCTTGGTTTTCATTGGAATTGAGATTTAAAAAGAAGTATGTGGCCAGCATTTCCTTTCACCAAATGGAACTGCCAGACGCATACCCTGCATTGCACAATGAATAAAGAGGAGGTAAGGTATCATTTAAGTATAATAGTTATTTGGGTCCCAATACCTTGAAATCTCCGACTCTCCCCCTTTGCCTATCCGAACACGGTTACAAAAAGTCTTCATTGAAGGTATTACACACAATACATCACACGCACCTAC
Organism: Branchipolynoe longqiensis; assembly: GCA_030323885.1. Classification (NCBI taxonomy): domain Eukaryota; kingdom Metazoa; phylum Annelida; class Polychaeta; order Phyllodocida; family Polynoidae; genus Branchipolynoe; species Branchipolynoe longqiensis. The sequence goes on from CM059190.1 coordinate 21,091,974, forward strand.
TACTACAGTACAACCCCTTTAAACAAGCTCGGTTAAAACAAACGATCGGTTAATCCAAACTTGTTTCGGCGGCCTGGCAAAATACTACCATTTATCATATACAAAAGTTGGTTAAACCAAAGTAGGTTAATCCAAACTATCGGTTAACCCAAACAAAATTGTCGGGCCCCAGGCACTTCCAGTATGAGACTTTTTTTATATGATAAATGGTAGTATTTTGCCGGGCCGGCGATTTTTTTTTGGATTAACCAATCGTTTGGTTTAACTGAGCTTGGTTTAACTGGGTTATACTGTATATACATACAAAACAATAATCAAAGTGTCCACATACATTGTATATTGCATTCATAATGCACCCGTCTTTTGGTCAAAGCCAAATCAAAGTCGAAGCCAAAGCTTGGTTAAACCAATGATCGGTTAATCCAAACAAATTGTTATGGTCGCCTTCAAGTTTGGTTTAACGGGGATATACTGTATATATTATAATATCCTTGTTACACCTGTGTTTGTTGCCGCGCCTGAGATTTTTGTGTTGTGTGATTTATTTTTTATCTGTGTGAAATATGTGCACCCGTAAGCTTCTTTTTTGAATTCTTTGTATAGCACCCCCACCCCCACCCCCTGTCGTTCCACCAGCCATACATGGCGGCAACTCATAGTCATACATCTCCATACAAGACAACTACACCCTAGATATCCCCGAGCTATGTACTGACACGCTGGGGTGGGGGATGGGGATGGAGGTGTGGGTGGGAGTAGAGGTGGGGTGGGGTGGGAGTATAGGTGGGGTGGGAGTGGGGGTTTGAGTGGGGTGGGAGTAGAGGTGGGGGTGGGAGTGGGGTTTGAGTGGGGGTGGGAGTAGAGGTGGGGGTGGGAGTGGGGGTTTGAGTGGGGGTGGGAGTAGAGGTGGGGGTGGGAGTAGAGGTGGGGTGGGAAGTAGAGGTGGGGTGAGAGTGGAGGTGGGGTGGGAGTAGAGGTGGGGGGTGTGAGTAGAGGGTGGGGGTGGGAGTAGAGGTGGGGTGAGAGTGGAGGTGGGGGTGGGAGTAGAGTGGGGTGGGAGTAGAAGGTGGGGGTGGGAGTAGAGGTGGGGGTGTGTGTGAGTAGAGGTGGGGTGGGAGGTGGGTGGGAGTAGAGGTGGGGGTGGGAGTAGAGGTGGGGTGGGAATAGAGGTGTGGGTGAGAGTAGAGGTGGGGGTGGGAGTAGAGGTGGGGTGGGAGTAGAGGTGGGGGTGGGAGTAGAGGTGGGGAGGGAGTAGAGGTGGGTGGGGTGGGAATAGAGGTGGGGTGAGAGTAGAGGTGGGGGTGGAAGTGGAGGTGGGGGTGGGGATAGACGTGTGGGTGGGGGTAGAAGTTGGAGTGGGGGTGGAGGGAAACTTGTTGGTGTTACCCCAAAAATAGACAGACATATTTTGTCACACACAGAAACACAGCCAGACAGCCAGACAGAAAGACAGACAGAAGAAGAAGATGATCAAAAAGAAAAAGACGACGAAGAAAAACAAGAGCAAAAAAATGATGAAGAAAGGGAAGAAGAAAAAGAAGAAGAGAAAAAGAAGGAAGGAAGGAAGGTAGGAGGGAAGGAAGGAATGAAGGAAGGAAGGAAGGAAGGAAGGAAGGAAGGAAGAAGAATGCGGTGATGAGGAAAAAAAGCTGGTGATGAAGAAGAATAAGAAGAAGACGAAGAACAAGGAAAAGAACAAAAAAGAAAGAAAAGAAAGAAAAAAAGAAAGAAAGAAAAAAGAAAGAAAGAAAGAAAAAAGAAAGAAAGAAAGAAAGAAAGAAACTCGTAGAAACAAAGCCATGCACACAAACACCAGTATGGGATTTGGACAGGACAATGCCCATATAAAGTTGCTCTTACTTTTTGCTCTCCTGCTATCTGCACATAGCGTCTAATATGTAATGATTTCATCGTGCCTATATAAATCATTTTGTGAGTTTTTGGCTGCTATGTTTATTTGTGCGTTGACTTTGTGCTGACTTTCTTGGTGAACAGTAAACTTTTCTACAAAGGCCCACAGGCTATATGTGCAGGCGCCGGTCGGCAGGTAGGCGGCGGCGGTGGGTGGGTGGGGGGTGTCTAAATGTCCCTCCAGGCGTTTCGGGCCTGCCGCGCTCCGACTTCACACTTTACGAGCCGTGCCTTCCCCGCCCTAACAATCCACACCCCGATTAGCTTTAATAAAGTGACACCCAAATTAGGCGGCATTACCTGCACCAGCCCCCCCCCCCCCCCCCCACACCCGCCCTCCCCGCCCTGCCGCCCCACTCACCAACACAAGAAGCACCGTCGCCCCGAGCACCGTCATCCTGTGTGTTTGTGTGTAGTGCTTGTCCGTCAGAACCGGAAGTCACGTCAGAGTGCCGTCACGTCTCGTGACGCCGTCAAGATGGCGGCAGATTTGACATGAACGCGCACGCGCACAGGAAGTGAGCGGTTAGCGGGCACACAAGGTGTAATTGTTGTGCTATACCTGATGACAGTGCCCCAGAGTTAACCGACTTTGTTGTTCTTGAAGGGGTTTGTTTTCGTACATAATGTCGACACATGGGGAGATAGGGTCTACACATTTGACTGTCATTGTGTAAACAGAGCTGTCACACAGGCTTGTAACTGTCACTCGGTTAACAGTGCCGCCGTCACACTACTCAGCTGTTAGATTGAGCGGCGCTTAGGGTTAGTTTCGTATGACTATGAGGCTAATTGCCCGGTTCAATACACTGTCAGTGTCACACGCCCGTTGCATTGAGGTTTTCACATGAGAGATAGCCGCCCTGTGTGATAATTAGTTTCGCTCTTGAAATCAGATAACCATCTTGGGACTATGGACGGATACGGGCGGGGAATCGACAGTTTGTGAATGTGCGTGTGTGGACGTATCTATTTGTATATATATTTGGTTGGGTGTTGGAGTTTTATTTCGTGGCAACATTTAAGGTCATATCAGGACGGGGCCAGAAGGGATGGCCGAATGAGTTAGAGCGACCATCTCCTGTGTTGGTAGACCATGGGGTCGTATTTTCTAACCCTGGTCGAGTCAAACCAATGACTTAAAAATTAATATTTGTTGCTTCCTAGCCAGGCGCTCGGCATTATTAGGATAGGGCAAGGAGCAGTGGAATGAGGAAGATCAATTGTCTGCGATTGAAATGTCCCCTGTTTAAACAACTAATGTACGCCCCCCCCCCCAACAAAAAATATCAAATTCCAACTATATGCTGATGACACCGTGATATACACAACAAGCAATAGCAGAAAAGAGAACAGAGATAAGCTAAATGAGAAACTAGTAGCTTTAGATAATTGGTGTAACTCCAACCAGATTTCCATAAACCACAAGAAGTCAAAGGTCCTATTGTTTGGCAGTGGGAAAATCAACTATGGCAATGAGGAACCAATAAGTTTCGGAGGAAAAGTTCTTGATCATCAGACCAACTACAGATATCTAGGGATGAATCTTGATAGGAAACTAAACTACAATGATAACATAAAAGAAGTTATCAAGAAGGCAAACCACAAAATCTGGATATTAGCGAATACCAGAAAATACCTAACTACAAATATGGCTATTAAAATCTATAAAGGTATGATACTACCATACTTTGACTATGGTGATGTAATATATATGGGGGGTAACAAATATATGTTGGATAAACTACAAAGACTACAAAATAGAGCACTTAAGATATGTCTGAAGGTGGAACATAGACACCCAACTGATGATCTCCATAGAAAAGCAAGAAAGAGTCAACACAGAAAATGACAAGAGAACAGCACATCTCAAAATAGCAGCATTCAGGGAGACAAGGAAGCCTGGGAGGGTGCAGGTAACAAAAAAGGCAACAAGAGTTAGAGTTGGCCCCAGACTGATAATAAACAGAGCCAAAAACAGATCATATGCGAGGAGTACCGAGTACATGAAGGCAAGGGAATGGAATACACTGGGAGTAGAAGAAAGGAGTACAGGGACAATAGAAACATATAAAAAATTAATCAAAAGAGAGCTAAATGCACTGATAGACTAATGACAACAAATAAAATTAATTAAAAAAGAAAAGGAAAGATAGGTAAATAAATAAATAGAAAATATACTGATAATTCAAGCAACGTGTTAGACTTAGAGGGTATAGATGGTAGGTATGATACATACAAAAGGTAAACTTTAAACTTTAACTTTAAACTTTAACTCAAAATCTAATGACCACTAACATAGCAAGGTGAAGACATTCAGAGAAATTAACTATTGGTAACCAAACAATAATCCGATTGTAGAACGAACAACTCACAGAGGTTTGGGGGATGTGGGAGAATGCTTACAAACAGAGAAAGAATGCATGCAGTAGTTAGCTACACAACAACTGAAACTGATAGTGATAAAAAGAAGGGGAGTCACACGACTATTACTGTCTAGGGGCGAAAACAAGGCATTAGACTTAACTGTTATGGGCAGCATAAATACACGCATCACAACAACAAAATATATATATATATATATAAATGTTGGCTACGATACTGGATGCGGTGGCCGAATCGGTGCAGCGCAGGTTGCCCGTGCAGAAGATCAAGGGTTCGAATCCCGATCAATCAAACCAATGATTTACAAAATTGATACTTGTGTCTTCCTAGCCTGGCGCTCGGCATTATTAGGATAGGGCAATGGCCTGGTTAGCTGAGTGTCATGATAATGTGACTGAGTGGGATATCAGGTCATGGTGCCAGCAGCCTGGTCTCCAAGTGGGGCAGCACTATAAAGTCGCCATGAGTGCGCACTGTCACAAGTCGGTACCTGTCGTGATATGACCTTAGATGTTGCCAGGCATAACACTCCAAGAAACAGTCAAATACACAACATGTTAGCTACGGAAATAATACAAGGGGCGACGAGGGAATGGCTTGAGGGACATTAATTTATCTCAATGGCGACAGGATAAAAGCACATAATGATATGACTGTATGAGCCTAGATGTTGCTAGGATGTAAAGCCTAAACAAACAACAAAAATGGATCAGCAAATCCACAACAAGTATACTCTCAATAGCTAATCAACAGCATTCACCTAAAACTATCAGCTACAGTCCTATATTGATAAATAAGATGTCCATATTCTGAAACGTTATTCATAAAAAGAGATAAAGAGAATGACAGTTGTTATACTGTTGTCTGGAAATAGCTTCAAATTGATAGCTTATCAAAGGGAAACAAACATATCTCCTCCACAACTTTTCAAAGCAGCCATCTCAAACCATGTCTATGTGGTGTGAGAGGCTAACAATCGCTTGGGTTGGTAAAAGTGTAAGGTCGGGCTTTCTAGCGACCAACTGTCTAATGGTGAAAACAAGACTATTCAGACTTATGCTCTTTCCAAATTTTTTATTTTTGGAAGTAAAGATAGATCTACAGTAAAACCTCTCTAACCGATCACCTCCACATATCGACCACTCCCCTATAGCGCTCGCTTTATTTGGGTCCCAACAATACCATTGTAACCATATTCTAACTCCCTAAACCGACCACCTTCCTTAATGGACCACTTAAAGTCGGTACCAAGGTCTGTCGATTTAGAGAGGTTTTACTGCACATCAATACCACAGCACATAGGATTAGCATAACACTATCAAGCTGCATAAATGCTGCCTGATCGACGTTACTTTACCAGATCTTATCACTGCTCCAGAGACTAGTCTAGATTGGGCCATAAATAACTCTCAGATAATAGCTAGTTTCAAAATGTCGAATCTGTTACTGCTCATTCTGTAGATCATGGTACTTATGACAATGTCCCCTGTGACAGAGTGGCTAGAGAGTCTGAGTTTTTGTCTAGGTAGGACTCCTAATTTGAAGGTTGGTTGGTGCTTCGATTCCCCATGCCATCATCTCTGCCAATTTGGATTTCTCATATTTAAGTTACATCGTCATCAAAGGACAGTTGCTCCCATACCATATTCGATGTGGTGTGGGAGGTTAAAAATCCCTCGCGATGGTAAATTGATGTTTTCCTCGGACTCTGAAGCTTTAAGTTGCAACTATATTTCTCAATGCAATCTGAGTATTTCGCGATGCACAAAGTAAAGTAAGACTGCTTCCGTCACTATCATGGGGATTTACGACGGTGACTTAATGTACATTATCAGTATGCGTAATTGAGCCAATAAATTGGTGTTGTTTACAAGCAATCAATCATAATTCACATAATCTGAATAGTGACATGATATACAAGTATGCGCATATCAAAGACAATCATGCTCTAAGTATGCACTGATATCAGTTGGTGATGAAGGAACAAGCATATGTACAGCATATACTTATAAAGGAAAACCTCTCTAAATCGACCGACCATGCAACTGACATTAAATGTTCCATTTAGGGAGGTTTTAAAAAATCATTATAATGGTATTGTATGGGCGATCATTGGGGACCCAAATAAAGCGATCCATATAGGGGAGTGGGCGATCTGTGGAGGTGGTCGGTTAGAGAGGTTTTACTGTATATATATATCTCACTCATCTGTCAACGAGATAGGTCGATTAATTGGAATATTGGAGCTGCGAGTCTGCATTAAAGTGGCAAAATCCGTTGGTCTTGAATTAAACAATGGTTTAAAAACTATATAAATGTATTAGGATGCATGATCAGAATTAGCAACTCTGCTTCAGTTAGGAGTAACTTTAATGATAATTGTCTTGAATGAGTGAGGTAACAGTGCCCATCATCGGTCGCCAACTCGGCATCACACATACGGATGCACTTCCGCATACAAGAGGTCCCAACGGAACCCCTCGACCACATAACGGTCAGGCTCGCCCTCGATGCACTAAGAAGATCGAAGTCACACACGCCTCACCCAGCAAAGGACGCGCCCATACATGTTATAAAGGCGGCAGTGCGACGGCTCAACCACACCAGGGAGGGGCAGGTAGTCGCAACGGCGATCCTAATAATGTTCTTCACGGGAGCCAGGCAGTCGGAGGTCGCCCCGCGATCCGCAGCGACCTTCGATCACACCAGACACACCACCCGGGCAGACGCAACAATCAAGGGGGGGCCTGCTAATCCACCAGAAATGGGCGAAGAATATGCAGGCGTCCCACCAATCCCGCGACAGATGGATGGCCCCGTCGAAAGACCCCCGATTCTGCCCAGTAGCCGCCTACACAAAGATGATACAAGAATCGCCTACCACCCATAAACACCAACCCCTCCTAGTCTTCCCCGAGGACGGGGCAACAATGGCCATCCCCTACATTGCCAGACAATGGAAGATGGCCCAACAGGACGGGGGGGTCCAGCAACCACACACCCTCCATGCCATACGAAAGGCAGCAGCAACAGTGGCATTCGCCTCGGGGAGCACCGAGCTGGAGGTCCAGCGATTCGGCGGTTGGGCATCTAACGCCCACAAACAATATATCATCACAACCGACTCACAGAAAGTCAATCACGCCCTCATAGAGGCCACCAAAAAATAGACAAACGACAAACACCATGGCTTGGCCATTGATTAGCCATAGCTCAATCAACAAACAATCAAATATAAACCAATTAATTCCTCAGAAAATCAACAAAACCAAAAACCAATCAAGCATTTAAACTAAAAAATAAAGAATACCATCTAATGAGCGACTGACACCCGCGCAGTTGACAGATCACACCTACTTAAATGTCACATTTCTGATAATTTACCCTCTACTGTTATCTCATATTTTTATCATTAACTATTGCTATTGTACTTTAACGTAATTGATTACTCGTTTGTTAAATCGTTCACATGACTCATATGCCCTCATCACATTTCATTTTCCCAATATATCGGGGCCTTCGCTCGTTCGCTTCTTGCCCGATGATACACAGTCAATGTACATGCCGCTGGGCGGGCAGCGCCCGAATAAAAGCCTTGATTAACCCACTCATTCAGCTGTGTCCGTGAGTAATGACATATTTTAAGTGAAATCATGCAAAAATAGGTTGAATTCAAGTATGGCCGGGCGGGCGGGGCGGGGCGGGGCGGGCGGGCGGGGGCGGGCGGGGGCGGGGCGGGGCGGGGCGGGGCGGGGCGGGGCGGGGGCGGGGCGGGCGGGGCGGGGCGCGGGGCGGCGGTTGCGACCAACTCCGGTTAGGTTGAGGTGTAAACACGGGCTAGTGGTAGGCTCCGACAGATGTGATTCTGGATATGATGCAAATTAAGTTTCTGTATATGCGACCCAAACTACGTGTCATTTGAATCCAGAGTCGGTCTGTTTGGGAGTGGCAGGGTGGGGTGGGGGTGGGGGGGAGGGGGAGGTGAGTGTATGAACGCTTAGTGGTCGGGTAGGAGGGGAGGGGAGGAGGGGGGGGGGGCTGTGTGTGCACGGGTAGTAGTGCGGGAGGGCTGTATTGTGCTTGGGTAGCAGGGGGGGGCCCCCCCCCCATTGTGTACAGGTAGTTGTGAGCGGTTGTCTGTGAAGTAGGAAGAAGTAGAAGTAGGGTACTTTGTCTGCGGGTACCCAGAGGGTGTGTGTGTGTGTGTTGTGTGCACAGGTAACAGTGGAGAGAGCTGTATGTGTGTGTGGGTAGCAGGAGTGTTGTGTGTGCAGGTGGCAGTGGGTTTATATATGTGTGGGCAGTGAAGGGGGTGGTTGTGTGCGCCTGCAGCGGTGGGGCTGTGTTCGGGTAGCAGTAGAGGGTTGTGTGCGAGTAGAGGTGGGGGTTGTGTGTGTGGGTAGCAGTGTGGGGGATGTGCATGCGGGTAGCAGTGTGGGGGGTGTCGTGGTGGGGGTTGTGTGTGCGGGTAGCAGTGTGGGGTTGTGTGCATAGGTAGCCATGGGACAGTGTTCGGGTAGCAGTAGGGGGATGTGTGACTGTGAGTAGTGGTGGGGATTTGTGTGCGGGTAGCAGTGTGGGGCTGTGTATGTGGGTAGCTTGTTGTGTGTGAGTAGTGGTTGTAGGCTGTGTGTGTGGGTAGCAGTGCATGGATGTGTATGAGGGTAGCAGTGTGGGGGTTGTGTGCAAATATAGCAGTGGGGCTTTGTTTGGGTAGCAGTAGGGAGTTGTGTGTGAGTAGTGGTGTGCGGGTAGCGATGTGGGGGCTGTGTGTGCGGGTAGCGATGGGGATGTGTGCGGGTAGTAGTAGGGGACTACACGTGTCGGTAGTGTTTGGCTCTGTGTGCACGAGTAATGGTGTGTCGCCGTGTTTGAGAGTAGTGGAGGTGGAGATATGTATGTGTCGGTGGCGGCGGCGATTAACTATGTGCTGGGGCAGATATGATGTGCACAAAGCCAAATAAAAAATATAAAATTGGTGATCGTCCTTTTCAAATAAAAATGTGCCTAATATAAATAGATATAGACACTCTTTTGTTTGTATCAATAGTTATACACACAATTGTTCATGTGGTTCGTTGGTTGATTTATGGAGTGTTACATCCTGGCATTAGTGGCAACATTTAAGATCATTTCAGGACGGTGAGTTTTATATTTTGGCAACATCAAAGGTCATATCAGGACGGGTACCGATTTCTGACAGAGCGCACTCATAGCAACTTGATAGTGCTGCCCCAATGAGAGACCAGGCCGCCGGTGCCATGCCCCGATATCCCACTCAATCCCATTATCCTGCCACTGAGCTAACCAGTCCCGACCCTATCCTAGTAACGCCGAGCACAATACTAGGTAGTGACAACTATCAATTCTGTAAGTCATTGGTTTGACTCGACCAGAAATCGAAGTTCTTACAGATTCGGTCACCGCGCCCGATGATACGTATTTATGTAATAAGTAGTAAACATATATTATACGTATATGAACTGGCGGAATTTGATATATATATATTTGTGTATTTAATATTCAGCGGTGACGTATATATATTGATGGAATATATACATTATGCATTATCCAGTCGCTGGCCGGTGCCTGCGAGCTCGGAACTGCGTTATAGTGGCGCCAACGGCGGGTTCCACAGCCTTGCCGCCACATTTGGTCAGTATTCGCCTGAATTTCACATTTTAACTAAGCATAAATTGCTAGCCAAGACAGCAATAAATATTGTCGAACTCATCTCAAGTAGACAAATTATATATATATATATATATATATATGTGTGTGTGTATATGTATATATATATATATGTGTGTGTGTGTGTGTGTGTGTGTGTAGAGGGCGAGCCTGCAGGGGAGCTTGGGCATGCCTAGGACGAGTGACATGCACTTGGTTGCGGCTCACTCCTTGGACCTGCAACTGCCATAGGTGCTGAGAAAGGACTAGTTCTTCCTTCACTCACTAGGTGGTGCCTTCTGGCATGTCTATTGGCTAGCCTGTGAGGGAAGGTCGTTCGAGCACTGCCCTTGAACCCAAAGGACGTGCCTTATACCCCTGTCACACTACGACGTAACGAGCAAACGTAAGCCTGACGTGATCACGTTTCGTCATTATGTTGACGTACGTTGGATTATGTTATGATGACGTCAAAATGACGTTAGACTGACATCGAGCTACGTCACGTTACGTCGTGTTACGTCAGCGTGGGTCAAAGTTTTGGACCTGTTCAAAACTTTTGACGTAACTTGAACGTAAGGGTTTACGTTCACTGTATGTTCTGTACACGTTCAGCGAACGTCAATGACGTTAAACGGACGTTAGTCAAACGCTGCTCACTACGTTCAACTATGTTCCACTACGTTGACCCACCAGACGGGATGGCCGAATGAGTTAGAGCGTCCGTCTCCCGTGCTGGTAGATCGTGGGGTCGTGGGTTCGAGTCCCGGTTGAGTCAAGCCAATGACTTTAAAATTGATACTTGTCGGTTCCTAGCCAGGCACTCGGCATTATTAGGATAGGGCAAGGACTGGTGTGCTCAGTGTCAGGATAATGTGACTGAGTGGGATACCAGGTCATGGTGCCGGCGGCCTGGTTTCCCGATGGGACAGCACTATAAAGTCGCCATGAGTGCGCACTGTCACAAGTCGGTACCCGTCCTGATATGACCTTAGATGTTGCTAGGACGTAAAACAACAGCAAACAAACTACGTTGACCCACATTAAACCCAGTGGAAATATCAACGCGGCGTAATGGGAACATCAGGAGAACGTCAGAAGAACGTCAGGAGAACGTACGTTCAACGTACGTTCAACGTTTAGCCACTGTGTCATGATGTATGTAGCGTCACGTAATGTAGTTCTGGCGATCGAATAAGGTTCATAACGTTCCGTGAGCATAATGACGTTGTCCTCTCTCATTGAATGATGGTATCACTATGCTCTACCGACGTTACGCTCTCGTCAACTACGCTGCATCCACGTTCAACTTGTGCCCAAATTTGCATACTACGCTGAGAAGTTCCACGTTCTTCACGTTCTCCCTACACTGAGGTCGTTACGTTGTAGTGTGACAGGGCCTTTAGGCACGTCTGATGTTAAACTATATTTATTTATTCATTTATTGCTTTATTTCTAATTATTCGGTTTTATATTCAATATCCTATTATATACAGCTGTTCCTTATTTCAAATCATTAATAAAAGGTCAAATCAACTTAAGCTACTGTCACTTGTTTCCCTTTGCCACCAGAACCGTCTGCTTTCCAATCAGATCATTATTACACCGTACAAACGGTTAAATATATATGGATTTATTAAATGCTCCATTCCTGCATCACGTGGGCAAGGCTGACTCACTATGTGTCCAAACCCCATATCAGGCATTACACACAGTGAGGCTATCTGTTGTGGTTTATTAAAGTTGCATAGTCCGATGTACATAAAAGATTCACCCGGTACTTGTAGTACACGGGTGAAGGACAACATAGTGTAAATACGGGCGAAAATAGGTTTAGTATGGAACATGAAGTAGAAACTGTGGTTCCATGATCAAATGGCTACATATATTGCCACAGATTTGGTGAAATGGGAGAGAATGCAAAAATCCAAGATGGTGGCCATTAGAACGCTGTCGATTTCAATTTTAAATCGCATTAAACTAGCTGTTTTATTATATTTTTCAACTCAGAGGTAGCGGATAAATATGAAGACACCTACAAAGAATAAATGTTGCTTCTGAGATTGTGAAATTAGGCTCTCATTTCATTTACCTGCTTTTTCGACCGTTTTTATATAAGGCTGGTATTCACCCGTGTACTGCGAGTACCGGGTGAATCCTTTATCTAAGTCCGATGAAGCATCACATTTTAAAAACCAAAACAATTATCGAGATTTGACTCTACATATCTAACCTAGATACTGATGCACTTATGAAGCATGTGTTGCCAAATAGAAGGGAATACCAAGGCAATTTAATAGAACCTGTTACGACTAAAGCCTATTGTGTCAGAGTTTTGGTGTGTTTGCCGAAACTAATTTTGCATGTTTGCGCTTCAAATATCTCAAACCTTAGCCATTTAACATAAAAGTTACTTCACACTAACGTAAGGTAAATTATAACAATCAATTTAATATATTTATCTCAGAAAAGTGACAGAATCTCAAAACCATCGGACTATGCAGCTTTAAACATGTTCCATAATTGGCACATGACACATGATAATAGTATACAGGTGAAGTAAGTCTGCATTGGCGTTCTATAACTTTATAAGGTTCTCCTTATCATCAGCCGGGCGCGATGGCCGAATCGGTAGAGCGCAGGCCTCGGGTGCGGGAGATCGGGAGTTCGGTTCCCGATCGAGTCAAACTAATGACTTATCAAATTGATACTTGTCACTTCCTAGCCTGGTGCTCGGCATTAAAAGGATAGGGCAAGGACTGGTTAGCTCAGCGTCAGGATAATGTGACTGAGTGCGATATCGGGTCATGGTGCCGGTGGCCTGATTTCTCAGTGGGGCTGCACTATAAAGTTGCCACGAGTATGCACTGTCACAAGTCAGTACCCATTCTGATATGACCATAGATGTTGCCAGGATGTAAAACTTCAACAACCACCAACCTTATCAACGTAATCACTGACGGCTTTCTGATATCTCTGTGTATGTCATGTGCACTTGTTTTCTGTGTTAATCAATCATTAATTGGCACGCTTATCTCTAACACCATATAGATGAGATCATTTTAGTATACGACAATGACAACATACATAAATAGTGTTGGTGGATATGGAAATTAATAGATTTAATATGAACAGTGATAATGAACTCAGTCGATATGCACCTGGAATCTAACTACATAACTTAAATAATTGATTAATATGATTAAACGTTTCAATAAGTAAAGAAGAGCTTAGCATGTGACAGAATTTATGCCAGCAGGAACTAACTCCTATGACAGTAGGATAGTAGGTAATAACTAATAGTCTGAGGTCGGTGGTTCGATTCCCCATGCCCATTTGGGTTTCCACCGCCGCGTATAACTTACAGCGTCATCAAAGATCCAGTTGCTCTCATACCATGTCTATGTGGTGTGGGAGGTTAAAAATCCGTTGGGTCGGTAAAAGTGTAGACTTGGGCTTTCTATCTACAAACTGTCTAATGGTGAAAACAAGTCTATTCAGACTTATCCATGATAGGCAGTATAAATCTTCAAGAAAAAAAAATGTAGAGGAGAACTGATAAGTGGTAGAGTCCTTGTTTATATTCCCATAATAGATAATAGAGCACATATATATATAACCAGATGGGACGGCCGAATGAATTAGAGCCTCCGTCTCCCATGTTGGTGGACCGTATGATCGTGGGTTCTAACCCTGGTCGAGTCAAACTAATAACGTAAAAATGTATACATGTCGCTTCCTAGCCGGACGCTCGGCATTATTAGGATAGGGTAAGGACTGGTTGGCTCAGTGTCAGGATAATGTGACTGAGTGGGATATCAGGTCCTGGTCTTGGCGGCCTGGTTTCCCAGTGGGACAACACTATGAAGTCGCCATGAATGCGCACTGTCAGAAGTCGGTACCCGTCCTGATATGAGTTTAGATGTTGCTAGGACGTAAAACAACAACAAACAAACTATTATTCATACATATATTTATATTGGCATTGTAATTATTTAACTTGACATAGTGTATTGTGTTATCAATATTTTTTGCACGTCTTACTTTTTATTATATAAACCTCTATTTGTTAAATATCGGATCTTATGCATTAGACCTAAACACGTGACTCCGAAATCTAGCCAGTGCTTTTATTTTTTTATTTTTTATTTTTTATTACATTCACTGGGGAATTTTCTATTGTAGACAATGTGTCTTCCCCATTCCACTATTCCTTGATGTACCCTATAGTCATGCAGTATCAATTTTCAAGTGATCGACTTGTTAAGGCTTTGCCAGGGTTCAAATCATCGGGCACTCAACTAACTCAGCCATCCCAACTATTCTTAGCTGTTATTTAGCTATTATTTAATTATCCATCTAATCACTGCGATGGCTGTTTTAAAAATATGTAAAGCTGCATAGTCCGACGAAGCATCAAATTTTCAAAACCAAAATAATTATCTAGATTTGATCCAACATATCTAACTTAGATACCAATGCACCTATTAAGCATTATGTGTAGATTGATCATGTGGAAATAAATATTTTATTATTATTATTATTGCCATATAGAAGGGAATACGCATTATACTGAGGCAATTTAATAGAGTGTGTAATGGCTGGCGCACACCTCCCGTTTACAACCTAAAACTGCCCGTTTCACGACTAAGTTTGAGTTTTAGTCGTTAGGTGTGCGACCCCCTAGCACACCAGAGCCTTGCGATTCGCGACTTAAAACTCAGTTTTAGGGCTTAAAACTGGAATCTTATAAGATTCGAAAAATGAATCGGCCAGTTTTAAGTCGTAAACGGGTCGCGAGTCGCAGTCAGTTTTAGCGCGCGAATCGTAAACGGGAGGTGTGCGCCAGCCATTACTACAGAAACCTATGGTGTCAGAGTTTTGGCATCTCAAAAAAATGACAGAAACTCAAAACACACATGTTCGGCATAGCTTAGTGAAGTATTGATGTAATCACCTAATGACATTTGAATAATACTGAGCTACCGGACGCCGTGGCCGAATCCGTAGAGTGCAGGTTTCCCGTGCGGAAGGTCGGGAGTTCGAATCCCAACCGAGTTAAACCAATTACTTATAAAAGTTATATTTGCTGCTGCCTAGCTTGGCACTCTGCAATAATATGTTATCGCAAAGACTGGTTGGCACAGTGTCACGAATATGTGACTGACTTTAGTTGTTGATAGGACGTAAAACAACAACAAACAAAACAAACATAATATTGAGCTGAAACTATCTATCTTTTTCTTGAAGATTTATTCTGCCTATCATGGATAGGTCTGAATAGACTTGTTTTCACCATTAGACAGTTTGTCGATAGAAAGCCCGAGCCTACACTTTTACCGACCCAAGGGATTTTTAACCTCCCACAACACATAGACATGGTATAAGAGCAACTGGCCTTTGATGACGCTGTAAGTTATACACAGCGGTGGAAATCCAAATTGGTAGAGGTGGGGGCACAGGGAATCGAACCACTGACCTTCAGATTAGGAGTCTGACCTAGAAAAAAGTCAGACACTCTAACCACTCGACCACAGAGACTATATATCAATCAGCTAGCTAGCTACTCAAGCCACTGAACATGGCGACAATATCAAAGGAACTCAACTATTGTTTGCATGTGATTTAAAAGAAGAACGACATAGTGGACATCAGATATATGGTTATGTAATATGTGTCATGTAACTTGTTATGGTAGTCTTATTTAGGATGGATCCTAGTATGTATCATCCTATAACTGACTTGTCACTTGCTATGTTATTTTGCTATGTTTTGCTACCATTTACTTATCTGCATTAGCATTCGTATTTACTTTATGTTCATTATGCAACTTCTAGATAACTGACGGAGCGGCATGGTTACTAGCTGACTTGCTATCAGACTTGCTTGAGAGATCATGTGTGGATATACGCGCACTTCTACCGGCCTTCATTCGCTGAGACTTTCTACCTAAAGTTGCATAGTCTGATTCGTTTTGATTTTCTGTCATTTTTCTGAGATTAACATATTAAATTGATTACTGTAAATATTATCTACCTTACTTTTGTTTGAAGTAACTTTGATTCAAAATGGTAAACTTTTGAGATATTTATTTGAAGTGTAAACATGTCAAATTAGATTTGGCAAGCATGCCCAAACTTTGACACCATAGGCTTCAGTAGTAATTGGTTTTATTATATTGATTCAGTATGTCCTTCTATATGGCAACAAATGCTTAATAAATGCATAAATATCTAGGTTAGGCATGCAGAATATAATCTAGATATTGGTTTGGTTTTGAAAATTTGATGTTGTCATCGGACAATGCAGCTTTAAACGGACAGAGCCTTTTAGGAGCTGCCAGCCAGAGTTCGACCACCCATCTATTTATGTGGTTCTTTTATTGAAGTGTAGCAATATGAATAATACAGGAGATGTGCCTGAGTTATTTCAATCTTTGCTGATGCTTCTGGGTCTGGTAGGTTACTAGTTAATCACTGACTGGCCCTTATAATACTTAATAGCAAGAGCTTGAGTTCAGATGCCCAGGTTAGGTTTAAGTTGCATAGTCGTTTGTCTTGCGTTATTGTCACAATTTATATATATATATATATATATATATATATATATATACATATATGTATATATATATATATATACATATATATATATTAGGTTAACTGCTATAATTGACCTTACATTAGTTTGAAATTACTTTTATCATAAATGGCTAACTTTGGAGATATTTGAAGTGTAATCAAACAAAGATTAATGTTGGCATGCATGTTAAAGCACTAACATTAGTAACAGGTTCTATTAAATTGACTTAGTATTCCCTTCTATGTACCAACAAATATTTCCTAAGTGCGCAAATATCTAAGTTGGATATGCAGAACCAAATCTTGGTGAGCTACTATGCAGTTTTTAGCCCTATTAATATTATTATCTACTCCCAGACAATAAGTTAAGCTTACCAATATACATATTGTGAATACTCCTATTCTATTCTGATATTTGTGTGAATATGGGCTAGGTTGCATTGATCAAGTCAGCTCACAGTTATCAGGTTGGTTATCAGTTTAAAAATAAAAAGAGAATAAAAAAGAATATTCCTGAATTTGACTCTGCATCGGATACTCATGTAAATAGGGTGCGTGGTGACGTCACAACGTACTTACTGTATGTAAGCAACCACCACTAACTAACTTACTGCATGCTCAAACAAGAAATGAAACACAACTAGAATTCAAGAATCTGGTAAGAATTTACCAAGCCAATCAGGCCCTTCTACAGGCCTAGTGATGAGGTCGCCATATTTAATTATCTATCTATTATAAGCGCCTATGGCCAGCCGCCCTCCCACCACCACCCCCTGCGCTTCCTTACCTGCTGCCAACAAACCAAGTTATCCACCTTACCAATTATTTGCCCAGAGAATTCAGAAAATGTATGTCAGTTTGGGTGTATTGCTATAAACATAGACACTAATAAAGACTGTACTAGACTACTAAATGACTGAAATGTACAATCCTCCAAGCATAGTTTATCCCATTATTACTAACAACCTACTTACTCAAACTACTTCATGTAGTCAAAAACACACCCGAGGTATTAACATTTTGAGCATAACTCTACTAACCACACTCTATCTAACAGAATAAACAAACCATTCTACTAACACTCCATCTCAAAATGATAATTATGCAATTCACAACACAGTAAGTAGGCATACAAACCTGTGAAGGGAAACTATGCACCTAACCACTCCGTAATGTAAAGGTCTAATCAATACACATGTATGTATGTAAGTATGTATATATACAACATATAACTACTATTTTATATGTGAATTGTCAATTCCTTATGTAAGTCTTGGAATGATTTAATATTGTTATTTCAGCTGACTTGAGCTAGCTGCTGATGACAATATCAGACTACATATACATATATTGTAAATAACTGTATTGTCACATTGCTGGAAGACCAATACCACGGCACTGACAAAAGACTTTATTCAATGAATAAACTATATTTACACCCCCAAAAAAAAGAGTTGAGGCACAAAAACCAATAAACACATTTCAGGCCAAAATTAAACCACGACTACCACATTTGAGCTGAGGTTGCCATCATTCCAATAATCAAATCTGGTTTTTTTTTCACAGAAGCTGCCACATCCCCTACATAATACTCTACTCAATATGAAATTGTTGGAAAACATAACAATATTTTACAGAGAACAACTAAACTAGATTTGTCGGTTTTTGCGCCTGAACCCTTCAAATATATATGTTATTGTTAACAAAGACCCTATAATACTAAGACAGCTCACACCCGATCTTTCCCATGGTAATGTAAATTTCGCAGTGCCACCTTGTGGTGGGTTTGATCAGCCCAGCTGTTGGTTGGTGTTTCACATGTAAACACATACAATTATATTATACGTGAGATAGGTAAGTATGAATACACATCAATATGAAATTGCTATGAACAAATACACATCATCATCAGCAGCAGCAACAGCATCGCCATCATCACACATCTTTCACATTCATATATACATTTATACATATAATATAGCACCTGTTTAACCAAGAGAACAGCCAACGCACCAAGTGGTGGATTTGATCATCTTGATTACACAGTACAGGCTGAGTGAGCCGTCCTAGTATTATAGGGTCTTTGTTGTTAATAGACATCAATATTTGTTACTTTAGATCCGAGGAATCACGCATTTTTTCTATATCCTAAATATCATATAGCCAAACCGACACGAGTGTATTTAGACAGTTCTAGCATCAACCGCCAAATGGCCTTCAACAACCGACTTCCTAGAATTACATACTTTGTAAATGAAAGCTTACATTATCATAAAACCATTTGATAGAACATGTTTTCAGTATAGGATTTGCTCAGGTACTGATTGAGTTTCACCACCCACTCGTATACATCTTGTACAAAATCAATATGCAAACAGTACTACAGTCATTTGGATATTACGACATTCGGGACAAAACGATCATGTATCGGTCATGAACTGAAACGATTGTCAAAAACATTGGCAAAGCCAGTCAAAAACATGGTCAAAAGATTCGCCAAAATTATGGTAAAAAATATTGTCAAAAAAATGTGCCAAAAAACAAAGTCGAAGCGCAAGACCGATGCCTACTCATCGATGAAGATTGATTGATTGGTTGGTGGTTGCCTTACGCCGTGTCGGCAGCACAGGCCATATCCACGGCGTATTGATGAAAAAGAACTAGCGTTGTTCACAAGCATGGCACCGATTCCCTCAGATTTATTTATATTTTGTTCACATATTTATTTCTCTGGACAAATCAAATAAATGTATTCCTGCATTTGTGATAAAGGTGTTGGAGGATGTGACCTTCCTAGTGTTGGATCATTTAGCTGATCTCATTTAACTCAACGTATTGTGATTATAATAGTACATTTCACGCACTCTCTTTCTGTTTATCCCTCTCTCTATTTCTATACACATCTCCCTCTCTCTCTCTCTATATATATATATAACTATTCTGCATATATATATATAAATGTAAGTGTCTATCTACACAGTAGTACCTGCATTCATTCAGCGACCTGGTGATAAGAAAACCCCTACCGTGTGCGAACCAATTACCCCGACAGCTGTATATATAGTATATGTTCCCCTTGCATTTATACTCGTATAATGCGTTATACATCATATACATATATATACACCGAAGGTAAGCTTCTACTACTAGTAAACACACACATATATATATATATATATATATATGTATATACTAGAAGCTTACCTTTGGTGTAGGCACGTACTAGTTACTACTGTGTATATGTAA
The DNA here is from genome assembly GCA_030323885.1 of Branchipolynoe longqiensis. Taxonomy (NCBI): domain Eukaryota; kingdom Metazoa; phylum Annelida; class Polychaeta; order Phyllodocida; family Polynoidae; genus Branchipolynoe; species Branchipolynoe longqiensis. The sequence goes on from CM059190.1 coordinate 21,111,764, forward strand.
ATATTATATATATATATATATATATATATATAAATTTACCATTGACATAGGCATACATATATATAAATAAATATATATATATATATTTATATATTATACATATATATATATATTTAGAGAGAGAGAGGGGGAGATAGAGATAGAGATGCAGAGAGAGAGAGAGAGAGAGAGAGAGAGAGAGAGAGATCCAACACACACAACACACATACGCTTACCTTTAGCGTAGGCTGCGTGCCGGGGATCCAGGAAGGGGTACTCGGGGCGGCCATACGGCAATGAGTACAGTCCGCCCGGCAGTCCGGCCGAGTAACCGGCCGGCAGTCCGACCGGGTACGGCCCGAACACGGGGCCCAGCGCCGGCTCGTACACGGGCGGCTTGTGATGGTGGTGGTGGTGGTGCGGCGGAGGCGCGTACAGGACCGGCACCGTGAGGGCCGAGCTGACCGGCAGCGCCGCCGGGTGCGCCGGGGAGCGGCGCGGCAGGTCGCCCGGAAACTGGTGCGACAGCGCCTGCTGATGCTGATGCTGATGCTGAAAGTGGTGAGGCTGTGGGTGATGATGAGCTGGAGATGTCGATAGAGGACGCGTTGTTGCATACCCGACCCCAGTCACCGCCGGGGGAGACCGGCCGCTGGAGGACGGGGAAGGCCGGGCGGGCGGCGGTGGCGGCGGTGGCGGCGGTGGCGGCGATGAGCGGGCTGGGTCCACCAGGAACTCCCTGGGGGAGGACCGGTCACCGGACGGTGTCAGAGGAACGCTGCGCCCGGGCGGGGGCCGCTCCGGCCCGGCAGCGGCGGAGGCCGGTAAGAGGGGTGTCGCCTTGTTAGGATTTGATCCCAGAATGTCAGAGATCATGAATGATGTATGATGCGGCGCCTCCCGAGGATGAGGATGAGGGAGCGGGGGTAACTGCTGCTGGTGGTGGTGGTGGTGGTGATGATTAGAGGGTGCTGGAGGAGTCCTGATCTCTTCCTCCTCCTCCCCTTCATGGTGGTTCCCCGGGATCACCACGCCGTGGAGGGACCCATTCAACAGGTGCGCTCCGCTTAACAAGGGGGGCGATGGCCGGACGGCGATCCCCACCCCGACCCCGACCCCGACCGGGTGGAGGCCGTAGAACCCCAGCGCAGCCGCCGCAGCCGAGGTCGCCATGGGGGAACTGAGGTTCCGAGGAGGAAACCCGTGGAGCATTGGTAGGGGGCCTAATGCTTGTATCACCGGGAATAGGGAGGTGAGTCCTGCTATTATAACGTTAGATGTTGCCAGGACGTAAAACTCCAACAACCAACTTAGTTAATACTGTCGGGTTTAGCGGACGACTGTAGTACTAGTAATAGATCCGATTGTCTCCATGTATGATGTGAATATATATTTATTTATATATAATTTAATTTTCTTTGTTGGCTAATAAAGTAATAATCTAGGAAATTAACATAACCCCCAGCCCGCCAAAAGAAACCAACTACAACACCGAAATATAAATTTTCGATGTGCTTTCAGTTTGAATAATACACACATTCTGTGCAATACAGGTCCATTTCTGTGCAATACAGGTCTAATCGTTAACTGGTTCACAATTTCAAAAAGAAATACATTTATACAAAATATATATATGCACCTTTCACACCGGCCTTTGAAGCACTAATATAGTAATAACGCAGACATACTTCCTGTAATTACGAACAGCAAATCAAGGTTGTCAAGCACACTTCTACTTCCTCTGAGTAGAAAAGTCCGTTATCGAATTCCTCTGAAGTGTACCAGTACTTCTCTATCTCTCCCCTTTCTACCTTTCTTTCTCCGTATCTCTCCTTCTCTTTTCTTTTCTTCCTTCCTCTCCCCCTTTCTCCCGTTCTCTACCCCCCTATCTCTGTCCGTCCTGATATGACCATAGCTGTTGTTAGGACGTAAAACTCCAACAACCAATCAACTCTTTCGACCACTTTTTCGTCCTGTCTATTTTCTATCACTTGATCTCGTCCTTTCCTTTATGTCTCGTTCCTCCCTCCCTCTCCCCACCCCTCTCTCTCTCTCCCTCCCTCTCTCCCTCTCTCTCTCTCTTCCCTCTCTCTCTCTTTCTTTCTTTCTCTCTCTGTATCTCTATCTCTATATCCTGGCCAGTGAAAGGTGCTCAGGACCTCCTCAGCTTAACAACAAAGGCGGTTATGGCAACACGCAGGCGTGCAATCTACAAGTGGCCACCACATCTGCTGCACATGGAGTGGTCGGCCGATGGTTACAAAGTGTGCGAGTACTACCAGAGTGGAACGCGGCAAACCAGCGCCGGATCCCCGCCCGCCGACCCCGGTATCGTCAGCAGTTCCCGCGGGCATGCCCGTAGCCTCTTTGGGAAGGTCACTGGGACGCCGCCGAACGGAGTCCTATGTCGTCCGATTGGAGGAATAATAGTAATAATGGAGACTGGATGGTCTCTGTTGTGCGTAGACTATGTCGTGGTAGTGGTGGTGGTGGTGGTGGTGTCGGCAGTGTGTAATCGTTGGGTGGTGGATACTTTGGTAGCGTGCCGCAGCCCGTGCCGGTCGGTTCCCGTCTGTGCCCCGGCCGTCCCTCCGTCCGTACGCCGGTCGGTTTGTCCAGCCCCGGGCCCGACTAATCCTCCCCTACTGCCCCTATCAGCCGGAGTATGCTCCGTCAAGTGGTCTATACTACACGAGTCACCTGCTCTGCACCCCTCCCACTGCCATCGCTGACCACTTTCCCACTGCCCCCTCCTTCTCCCTACCTCCTCCTCCCACACCCCTCCAACCTCACCCCCCCCTCCCTTCCTCTCCAACCTCCCCCCTCCCCCTCCTCCTCTCCTCCCCTCCCCCTCCACCCCTCCCTCACCCTCCCTCCCTCCTCCTCCATACACCCCCTCCTACACACTCCCTCCCCCCCACTCTCCCTCCTCCCCCCTCCTCTCCTCCCACCCTCCTCCCTCCCTACACCTCCTCCCCCCTCCCTCTCCCACACTCCCTCCCCCCTCCCCCTCACTCCTCACCCTCATCATCCCACACTTCCTCCCTCCCCTCTCCTCTCATACACCTCCCTTCTCCTCTCCACACTCCCTGCCACACCCCTCCCACCCTCACCCTCCTCCTCCCTCCCCTCCATACACCTCCCTCTCCCACACTCCCTCCCACCCTCACCCACCCTCCCTCCTCCTCCATACACCTCCCTCCTGCCCACACTCCCCCCCACCCTCACACACCCTCCCTCCCCCTTCCCCTACACCTCCCTCCTCCCCACTCCCTCCCACCCTCACACACCCACCCTCCCTCCTTCTCCCTACATCTCCTCCTCCCACCCTCACCCACCCTCCTTCTCTACACCTCCCCTCCTCCCGCACTCCCTCCCACCCTCACCACCCTCCCTCCTCCTACACCTCCCCTCCTCCCAACTCCCTCCTACTCTCATCCCCCCTCCTTTTCTCTAAACCTCGCCTCCTCCTGCACTCCCTCCCACCCTCAACCTCCCTCCTCCCTACACCTCCCCTCCTCCCGCACTCCCTCCCACTTTCAGCACTGCCCTCCCTCCTTCTCCCTACACCTCCTCTCCTCCCACACTCCCTCCCACCCTCACCCACCCTCCCTCCTTCTCCCTACACCTCCCCTCCTCCCACACTCCCTCCCACTCTCATCCCCCCTCCTTCTCCCTACACCTCCCCTCCCCCCACACTCCCTCCCACCCTCACCCACCCTCCCTCCTCCTCCATACACCTCCTCTCCTCCCACACTCCTCCCGCTTCACCTCCCCCTTCTCCTACACCTTCCCCCCCACCCTCACTCACTCCCTACACCTATATCCCACACTCCCTCCCGCTCTCACCTCCCTACATACACCTCCCGCTCTCACCTCCCTCCTCCATACACTCCCCCCCCCAATCTCACCCACCCTCCTCCTCCCTACATCTCCCCTCCTCCACCCTCACCCACCCTCCCTTCTTTCCCTACACCTCCCACCACCCACACCCCTCCCGCCCCTCCTTCTCCCTATACCTCCCCACTCCAACGCATCCACTCTCACCCACCCACCCCTTCCTGCCTTCTCCCTACGCCTCCCCATCTCCCGCCCTCCCCACCCCTCCCACACTGCCACCTCCCTTTCCACCTCCCACCCTCCCTCCTTCAACACCCCTCCCCTCCCCTTCCCCCCCCCCCCAGGAGATCACTCCGCCCATGCCGCAGCGCCCCCTTGCGAACTAGTCCCGCGGCTCAGTAAGTTCGTCCCGCCTCTCACAGGGGGCACTCTATCCGCGTCGTATGCAAATGAGCTTCGCCGTGACGAAACGGTGGCTGCATAATCGTCTGCGTGTTTAAAGTTGCATAGTCCGATGGTTTTGAGTTTCTCTCATATTCTGAGATAAGCATATTAGGGTGTTCATTATAATCTACCATACTTTAGTTTGAAGTAACTTTTATTTTAAATGACTAACTTTCGAGATATTTGAAATGGAAACATGCTAAATTAATTTTGGCAAGCTTGCCAAAACTCTAACACCATAGGCTTCTGCAGTAACATGTTCTATTAATTGACTCAGTAGTCCCTTCTATGTGCTGGTAAATGTTTAATAAGTGCATCAGTATCTAAATTCTAAGGTAGATATGTAGAATCAAATCTAGATAATTGTTTTGGTTTTGAAAATGTTATGTTTTCATCGGACTATGCAGCTTTAACTTTAAGTTCATTATCTTTTGTTTTATTTTCACTGTGAAATCTTTGCTCAGCTAGAAGTGGCGCGAATGTTCGTTCCAATGGAGCATACACATCCGTGTGCATGTGTATGCGCATGTGCATGGGGCGCATGTGGGACATCAAACATTGGAAGGAATGACTTGTAGCACACGTAGTATTATAATGATATACATGTATATATAAATAATAAAGAATATATCATAAAGAATATAATCATATTCATAAACAGCACATATCGATATAGCATATACAGTATATGATAAATATAGATCTGTGTAGTATCTCAAATATATACCAAATATATATAGTATATCAAATATATCAAATATATATCAAATAGTATAATCAAATCTATATCAATATACAGTAAAACCTCTCTAACCAACCAGCTCCACAGATCGACCACTCCCCTATATCGATCGCTTTATTTGGGTTCCAACAATACCATTTTAACCATATTCTAACTCCCTAAACCGACCCCCTCCCTAAATGGACCACTTAAAGTCGGTCCCAAGGTATGTCGATTTAGCGAGGTTTCACTATATATATATATATATATATATATATATATATATATATATATATATACACACACACATATATATATCATAATCAAATATGTATAACAATTAACATATATATCAATTATATATCGAATATGTATATATCAAATACATACATATCAAATATATATATCAAGTAAATATCAAAGATATATTAAATATATCAAATATATATCAAATATATAATATACAATGCACATGGTGCACATACTGCACCTGACCCCTATTAGCCGATGTCTACGTTTTGTGTTGGGGGGGACTAAAAAACAAACGAATATTGGACCCATAACACATAATACACATAATACACATCATCATCATCATCATGCTGTCGGTCGCGATGCGACAAAGACTGCTTTCATTACTTGACTGCCGCTCTCCATTTAGCTCTCTGCTGTGAGAGTTGCGTCCATGAGTCGGTCTTAATGTCTCTCAGCTTCAGGTTTCTCTTGATGGTATCTTTGAACCGGAGACGGGGGCGCCCTCTCTTTCTGTAGCCAGAAGACAGTTGAGAATAGAGGATCTGCTTTGGTAGCCTGTCTGATGACATCCTCATGAGGTGTCCAGTCCACCGGAGATTCTTTTTGATCAGAAGATCTTCCATAGAGGGCAGCCCCATCCGTTCGAGTATTTCCTTATTCGTCACTTTGTCCTTCCAGGTTAGCCTCATGATTGAACGCAGATGTCGCATCATGAAGGCATGCAGCTTTTTCACCTGCTGTCTGTACACTGTCCAGGCCTCGGCTCCGTATAGTAGGGTGGATAGCACGATTGCGCGGTAGATCTTACCTTTGACCCGAATGGACACATGGTGGTTGTTCCAGAGTCTCTGGCGTAGTCGGCCGAAAGATGCGCTAGCCTTGGCCATCCTCCTCTGTATCTCAGCATCAATGCGTCCATCACTTGATATAGTGCTTCCGAGATAGGTGAATTCCGGAACAGAGTTCAGCTTGTTTCCGTCAACCATGATCTCCTCCTCTCGGGTTCTTGTAGAGTTGGGTTGGTACAGCACCTCCGTCTTCTTGATGTTAATTTTCAGGCCAAACTTCTTTGATGCATCGGAGAAAGCGTCCACTATTTTCTGGGTCTCTTCAGCAGAGTGGGCAACCAGTGCACTGTCATCTGCGAATAGTAGCTCTCTCACCAGTATCTGAGTAGTCTTGGTCTTCGCTCTGAAGTGTGCGACATTGAATAGGTCAGCGCTCTGTCTGGACTGTATATAGATGCCATCCCCCATGTCTCGGAAAGCCTCGTCTAGCATTGCTGATAGGAAGATGGAGAAGAGCGTGGGGGCCAGTACACAACCTTGCTTGACCCCATTGGTAACCCCGAACGATTCCGAGACTTCCCCTCCAGCACTAACGTTCGCCATCATTCCTGTATGTAGAGCCTCGATCATAGTTGTGAACTTCTCTGGGCATCCGTACTTCCTCAGTAGCTGCCATAGCCCGGTCCTCCCGACTGTATCAAATGCCTTAGTGAAATCGACAAATACCATGTACAGTGGTCGGTCCTGCTCAATGCACTTTTCTTGTAGCTGTCGGAGACAAAATATCATATCCACAGTGCTCCGGTTACCTCTGAAGCCACACTGTGACTCCGGAACTACACCAGGTGTTATGTGAATAGATAGTCTGTTGAGTAGGATCCTGGCGAAGATCTTCCCTGCTATGGAAAGAAGAGAGATTCCTCTATAGTTCCCACAGTCTGTTCGATCACCTTTCTTGTAGATGGTTACAATGCTGGCATCCTTCCATGCTTGGGGTACAGAACCCTCCTCCCAGGCATTGGTGATTAGTTGGTGCAGTCTGTTGAGCAGATTGTCTCCTCCATGCTTCCATACCTCGGCAGGAATTCCATCACCCCCAGGTGCTTTGCCATCTTTCAGGCTGGCGATTGCTCTAGCCATCTCATCCATGGTTGGAATCTCATCGAGGCATGTTTTGGTAATGCGCTGCTGGATGTTGTTCAGAGCTTCGTGATCTATGTCGCCAGGGACGTTGAGTAGCTTCTGGAAGTGTTCGCTCCATCTTGCCACAACTCTCTTGCTGTCGGAAAAGGTCTCCGTTCCATCTGTTGATTTCAGGTGAACAGCTCCCTTCTTCACGGGTCCCCACACTTCCTTCAGTCCGCTGTAGAAGCCCTTCATGTTGTTTCTGTCTGCAGCTCTCTGCAGCTCCTCTGCCTTCATTTCCCACCAGTCTGACTTCAATGCACGGGTGCATTTTTGTAGCAATCTGCAGGCATCTTTGTATGCTGCAGTGGTGGATCTAGTGTTCCTGGTCTGCAACACTCTCTGGTGGGCTTGGTCTCTTCTGCTCATAAGATTCTGTAGCTCCTGATTGTTGGGGTCGAACCAGTCCTGATGTTTTCTGTCTGGCTTGCCGAGATAAGTTTTAGCTGTGTTGTATACAACCTGCTGCAACGCTGCCCATTCCTCATCTGGTGTTGGGCTTTCCTTCTCCTCCCATTGTGCGAGAGCGCTGTCCATCTCCCGCTTGAAGCTCTCCCTGTGACTGATGGTACTTAATTTTGCTGTGTTGAGCTTTGTCGGTTTATTTGTCCCTTGCCTGTTGTGTTTTTCTCGTATTCTGAATGCCACTTTTGACCTTAGCATCTGGTGATCGGTCCAGCAGTTAGCTCCACGCATGGCTCGAGTACTGTGGATGTCCATCTTATCCCGGCACCTTGTGATGATGAAGTCGATCATATGCCAGTGCCTGGAACGAGGATGCATCCAAGTGGTCTTGCGTTCATCCTTCTGCTTGAACATGGTGTTTGTCACTATCAGTTCGAACTCAGAGCACAAAGCCAGTAGGAGCTCACCATTGGAGTTGCATTTCCTGATTCCATGTTTGCCCAAGACCAAGGGCCACTTGTCATTGTCTCTTCCTATCCTTGCATTGAAGTCTCCTATCAGCAGTAGCTTATCAGTGTGCGGGATGTCACTGAGCGTACTTGCCAGCTGGTTGTAGAAGGCCTCCTTGTTATCATCTGGGTTTGTCATTGTTGGAGCGTGCACACTGATAATTGTAGCAAAGTTGTCCTTGCTCAAAGGTAGTCTCATCGTCATGATTCTGTCACTTACTGGCCGTGGCATTTCTGTCAGCTTTGTGACGATGTCCTTTTTGATAGCAAAGCCCACTCCTGCCTCCCTTCTCTCTCCTTCGGGTTTGCCACTCCAGAAGAAAGAGTATTCCAGGTCATTGAGACTACCAGACTCTGAGAACCTTGTTTCGCATAGGGCGGCAATGTCGATGTTGTATTTTGCCAGTTCCATTGCTACTAGTGCCGTACGTCTTTCTGGTCGGTCAGCTGCTTCTCGGTCGAGAAGAGTCCTGACGTTCCATTGGGCAATTGTCAGTAGTTGTGTTGTGTTGCGTTGTGTTCCTCCTAGCTGATTTTCCGCTGTCGACGGAAGATGAGCTCGAGCAGCGCGGTCCTTGGTAACCCGGGCGACGACCGAGCCGGTATGGTGTTTTGTGCGGTTGTACATTTCATGAAAGCTGCCTGCAAAAGTGTTGAAGTGCTGCTGGCTTTTGCAAGTTACCAGCGGCACTCTCTCGGGGAGCAAATAGAGGTTTCACACCGGCAAGAACATGTCAAGACAGGCGCAAAACTATTTGTCCCTGCAGTGGCTGGTCGGGAGATGTTGGGAGTTCCATACATCAACCGCCCTTAATGCTGCCACAGTGACATGGTTTTCTGTTTAGGGTTTGCTCCCTTAGCCTTCGGTTCTGTCAAGGACCTGTACCACAAGGCAGTGGTTTAGAACTCTGCAAGGCAGGGGCGTCAAACTCCCTGAGGTATTGCTATACCTGCATAATATAATAATATATCGGCATTCTAAAATCCTTGCAGAATAGAACATCATTCGGATCTTTAAACAAGAGATTATGTGTGCCTGTAAGCATGTGTGCACATGTGCGCATGTGGGGTGTGTATTTGATGGGTGTGTGCATGTGTTCTGTGTGTGGTGTGTATGTGTGTAGGTGCATTTATGCGTGTGTGGTGTGCACATTTGATGTGGGCATACATGTGTTGTGTGTGTGGTGTTTGTGCATATGTGCATGTGTGGTGTGTGCATGTGTGCAAATGTGGTGTGTGCATGACATGTGGTGTGTGCGTGTGGTGTGTGCATGTGTGGGGTATATATATTTGGTGTATGTGGTGTGCGTGTGTGGTGTGTGCATGAGGTGTGTGTATTTGGTGTGTGTATGTGTGTTTGGTGTGTGCACATGTATTGTGTACATATTTGGTATATGTGGTCTGCGTGTGTGGTGTGTGAGGTGTGTGTATTTGGTGTGTGTGTGTATGTGCGGTTGGTGTGTGCGCATGTGTGGTGAACACATTTGGTGTATGTGGTGTGTGTGTGCAGTGTGTGCATGAAATGTGTGTATTTGGTGTGTGTATGTGCGTGTGTGCGTTTGGTGTGCGCGCATCTGTGGTGTACACATTTGGTGTATGTGGTGTGCACGTGTGGTGCGCGCGTGAGTAGACTTGCGTGATGTGTGTGCGTTTGATGTGAGTGTGTGGTGTGTGCGCATGTGTGCGCGTGCAGTGTGCGCGTGTGCGGTGTGTGGTGTGTGTGCGCGTGTGTAGTGCAGGCGGTGACCCCTGGGTGGTAGTGGGCCGTTTGCGGAGCTATATTCGGTTGGTGCTGTTGACTGAGATGACACGGCTAGGTGGGCTGTGTCGTCTGCAGTCAACACGGGCCGAGTGGCGGGAACCGAGGGGGCGGGGCTTACGTTGCTACGCGACACCCTGCAAATACACCTCATGTTGACGTATGTCACAAGTCAGTGCCCCTCCTCCCCAGGGGCACGGCGTCTCAGTCGGCCTAACACGGGTATATACCAACACGCTCATTCTTCTCATTGTTTCGTATCCGTTTCGTTTATGACAGGTGCTGCTAAAATGTGATATTTATTTTTATAGATGAAATTGTCTGTTTAAAGTTGCATGGCCCAATGGCATTTGAATTTGTTAGTTATATTTGAGATAAATAGCTCAGGTTGACCATTATATCCTAATATGCATTAGTCCCGAGTAACGTTGATGAAAAATGGCTAGTTTTGGAATAATTTGAGCTGAAAGAACCTAAAATAATTTCGAAAAGCTTGCCAAAAGTCCTGTGGCTATGACCCAAATGGTCATCTCACGGTGACGTGATGTGAGATGACCTACTAATTCTGGAACCTGACAGGGCTGTAGGTAGGTATTTCTGTTTGGTGTGAGAACATTCTGGGAATGGATTGGTGCCACAGGCCGGTGGCACTATGGTTTTTAACAAAATATTATTTTGTAGAAAGGTTAATTTGATTTATATCTCTCGAATTGACCAAGTAGCATCGAATATCCAACATCGCATATACATCTGTATATGATTGACATCGCCCCAATGGCAGAAATTTCAAAACATCAAACTATGCAACCGCCCACCAAACTGCACATTCTATGAATCAACCGGGCCTGAACATTAATGGTTTGACTGGATCCGCCACAATTGCGCAGGTTTCTGGGTTTAATGCTATGATTGCAGCAGCCGTTCTGGTCGTGCCTATGTGTTATCGTTTGGGCGGGATCCATTGCAAATGTGCCATTCCACAGCGTATGTGTCAGAGGACGGCCTGGGGTCATAGCACCATATCAGTTTGTACACTCACCTATGACAAACTGCATGCTCTGCAATCCTGAGCCGTCCGCCAGCGCATATGCTGCGGAACGGATGCTGCCATCATAGAGGTAAGCCCAGAACCCGGCGCATTTATGATGGATCCTGTCCAAAGGATAGCACATGACCAGAACAGTTGCTGCATTAAACCTGGAAATCTGCGCATTTGCGGCGGATCCCATTAAGCGATTAATGCTCAGGTCCGGCTGGATCGTAGAATATGGCTGCTGCCATCATAGCATTAAGCGCAGAACCTGGCGCATTTGCGATGGATCCCGTCCAAACTATAATGCATAGGCACAATCAGAACGGCTGCTGCCATCATAGCATTAAAACCAGAAACCTGTGTATTTGCGGCGAATCCCATCAAACTATTAATGCTCAGGCCCGGCTGATGTGGCCAGCAATGGAACGGCTGCTGCATTAGCTAATACAAATGATCTGAAAGTCAAAAACTTTCAAATACACATATCTCACTCCATATGGTTGACTCCTTTTTACATTCAATAACAAAAAAAAGTTTTTGTTTTATATACAGTGTAACTGACAAATTTCAAACAGATGCACGCAAAACACATGCGTGCACATCCTCACATACATTTAGACCACCAAGGATATGCGTACTGCTCACAGTCACATATGGTATGCGTAGACAATGTAATCTAGGTCACTCTACACCGCCAAATGGAAAAGTTCAGTACTAAGCATGCACCACCCTGTGGCACAAATTAGAACTATTCTGAGTTTGTTTGTTTTCCCGGACAGGTATACCGATTCCCTTTAACATTTCGCATTACTATCTAATGAATTTGCATTTCTCATGTACATATTATTGCTCTGTTATTATTTACTGTTATGTCATTCATATGTCTCATCCTCCCTCATACCATACATGGTCCCGATAGCAGATGCAATTTTAATTGACAAATGTAAAAATTTCAATTACCCAAATTGATGAATTGTATTTATAGAATTGACCAAATAGCATTGAATATCCAACATGGAGGGGGGGGGGGGGGGGGGCAACATCCACCTCATTTCCCCTTCCCCTCTAAGGCCTTACACAGTAGGCCTACTTGGTAGGGGGGGAGGGGCTAATGTGGTCATGAGATTAGCCTAATTGGTTCATGGCCTCCCTGCATAATGGGTGTTTCAAAGTGAGTTTCCAAAGGTGTGAGGTTATAAATTCATGGGTTATTCTGTATATGCTGTCCCAAATCATTAGCTAATACACCAGTATCTAAGTTGGATATATAGGGTCAAATGTAAGTAGTTGTTTTAATTTTGACAACATTATATTTCATCGGACCATGCAACTTTTAAACTTTTAGTATCAGTTATCACCCCCTAACCAGCATCTGGTTTTAGTATCAACTCCCCCACCACCCACCCACCCACCAATGTTCACCAGATAGACGTTAAGCAATTTAGCACAGGAATACAAGGTATATATATAGATCTCTGTCTTATTATGAGCATAATTTATAGGTAGTATGCATTATCGTCTTCGTTGAAAGTTCCAAATGATGTTCTATTACTTGAGGATTTTAGTGTGGTCATTTTGCTCTAAGAATGCCAAGGTAGCCTATATTATATATACTTTTATAGTCTGTCTATTATTGCACTGGGCGCAATATATATTACTTATCAATATCATATATTTCTAACCATATAATATTTATCATATATTATTCATCATACTATTTATCACATATTATTCATCATATATTATTTATCATATATTATTTATCATATATTATTCATCAGACTATTTATCACATATTATAACACATTATTTATCATATATTGTTTATCACATATTATTTATCATATATTATTTATCACATATTATTTATCACATATTATTTATCACATATTATTTATCACATATTATTGATCACATATTATTGATCACATATTATTTATCATATATTATTTATCATATACTATTTATCATATATTATTTCCCATATGCTACACATCATGTTATCCTTCATATATTATTAATCACGTACTATATACTACTATATTTACCATATGCCACTCATCCAAAGGCCCACGGTCCCTCTGCTGGGCTTTTACGTTTTAGGTTTTATCTCCAAGGCAACCACTCACCTGAGATCACTAAACATCACGAGTTGTCAATAAACAAAAGAACAGCAACAAGCCACCAAAATAACATCCACTTGAGAAATTCATCGACGAAGCGTTCAAAACCACTGACTGACCACTCACTCACTATCTGTTTCTGTTCGAGCAGACGACATTTGGCCGCGAGTGGCCCCGTTATGCCCCCCAAAAATAGTTGTAAATGGTGATCATCCTTTTGAAATAGAAATCTGGGTCGGGTAGGCGGTTTTTATTTTATTTGTATTTTTTCTCCTCCACTCTCGACCCTGCTCCATCCCCTTCCCAGTTCCCTCCCTATCAATTTCACCCCTCAAATCCCTTTCCATTCCTTTCCCCCGCTGCCCTGTCCACCCGTCCTCTTGACTCCCCTTTCTAAATGTTATTTCTCACTCCATTCATCCATCCCGTTATCCACTCCCCTTTCCATTTCTCACTCTACCTGCCCTTTCCATGTTAGCATTAAAAAAAAAAAAAAAAAATCAGGGGCGGGCGAATTTTCAGGCACGGGCGGGGATGATCAGCAATTTTTAAATAATTGTTTGGCCTTATGGTTATTAGCGTCCGAGTGAGTGTCTGGGTACTAAATGTGTTTGTAGCGCGGTAAACTGCGAGTGGCGTCTAATTCCTGTGTACACTGATACAGTTTATTGCCTACATCTGCGTTGTGTGCGCCACCAAATGCGCCCCAGACGAGACCGCCACAGACACGTCGAGTGCAGTCTAACAAGGACGGGCGGCGCCGGGGGTCGGCGGACCAACACGCCGGCAACCAGTGATTCTCGCAGCCCTGGTCCGGAGACACCGGGCGCGGGGGCCTAATCGGTAGAGCGCGGCCCTCGCGTGCGGAAGGTCGGCAGTTCGGTTCCTGGTCGAGTCAAACCAATGATTTTATAACTTGATACTTGTTATAACTTGATACTTGTCGCTTCCTAGACTTGCGCTTGGCATTATTAGGATAGGGCAAGGACTGGTTAGCTCAGTGTCAGGGTAAAGTATGTGACTGATTGGGATATCGGGTCATGATGTCGATGACCTGATTTTCCAGTGGGGCAGCACTGTAAAGTCGCCACGAGTGCGCACTGTCACAAGTCGGTACCTGTTCTGATATGACCTTAAATGTTGCCAGGACGTAAAACTCCAACAACCAACCAACCTGCTTCCGTGACAGGGCGAGAAGGGTCAGCAGCGGCGAAAGAAGGAGAAACGGTCACCACTGTCCCTTATTGAGCATACGGTTGCATGGTGATTCTTCCATTCTTTCACTATTGATATTGTGCAATTTAAACATAGGTGGACGTATGCTAAATTTCAAATATACTACAAGCACGTTAATGTGTGCCAAACATATAAAAATGTGTGATTAGGTCTGAATGAGAAACTACTACTACTGCACCAAATGTCAGTTGAGATACAGCCTGGTCCCCTGACCTTTGTCAGGCAGAGGTGCAGGAGTGTTCTACTATTAATATTATCGCTCAGTTTCAAAGTTGTCAACCAAAACAATGTCGTTTTATAAATAGATCTATGCATGACCATAGAGCACCCTAGATATAACCAAAAAATAATATATAATATATATAATATACATATAATATATATAATTTAAAAAAATGTGTAATCTCATGTGATACGCAGCTGCGTATCTGCGTATATGGAAGCTAGGCCCCTGAAAGTAACTTGATTTCCTTGCTAGCCAACACCAACACACTAATCAGTGCACGAGTATCTAACTTAAATATATGCAGAATCAAATCTAGGTAAGAGTTTTGGTTTTGAAAAACATTATGCTTTCATCGGATAATTGCCAGGCTTTTAGTGTTTTAGCTAACTATTGCCAATACACCACAAACCTGGTGCGAGTTGGGCTGACCGACACATTCACACCTCCATGTGTGAGAGGAAGTGGTAGGCTCAGCAAACACGTCAAGGAGCATGCGCACTGAGCCATCACCCACAACAATAGGTCGCGCCATTGCCGCCAGAGGGGGCGGCGGCAGTGGAGGAAATCCTCCATGATGGTTGGTTGTTGGAGTTTACGTCCTTGCAACATCTAAGGTAATCAAGACGGTTCCGATTTGTAACAGTGTGCACTATGGCGACTTTATAGTGCTGCCCCACTGGGAAATCAGGCCGCTGGCACCATGACCTGATATTCCACTCAGTCACATTATTCTGAGAATGAGCTAACCAGTCCTTGCCCTATCCTATTAGTACAGAGTACTAGAGTAGGAATCGAAAAGTATAAATTTTATAAGTCATTGGTTTGTCTCGACCGGAAACCGCACTCCTGACCTTCCGCACGTGAGTCCTATGCTTGACCTATTCGGCCACCGCGCCCAGTAAAAATCCTCCATGAGCTCTTTTCCGCAGAACATGATCGTCTACCGACAATATTAGTTCTTTCACTGCCGTCAGAGGGCAGATTGCTGGTGGAAATTTCAAATAAGGCATTTTTCAAACAGCATGATGCAATATGATCTGGCAACAACATTAGTTTGTCTACTACTACTGCCAGAGGGCGGATTGGCGGTGGAAATCCTCTATAAGGCCTTTTCCACAGAGCATGTATGCTGCAATGTGATTTGGTAACGACAACATTAATTTGTCTACTGCCATCAGAGGGCGGATTAGTACTGGAAATCCTCTATAGTATAACACATTTTTTACAGAACATGCTGCAATGTGACCTGATAACCACATTATTTTGTCTACTGCTTTCAGAGGGTGTTGGAAATCTTCTATAAGGTCTGTTTCACATAGCATGCTACACACCTATCGGCTAATCGGAATACTAGTTCTTGAGAACTCCCGTCAGAAGGCGGGTTAGTGGTGATCAGTTCCAAGAGCCGTATACCAACGTGCATTTAAACAAGCATCGCTGAGAAACTTGCACAAATCTGGGTTAACCCAAACCCGTGCTAGACATTAATACCCACATTTATAGACCGACGCCAATCCGCGAATCAAAGAGTCTACCAATAGGACCATACATCTATTTAAAGATTTTTTTAAAAGATGAAAATAGGGGTTGACTATTACACAAGTAATGCTTTCGAAAGGGTGAAATTCACGCTTGGTACGAGTAAACAAAAAAAAAAGACAAAAGACAAAAATTACAGATTTCTGTATAAAATAATAAACAACAACAACAACAAATAATCATGGCCACTGTCAAATATTTATCGACAACATAACTCTCTTCATTCTGAGAGCTATGGTAGGATGGTACTACCGTGTTGTATTGCAGCTACCACTTAGTACCAGGGGCCGTATGCACCAAGTTGTGCTAGGCTTAACCGGTGCTAGGCGCTAGCTCTGGTCAGCTATCACCGGGTACCGGGGGTTCCGCGAAAAAGGTAAACTGGTATGCACCAATGTTTTAGCCGGGGCGGGTAGATAACCGTGAAATTATTTATAGATTTGGGAATTCCCTCGAGTCGACAATATGAATAACGCCACCAATGCGGCACGGGCGTTAATATCGGTTCGAATTTAGGGTTAAATTGATAAGATTTCAATTATTGCGTATGTAATTCTGTTAAATATGACAGCATTGAATAGATTTGGGTGTAATATATTGCCGCCGATATGGCGGTGGTGACGGCGGCCATTTTTAGTTGACGTTTGACAGTATGGATGTCAACGTCGACACGGAGGTGGCGATTTGTTTACTTTACATTCGTCGATTCGAAAATATTAATATCGCCGCCTTTGCAGCAGCAGCGTTAATCTCGGTTTGATTTTAGGGTTAATTTAATAAAATATCACGTTTAGAGTATGTAATTCTGTCAAATATGATCGCATTTAATAGATTGAGACCCATACACGCACACTAACCGCCCCGGCTAGCAGTTAAACCCGATTTGAAACTGGGGTAGCTTAGCCTAGGCTACGGTCCGCGGTTAGAGCTGGCACCGATTGACGCATACGGATTTTCCACCGTTAGCCATGTGGAGCTAGCCTACCCGCGGTTAAGGCCCTAACACCGATTGGTGCATACGGCCCCTGTACCGTAAATTGCATGTACCAGTACAATGAAATGCATCTGGAAAAAAACCAGCACTAAATTCCTGAAGAATTTCTAACAATGCTATTTTATGTATACATTAATACATTGGCCAACACATGTTGACCTGGTATCTGTGAAATACTAGGGTCGAATTTTACATAAGGCCTAGGGAAACTTCTCGATTTCTTTTCCCAAAAATAGTGGGTAGATTTTCACATGAGATCGACTTTTACTCGAGTATATACGGTAATTAGAGTGGGACTTTTATGAAGATGCGATGGCCGAATCGGTAAGACTAAGAGTGCGGGCTTCCCGAACTGAAGGTCAAGAGTTCGAACCTTGACCTAGTCAAATCAATGACTTAGAAAATTGATACTTGTCACCACCCTCGCTATTATTAGGATAGGACAAGGACTGGTTTACTCATTATCAGGCAAATGTGATTGAGTGGGATATTGGTTCATGGTGCTGGCACCCTGGTCTCCAAGTGGGGCAGCCCTATAAAGTCGTCATGAGTGCACACTGCCAAAAATCGGTACCAGTCGTGATATGACTTAAAGAGTGCACCAGTATCTACGTCTGAGGAGTGACGGCGGTCATTTTGAAAATATGCTCTAATAAACCTATCCTCTGAGCTAGAGACCTCAAATCTTCAGTTCTATAATTGTTATCATATCAGATTCCAGGAAATATAATTTCTTTTGAGTTTCTTGTCTGAGTAATAATATATTATTATAATGTTAATGAGCTCCATCTATTTTGAGACACCCTGTAAGTTAGATATGTAGGATCAAATCTTAGTACGCGACTTTGTTTATGCTTTCAAGTTTCATCGGACTATGCAGCCTTAAGTAGACATTCGCATAGTTTGTTTGATCCCTTTAAGCTGCCACTCACGCGCCCCCTAGTGCCGAATAAATTACAGCGCGCGGGCAGGTGAGTGGTAATCAAGCAAGCCCGCTACATTTACCTTATCTCCACGGGTCCCACTTACTGGCAACTCAGCGACCAATTTATTATAAATATATAGGAATATGACTATCAGCTGATGGATAGAGGAGCGACTTATTATAAGTTATAGCCCTGTCACACTACGATGCTTCTCGCCAACGCGTGTTGATGTATGTGATTTTTGGGCGGAACGTCGCGACACATCAGGAAGCGTTACGCTCGCGTTAGGCGTGCATTGGTACACATTGATGGAGGGCGACAGTCGGCGAGGATCGGCGGCGCGCGGCGTGGCGTGGCGTGCCGAAAGTTTTGTGCTTGCACAAAACTTTGGACGACCGACAACGTGCGACAACGCGCGGGTGCCAATATTATGGTGACGTCAGAAGCACGTCGACATCGCTGGAATAATGTTATGCGAACACCAGGCAGACGCCGTGTGCGCGTGAGGGTCGTTCCCACACGTTGCGCCAAACGGTTGCTTTTTGTTTTATGTTCTAGCTACATCTAAGGTCATATCAGGATGGCGTGCCAAAACCTTTTAGTTTTTTTCTCATGCATCGATATACGTTACCACAACGTCGGCCGCTTGCTACCAACATGTTGCGCTGATGTCAAACTTGTTCCCACCACGCCGAAAAGTTTGACGTTTCTTCACTTTTTTGCGCTTTGGTGGCGCGCTGGCGAGAAGCATCGTAATGTGACAGGGCCATTAGATTAAGCTAATTAACAAAAATGCTATATATGAGTACAAGCGATTTCGGTTAGAATCATCAAGAAAAACTGCAATCATATACTATATATATACAAGCGACAAAAATTTCACTACATCTGTAGTACATTGTTGTAATATTTATATTATAATGTGCATGTAACTTATGTGAAGCTCATCAACAAAGACTTTATAAATAATATATACTATATGTATCCTACATATATCTACATATATTTACATATTATGCATACAATATACAATATATATATACTACCTATAATATCTATAATCGATGTATAATATATATAATATATATAACATCCACAATGTCTATAATATATAGGATACAAAAAAAGGTTAGAAATGCAAATAATCAACAGGAAAGAAATGCAATTATGAGTTTTTTAAATGATATATACAATATATATATAATATGATATATAGGCCCTATTATATAAATTATACAATAATATTATATATATATATATGTATATATATATATATATATATATATAAGTATCGGAGAAGTCGTTTCAAGGTTGTATGAGTTCGGACCATAGAATCGAGCATGCGCCTGGGTCCGCCCACCAGTGCCAGTGGCGCCGCCGCCACCAATATATCTGCGCCAGTTTGCACCACTCCTTCACCGATTAAAAAATATATAATATATATAATATGCATAACATATATGTAATATATAGATGATATATCATTTCAAAAACCCACAATTGCTTTTTTTCCTGATGATTATTTGCATTTCTATTTCTAACCTTTTTTTCTTGGGTGGGTGATTTGTGTGTGGGGGCCTTATGGTTTTTGCTTCTCATTTTCTGTGACTGGTTCATTTTCTATTTTTTCCTGTTTTCTTCTTTTCTTCTCTCCCCTGTTAAACTGTGAAGGGGTCATCTTAATGAGATCGGCTCAGTGGCAGACAATTACTGATCAAGGATGGCATGACCCTCTCAGCGACCCGGATGTGGTGATAAAGACTGCCACTAGGCGGCAGGTCGGAGGTGGGCATGGAGGGGGGGGGGTAGCAAATAAATCATCAGTATTAAATCGCCTAGTGGAGCTCTGTGATAAACGCGCATATTGTAAAGCCATTAGCCGGCTTATTTGAACAGTTATATCCCACCCTCCCCAAATATGACAAGTTGGTGATAATATTTCATACAATGTTTCCTGAATCGTCACTATTAGTATTAGACCGACATTCCGGCATAACTCTTCAATGGAAGATCGCTTTGGGTTGTTTTAAGATGTTTTTTGTGTTGTTTTTTAAATTTCTGCCGTCTTTTTTTTCTTTGTCTTCTTGTGCAGTGGAAATTATAAGTAGCAACCCAGTATTTTATTGTGAAACTTTTGAAAACATAAAAACAACGATCAAAGGAAGTATAATAGTATATTGGTGACTATTTCGTGGCTGGTCTGAAGCCAGAAGTTTGGACAAATGTATATATCTACGTACACAAATAAGTATTTACACAAATATGTATACATGCATATTTTACATGTATATAAAGTTAGGCTACGCTCTGGAAGACAAAAGACAACATGGGTATGGGGGTGTCATGGTATAAAACCCCGGCCCGATCGCAGCCCCTGCCGTGAAGACAGTTGACAAAGCATTTATTTTTGTAAAATAAATTTAAAAGCTTTCATTGGATCGATTAAAAACATCTTAATGCGTGATTGAAGTATTTAATGTAACCTAAGAGCAATTTATACTGAAAGTATTAAAAACAGAGGTAATAGTGAAAGTTGGGATATTCTGAGTGTCAGTGCAATCTTCATACAGAAAAAGTGAAATATCTCTAAAGCTACACCACTTAGAAACAAGCTGCTTGGTACACATATAGAAAGCATATTCGACGGATAGATTATATTAAATTTATACGGTTAGGGTTGTGCATTTCTATTAATCTTTAATAGACACTGGCAGTGTCTATTCGTTCTGCAGCCGATCTGTGCTTGTTTACAAACTCTGCGCATGCGCAGAAGCCACGGCAGGGGCTGCGATCGGGCCGGGGTTTTATACCACGACAGGGGGATCGATCCCGTCAGGCCGTATTAGGCCAAACCACATTAATTTTCGTTGTACACACGAATAATTTACTGGGCAGTAATAAATCGCACAGTGATCAAAGATGAGTCGCTCCGCCTTTTTATACAATGATAAGTGATTATCCTGTCTATATATATATATATACATATCTGCATGTATATGTGTATATATAGCAAAGCATACTACGTATATGCCAATGTAAGAAACCGCATGGTGCTGCCCCTCCGCGGCGAGTTTTGGAGCCACGCGGGGCTACCGGCTAATCCGCTAGTCGGCGCTGCTGAGCGACATATACACCACTGAGCGCACGCCGGCTGGGTCACTTCGCCTTTGTACACATTGCCATACGATTCACTGTATTTTAATTTTTTACTTGATCGGTAGGGCAGTGTCAGCCCAGCCAGATACTTTTTATATATATTTTACGTGCATATTTATATATACTTCCATGTTAATAAAGATTGTATCATCCACTCCGGTCTCCTCGTAATGCGTACTTACACATATATTTATCTATATATATATCTATATACACATGTATACATATGTAAATATAGTCATCTTTTAAAAATGACAGAAATTTAAAACCATCGGACTTTGCAATTTTAACATTTTATAACGTTTGAAAGATGTAACTTTTGTAAGTAGTATGAAGAACTATCGAATTGCCCCAGGTATATTTATCAACTATTATTCCCAGTTTCCATAGCACTTTAGCAGCCATTATATATTACAACACACTGTAATCTCATTGGACGTCTGCACCTATGCCTTAAATGTCCCATAAATTCATGAATAGTACATTTCATAGGTAAATCATACAACATAACCCAGATACAGTTTCCTACTCAGATGGTTTTGAGTTTCTGCCATTTTTTAGATATATATTTTAAGTTAATTCTTATAACTTTTATTTAAAATTGCCAACTATAGAGATATTTGAAGTGCAAGCATGCCAAATTACTTTTCACATGTCAAATTTCGGACACTGTAGGTTTCAACAGTAACATGTTCTATTGCGCTGACTATGTATTCACTTCTGTGCAGCAACAAACACTTACTAAGTGCAACAGTATCTAAGTTGGATATGTAGATTTAAAAATTTTGAAAATTTGCTGTTTTCATTGGACTGTGCAGCTTCAGGCCTCTAAATTTCGCGCACCCGGCCCCCCTCCTCCACACTAGTTACCACCTCCCTCGCCGTCTCCACACCCACACCTCCCCTCGAAAACGTTTTGTTGCTTTACGTCCTAGCAACATCTAAGGTCATATCAGGATGGATACCGACTTGTGACAGTGCACACTCATATAAACTTTATAGTGCTGCCCCACTGGGAGACAAAGCCACCGGCACCATGACCCGATATCACAGTCACATTATCCTGATACTGTGCAAACCAGTCCTTGCTCTCTCCTAGTAATGCTGAGCACCAAGCTAGGTAGCGACAAGTATCAATTTGATAAGTTACTGGTTTGACTCGGCTGGGATTCCAACTCCCGACCTTCTGCACGGGAAGCCTACTCTCTAGCGATTCAGGCACCACGTCCAGTCCCCTCGACAATGCCTTCCTGTCCAACCCCCACCAGCTGACTGAAACTAATCAAGGTCAATCATTACTAACATTTCAGGAACCAATTGCCTTTTCTTTTTAACGGTAAGGAAATTAACAAAGGAAAGGTTCATATGCAAAACCACATAAAAGCCAATCCAAAAATTGAGGTAAACATTGGAATCAAACCTTCAAAAAGTTTATCTTTATACATTCCTACTTTTTTGTTCATTGCTCCATAATCATGTGATCATAAGAAAAGTGGTATTAGTGCAAAATACAATTACTTTCAGGTCAAATCTGTTCATCTAAACTATATTTTGTGCAGGGATTTGCGCATAAAACTTTCAAATGTAGTTCTGAGAAATACATCACCAAATGCGGCAGTGCAGTGTCCTCCTACCAAGTAAACAATTGGTGTAGAAATCCCGCCAAGTAGGTTGGTTTTCTGCCTGTTTGACTTCTGTTTTGCAGTATCGCAACCCAATTAAGGACCCACCTTTTTGTTTGCTTTGTACAATAGTTGATTAAGCAGGACAAATTTCAATCACAGACAATTCGCCTTCCTCATTCAACTGCTCCTTGCCTTATCCTAGTAATGCTGAATGCCAGGCTAGGTAGTAACATGCATACATTTTCAAGTCATTGGTTTGACTCGGACAGGGTTGGAACCCGTGGGTTCGAATCCCACAACCTACCATCTTGTCTACTATTTCTAAAATTACATTCATTTCATGTGCTCAAAATCGCAGAATTAAACTTTTTAAATTTTTTTTTTTAATATGAGACTATTTTCTTGACACTTTAGGACACCGGGAACCAGGAGAGATTGGCAGGCCCTCGATGCACTTAGCGTTAGTCGTGATTAACGGGTTATGGTGCCCAATAAAGTGGACATGAAACTAATAGCTGTCCCAATAGGCGCATAGGGCCTGGAGAGGCCGATTAACTGCCTCCTCCAGTAGCTATTTATCCGCTGCACTTTGCACCGTCTCTAGGGCCCTCATTGCCGTCCACCAGATGGCGCCTCGGTTGGTTTCATCCCACTCAGTCACATTATCCTGACACTGAGCCAACCAGTCCTTGCCCTATCCCAATAATGCAGAGTGCCTGGCTAGGAAGCGAACAATTGATACTTGTCGCTTCCTAGCCAGGTGCTCGGCATTATTAGGATAGGGTAAGGACTGGTTAGCTCAATTTCAGGATAATGTGACTGATTGGGATATCAGCTCATGGTTCTAGCGGCCTGGTCTCCCAGTGGAGCAGCAATATAAAGTTGCCATGAGAGTTAACTGCCACAAGTTGGTACCCGTCCTGATATGACCTTAGATATTGCCAGGATGTAAAACTGCAAAGACCATCTAACCAATCTCTGGCGAACTGGACAAGCTGACAAACCTGACCGGTCTAGATATACCCCGGTCCATTATTGTAGAATTGAAAATTTACACTACAACTGGCCAGCATTGAAAACAAGCCTGGGTACCTGGGCTTATATGCTATGGACAGTATAAATACAGCCTCAATAAAAATTTAAAAAATGAAGAATGTTGGAAACCTAAAAGTAAAACTAAATTTGTATTGTAATGGGTGTATAGAAATCCTTACAGTTACAATATCGCCCAGCAATCAGCGCCATTTGCAATCTTGTATTATGCATGATCTTACTCCAAAAGTGGTGTTAATCTTACAAAATAATTACTCCAACATCCTGAGTTTTAGCAAGCATTTAAGACAAATATATGACAAACTAAGCACATTTGTTTCATGAGTTTTTGAAACATTGTTCATAGACAACATAGTGTCTAAAGTTGTGCTACCGATCTGAAAAACGGCCGTTTTTCACACTCCCGAAATATTCACCGATTTTATGTGTCTAATTACCACCAAAATATTAATAAAATGCACAATTCTATTAACCACAATATGTAAACATAGTAATAAAACATTTCCTACCTATTTCCTTATGAATAGTATCCCAAAATGATGATGAATCATCCATTTTGCTGCTCAGTGTTTGGGAAGTGGCACTGACATGTGCTGCCATTTGTAACCTGACCGGGAGTCATCCACTGGTTGCAAAAAGTATCTGCACACTTTGTTGGAGATCACCACATATTTCAAAATTATATCACTTTAAAGTTCTCAAAATGATCTTGACAGTGGTATAAAAATTATTTGGATATTTTGAAAAGACATTTATTGGTGATAATTTAAACGGTTGGTAATTTCGAATCAAAATAATGATTAGGACATTCAGTAAAACACCCATCAAGGTTTATACGAAACTAAACCTTAGAATGTCTACTATCATCTCCTGGTATCAGATAGTTCATGCTTATAACCACCAGAGAGCGCCACCTGAAAACTGCAGAGGTGATTTTCAACCCTGAGAATGCCACTCAAAAAATGGTATCGCGAATTGCGATTCACTGCAACAAACTAACTTTTTAAATGCTCAGTAGCACATACATTAGATTAATATACACTAATTAGATTAGTGAAGAATGAAAGAACACATTTTCAGCTTCAAATTGGTATATTTCTTTATTTAATATAACAACAATTGTGCATATTGGAGAAGTCTGAAAACACCCTTTCTGTTGATGCACCGACCCGATTCCAGTGCCTCGGGTGACCTGAATTGGGATTCCTAGTGCCAGCAACCTGGTCTCTCAATGGAGTAGCACTATAAAGTCGCCATGACTGCACACCGTCACAAGTCGATACTCATCCTGATATGACGCGAGATATTGCTAGGACATAAAACAACAAACAAACAAAACAGATACTGTCGCGTCGCCACCTGGTGGCCATTATTCGAACAAGATGGCGATAGTGTGGACAAGGGAGGGCAAGAGAGTGAGAATGAGAGTAAGACAAAGGGAGGGTATGGTTCAGGGATGAAAGTGGTCTCTGGGAAAAAAAGCGGAAATGCTGATATTCTCCCATAGGCTTAGCATTGTCAGGGAATCGCGGAAAATTCCAGGAAGTCGGGTTTCATACATATTGGTATACACTGATGGTGCTGCAGCTTGAAAGAACGCATTGGTTGGTTGGTTGTTGGAGTTTTACGTCCTGGCAACATCTAAGGTAATATCAGGACGGGCACAAAGTATTAGTAATAGTATACTTATAGCTACAGGAAAAATCCCGGAAATCCGCGAAATCGCGGAGATCTTTCATCCCTGATGGTTAAGTCACATGATCCAACATGACCAGGGTTGCAGTTCACACAGCAACGTGGCGTGTCTGGCGGTATTTCTGAATAAGCTGAGAAAGTGAGATCAGAGCGGAATGAACGGGAAGGGGGCTGGCCCTCTTACAACCGTAACCGCACCACCTTGTGTAACTCGCCACACCTTAACTTAAGCGAAATAGTGAATGGTAGACAGGAAGTGTGTGAACACTTATTTGCTTGAGTGCAAGTAAATAAGCAACACAAGGAATAATTAGTAGCATGTGGTGAATAAGGGGTCAACTTTCCGTGGATCATCAGCCCATGCGTTTTCTTATCTGTTCTTGAATGAATTTATTGACGGATGTTGTGGTGGCTGAGCCAGGACTCGAAGCACTGAAGCAGGAACCAGGCAGCGCTGTGTGGGGGTGGGGGTGGAGGTGGGTGAGGTGGGAGTGGGGTGGTTGTAGGGATTGGGGTGGTGATGGGGATGGTGTTATGGGTGAGGGTTGGGGTTGATGATGGAGTGGGATGGGGGGGATGGGGTGGGGTATGGTTGTGGGGTGGGAGGGGTGAGGTGGAAAGGGGGTGGGTGGGGGGGGGGGGGTGAAGGCGAGCATGGGGGTGGGGGAGAAGTGAAGATGGAGGTGGGGTGGGAATGGGGTTGGTGGGGAGAGCGGGAGGGAGAAGGGGTGGGGTGATGGTGGGTTGTTGGGTTGGGTGTGGGTGGGGTGAGCGTGAGGTATGGTGGTGGTGGTGGTGGTGGTAAAGTGGTGGTGTGGTGTGGTGGTGATGGTTGTGGGGGTGGGGGAGGTCACTACGAACACCTCATGGTCACAGTCATGTCACTCTGCGCAGGCACTTATGTGTTGCCATGACAGGGCCCCCAACACACACATACACACACACACGCCGACACTGCTACCACCTGCTTTGTGTGGCACGTTCCGATAACGTCCAATTAGATTGATATATACCGGCATGTATGTTTCGCGGCTGTCACACATCTGCTCTCAGAGTGTTTAATCGGCTGTTGGGAAATTGCCTCAGTCCAGAAAGTAGGTAGAGGATGTCATATTTAGCAAGTCTAATTTACCCATGATAGGCCTACATCGCGAATCGCCCAGGTACTCGAAATGTTAAAGCAGGAACAGATACAAAATGGGGATATGGGGGGAGGGGGAGACGCAGTCACTCCGGACATGTATGACGATGATGGTTGTGGTGGTGATGATGGTGATGACGATGATGTTTATCATGTTGATGGTGGTACTGGTAGTGATGATGATGGGAATGATGTTGCTGATGACAATGATGATGATAATAGTACTAATGATGCTGATGAGTATGATGATAATTGTGGTATTGATGACAATGGTTATGATGCTGATGATCATGGTGATGGGATACTGATGCTGCTGATGTTAGGAATGACAAGGACTGTGATGATTGTCACGATGCGTGCGGTGATGAGGATGATAATGATGATGGTGATCGTGGTGGTGATTGTGGTAACAATGACTGTGTAATGACAATGATAGTAACGATGGTGGTGATTTTTTTTTTTTTTTTACTAAATGTATTTTATGCAGCGAATAATGTCTTTTGTCAGAGCCAGAGCACTGGTCTTCCGGCCGTTCATTACAATTTGTTGGTACATAAATGACAATATCAGTTGCAATAATAACCACATGAAAAACCTGTTCGATAATAGAAGCATAATATAAATTGACTATTCGTTGTAATAGTAACTGCATACAATTCCAGTTCAACATATGTATTATGCACTTGGTGAGCATGCATCAATAAATGTACAAGATGATTCTAGAATTGTCTTTAAACACTTCTTTCTTCCTTTGCTTCCTCTCTTCTTTTTTCAAAAAGATATAACATATCTCCAATACACATATATATATATTATATTGTAAATATGCAAATCAGTGGATCCAATCACCAATACCAAATGCGAGAAACCTGCCCATTTTTTAATCCCATCACAAGTGTTCCGTATTGTGTGGCCTAATGATGGGATCGGAAGTCTGAGATTGCAGTGGGGACTTACATCAGACAGGTTTTATGTCAATTTAAAGGAAAATGTTAGGTAATAGGTTTTGAAAGAAGGTGTAGTAGGGGTGGGGTAGGCATTTGATGACAATGCTGATAATTGTGATGCTGATGCTGATGGTAGAGGTAGTTATGGTGCAGTTGTATCCATACGCTAACAAACCTGGTGTGCTCACTATAGCTTTATTTAAAGTTGCCCAGTCCGATGGTTTTGAATTTCTCTAATTCTTTTTAGATAAATATATCAGGTCGATTCTTATAAGCTACATCACTTTAGTTTGAACTGGCAAGCCTGCCAAACTTACTAAATCGCAGCTAGCTGTGGCTTTGTCAGTGTCCCTTTGCAGTTCCAATAATACGTAAAACGGGAATCCTTAAAATATTGGTGACGTTTTTGACAGAAAATCCAAACGGGCAAAACTGTCGTATGCACCCAAGCTTGCGGTCTTTATCAGTGGGTGCTATTGGTTAATAATATATCAAAACAAACGCCCGCTGCCGTAGAATTTGCCGATACGCGCAGTTCAAAACTTAGATTTTATTCAAAATTAAAAGAAATAAAGAACAATTTGGCATAAACATGGATGCACAAATGAAATATTAAGTTTATTCCGCAGAAACGACGGCGGTATTCGGGTCACCCGAGTTGATAGAATTTCAAATCGAACACCGCGAGTGGAGTAAAAAAAAGTACATGCGCAATCATAAAATACTTTGCTGTAGTTATATCGGGGGGGGGGGGGCCGTCCTAAGCATTGTTTATTCATATTATTATTCATGAGATAGGTAAGTATGAATACACATCAATATGAGATTGCTATGAACAAATACACATCATCAGTATCATCATCACCATCATCACACATCTTTCACATACATATAATATAATACATGTTTAACCAAGAGAACAGCCAGCGCACCAAGTGGTGGGTTTGATCATTTTGATTACACAGTAGGGGCTGAGTGAGCCGTCTTAGTATTATACCGACCCACCCTCTGGGGAGGCTTAGGATTAATGCATGTAGATATATACACATAAACAATACCTGTACTACTACTAGAGGTGGAACATGAAATCACCAAAATCCAGCAAACGGAAATGGAAATAGCCTAATATGGGCGCCGCCATTTGTATACTCGTGTTGAATTGCATAATAATGAATAAATAATTCTCCGAGCATTTATATGTATATGTCAATAGACTAGTTTGTAATTCCAAACTTTCATGTTTATGCTAAATTGTTCTGTATTCCTGTTAATTTCGTTTTGCACTGCATGTAGCGGCAAACTGCATAGAATGCAAACTCAATGACCATGGGAATTTATTTGGCTCTCGACGCCGTTTTCAGCGCGCAGTTTATAGACAGTTTCGTAATTCCGACTCGTCTGTGGGCGGGTCGGTCCTAAGCATTGCTTATTCATATTAGGGTCTTTGGTTACATCAAAGATCCTATAGTTTGTATAGGGTATTTGGTTCCATGCACGTATCCCGTTAGCGCCACCATTAGCCTAGGCCTACATCTGCGAAGTTATATTTGCCTCTCAAACACCAACTCTTTGTGGTAAAGCCTTCGGTCACTTGGACAGGTTTAGAACAGCTGATGCCACAAATGTTCTTAGTGCGCTCCATTCGAACATGAACTCACTCGAACTCGAAGGAGGTGTTATTTTCTGTTCAGCTTCCGACATTTGTAATCTCTCGCAGCACCGGGTGCCGGTTGAGCAAACAACCTGACCCCGGTGCCTGTTGACGCGCGGTCCTCGCCCTCTAGTGGCGAAAACCAATAGAATTCCTGCACCGGCACCCTAACCGCCCCTAAAGTTACACAACAAATCCCCCGGCTGGTACCCGGTTCCCCTGTGAAGAGCTCCGATAATATTTGCGCAGCGAGATCGCTGGCTGAAGGGGCAGCGACTGGTGTTGTTTACTTCAGTTTTACACCCAGTTAATTGGGAGGCCCAACACCCGCTTTGCAGTGAATGGATGTTGTGACTCTTGTGAATTGGACAATACTTCTCTAGCAGGTGACAAATACGCGGTGTGGGTCTCTACGTGTGTGGCGACGTCTTTGATGGTGACTTTCATCACGGCGCCTACCCGCTGAGCGGTCTGCGCTGGATGGAACCAGTCGCGGGACTTAAGCTGCGTTTACACGGGCAAGTTAAAACGCCCCAGCTGGAACCAGTTGCCTAGATCGGTTCACATTTGCCCGTGTAAATGCGCCGCTGAGGCGTTTTAGGGCTGAAACGTTTCAGCTGGAACGTTCCGCGTATACCACCTCGGGAGGTGGTCTACAGGAAACGTTTCAGCTGGTTCCCAGGCGGCGATTGTGTTCAATAGCAGTGCTCGCCGGCAACAGGAGGAGCAGTAGGTACAAGATTCACCCCATACTGCTGCAGTAGGGGTGCAAACCAGCCTTATGTAAAAGCTGGCGAAAAAACGGGTCAATGAAATGAGAGCCTAATTTCACAATCTAAGAAGCAACATTTATTCTTTACATCTGTTTTATTATTTACCCGCTACCTTTGAGTTGAAAAATATAATATAATATCTAGTTTAATTAGATTTAAAAGTGAAATCGACGGCGTTCTGCGGCCGCCATCTTGTCTTTTTTGCATTCTCTCCCATTTCACCAACTCTGTGCCTATATGCATAATATAGGTAGCCATTTGATACTGGAGCCTCACTTCCATACTAACGCTATTTTCGCCCGTATTTATATAAGGCTGGTCTTCACCCGTGTACTACACGGGTGAATCTTTTATCTAGGGGAGCAGTAGCTAATCGCTGGTGCCCGGCAGTGCTAGGGCCCGATTACGCCAAAATCTAGTGAATGCGATCATATTTAACAGAATTACAGACTCAAATAATGAAATTTAATTAAATTAACCTTAAATTCCAAGCGACATTAACGTAGCAGCTACATCAGCGTCGAATCACCAAGTGTAAACTAAACAAATAGCAGTGCTCGCCGCAACGTGTGAAAATCCGCGCATGCGCAGAATACGACACCGTGTAAACGCGCCACGAGAACGTTTCAGGTAGAACGCTTTGTCTTGAATCGTTTTACTTTTGGCCGTGTAAACGCAGCTTTAATCACTACACTCAGTAACATGTACGGACAAAGAACAACAAAACTCTTTTTTTTACACACCCCCCCTTCACCCCCCCAAAAACAGTAACAAGAAAAGAACACGACAGCCATGTGTATATAATTCATTATGTGAATATAAATAACAAAGGTGATCACCTTTTTTGGCTTTTATTTATTTATTTGCCAGTTTATTCACTGATTGTTACGCTTACACTTTGCACTGTGCAGTGAACCAGACCTTTAAGGCTATATATCATATATTGCTACAACAGCTTTCTGCATATACTGACTGCCTTGTGGTGTCGATTTTTTTGTCCACACATGTGAGGCCTACTCTGTGTAGTGAAGAAGTCTCGATGACTGGTTTCATATTCAATGCACACTAGGTATATCTATAATATATATATATATATACATATATATATATATATATATATATATACAGTAAAACCTCTCTATACCGACCCCTCCACAGATCGACCACTCCGCTATATCGATCGCTATATTTGGGTCCCAACAATACCATTGTAAGGATATTATAACTCTAAACCAACCACCTCCCTAAATGGACCACTTAAAGTCGGTCCCACGGTCAGTCGATTTAGAGAGGTTTTACTGTATATATTATGTGGATTTCAATTTTGGCGATATTTGAGTGTTAGGCCTACCTACAAATGCAGACTCTTATTTCAGAAACACGCTTATGACACATCACTTGCTTATATATGTTAAGACTTGGAACACTTAATGAAGTTAATAGACTAGATCACGGTTCCAGCAGCGCGGTGCATTATGGGATGCATCAGAGCAAAACAAAGCCACAAGAAGCACATGGCACATGCTAATACACTGGGTGCAGCTATGAAATGTGCTAGTTTCAGCTCATCTCAGCTCTTGTTTGAAACATAGAATACAAACTAAAGAAATATATATAATAAATTAAGATATCAATCTTTTATCCAGCATTGCATTTACATCAATATAATCAGCACACCTTATTCCATGTGCATTTAGATTTAGACAAATCTAGGCACTCAGACTAGTGTTAGAGCTATAGCCAGAGTCAGTTTTATTTATTTTATTCATGTTTTTATTTATATTCTATTGTTTATGGAAAGTTGCGTCTTAAACATATGCATTATATTATTATATTGCATCCTTCCATCCATGTTTATGCCAAATTGTTATGTATTTCTAGTTATCTTGAATAAAATGCCAGTTTTGCCCTACGCATATCGGCAAACTCAATGGGCATACACGCCTTTGCTTTGCTCCCAACGCCGTTTTCAGCGCATGCGCAGTCGGAACCGCGATGTAGTCAATCCTTCCATTAACTAGATAGAATGTGAAGTCAATAACATAAATTACCTAAATCTCCATGGGAATTTGTCAGAATCTTCAATATAGACAAAGGTCGTTTTGGCTAACATTTTCAGTTTCTTAAATACCACACTGTAACTTTGCTAGTGACTAAAGTATTTAATCAAATCCACAGAATTAGTCATGTGTATAGGCCTACTGCACTAAATTGTCATAATGGCTGAAATTTAATAGAAATCGCATTGCCGACTCAAACTGTATATAATAGAATGGTGTTGCCTACAAACTATAACCAGTGATGTCTATAAACTGTAACCAGTGAACAATTTAAGCCTTTATTGCTCAGTTTGAATCACAAGGCATGATCAGGTTACTTACAAATAAAAATAGAATTGCTGTTTATTATTTTGCTGTATTTTTTTTTTTACGTTGTGTTGCCTACAAACTACTTAGTAAAATTCAATTATCCCTAACATTGGAGAATCGACCATATATATATATTTATAAATTTACATTATTATATACCGTATATCTGCGCTGTGTTATTCTTTTTGCAATACTAACTTACCATATGATAATGATTCTATAAACACTGCTCAAAATAACATGTCATCACCCAAGCTCACTAACACTTACACATACCCACAGGTCAGTTATGAATATGATCCTTAAGCATATCAAGAACTAATTAGCTAGACCAATCACCTCCACTTCTCCCATCATACCTCTAAAATATGCGTGTTGAGCATTAATTCGCTGCTACATTATCCACACTTGTTATGCGCCAGGCAGGTTCAATAGTTTGATTTCCCACTACGCTTTAACCAGTCGCCTAATGACCTTGGTGGTATTGACACAAAGGCTTGTCCTGGCTTATACTAGTTAGAGTGGTCCGGGAAGTGCAGTGTGACCTCCAGTGTGACTTAAAGTTACATAACCTGATGAGAGCATAACATTTCCAAAACCAAAGCCCTTACCTACAATCGATCCTATATATTTAATTTATATACTGATGCAGTCAGTATTAATTTCTTTGCGGTTTTGCATCAGATGAAAATCAAAACTCACTGGCTTGACCTAGTTAATACTAGTGCCATAACTGAGCCGTTGGTATGTATAAGTGAGTTAGAGCGTCCGTCTCCCGTGTTGTTAAATCATGGGATCGTGGGTTCGAATCCTGGTCGAGTTAAACCTATGACTTAAAAATGTATACTTGTTGCTTCCTAGCGAGGCGATCCGCATTATTAGGATAGGACAAAGAGCAGTGGAATGAGGAAGACCAATTGTCCGTGATTTAAATTGTCCCTGCTTAAACAACTAATGCACCCCCCCCCCCCAATTGGAAGCGAGCTTGGGCGATGGCATGTTATTTTGAGCAGTGTTTTTGTGATCATTATCATATGGTAAGCTATTATTGTAATTAGAATAACACAGGGAATACTTAGGCCTATAGTATATATATATATAACGTGTGTAGACCTATATATATATATAATTATATATATAATTATATATATATATATAATTATATATATAGTTAGTATATGTATATACGTGTATAAATCATCGGTATGAGGTTTTTCCCTATTATTATTATCGTCCATTAACGGACTCAGATTGATTTGCTGCGGCACATTCGCCTATGGTGGCGCCACCACCAGCAGTTCTTTGTACTTATTCCTCAGTCTTTGTATAGATCACTTGCTGTGAAATATATATATCAATTATGCAACAATAGGTAATGGCGCAAAACCTGACATGATCCATTTTAGTTGTTTTCTGCTAAATAGAATGTACTGTTAATAGTGTTATGCTTTTAAGGTAAAGTCTATCAATGTCATATTGTGTAGGGAATTATATGCGGAATGTGGCATTTTTGGCGGGGGGAAAAAGCATGATGACAGCTTCATCGCTTCAATTCGCCGCGGGTGGCGTTTTGTCGATGTGTGTGCCTAAGTCCTTTAAGTCTTCAAAAGTCCTTCAAGAGTAAAAAGAAAATATAGATACCGATATTGGCCATTCGCAGAAAGTGTATAACACACATCTATATACTCAGTTTCTCTTGATTTACTTTGAATTATACAGAACACACTTGTTCAGCGCTGCCATTGTTGGCCTGTGGGACCCGGGCATATATACATGGGTGTCCCACCGGGCGAGATGGCCGAATCGGTAGAGCGTGGGCCTCGTGTGCGGAAGATCCGGAGTTCGATTCCCGGTCGAGTCAAACCAATGACATAACATTTATACTTGTCGCTTCCTAGCCTGGCACTTGGCATTAATAGGATAGTGGAAGGACTGGTTAGCTCAATGTCAGGATAATGTTACTGAGTGGGATATCGGGTCATGGTGCTGGCAGCCTGATTTCCCAGTGGGGCAGGACTATAAAGTCACCATGAGTGTGCGCTGAAACAAGTCGGTATGCATCCTGATATGACCTTAGATGTTGCCAGGAAGTAAAACTCCAACAACATGGGTGTACCAGCGGGGTCTCTGATCTTAGTTCTAGCCATTAGCCTTCACAGCATGCACTGGGGAGTTGGTTGGTTTCACTTTCAGCCAACATGTGTGTTCAGCCGGGGCTGGGCATTGCCGTGCATGTTGTGCACACATACATGTACACACACACACTAAACCACTTACATCATCAACCAATCGCCACACTTTCTCACCGAGCACACACTAATTAGACGCTAATTAATAAGGCTCCGCGCTAATTAGGCGCGGCAGGGGAAATGGCCGCCGTTTTTGCCGGGGTTTGCCGCTAGAGGGCGTTTAGCACTAATTAACAGGTGGGACAATGCGTTGTTGTTGGGCATCGTTGAAGTCGGGCACGGCCAGCCAGGGGTTAAAGCTCCAGATATAGACGAATGGATTAAGTTGTGATATTACCCTCCAATGCCATCCCCATCAAAGGCAATCGTGTAATTTGTTTGAATTTAAAAATTTTAAATGAGAGAAAAAATTAATACCACCGAATATTGAGGCACAATATGGTTGTCAATGGTTTTCAAGTCCTGACGATGTTAGGATTAGATTTGACCCCCCCCCCCCCCCGCTCTCCCTAATCTAATCAGAGAGCGTGTATATAAACAGATGAGAGGGACAACTCCCGCGAAAAACGGTAACACAGGCTACAGTGGCGTTCCTGGCGGTTAGTGTTGAACAAGCCTTGAGTTTGCCGGTACGCTCAATGCAAAACATTTTTTTATTAAAATTAATAGAAATCAACCCTACCATTAAATAATATATCTTTTAAAATGTTTTCTATATGTTCCAACAGTTGTTTCTATTGTAGTTTTAGAGATATTTCACTTTTTCTGTAGAAGATGCCAACCATTGACAAGCCTTGAGTTTGCCTACGCGTAGTGAAAAACCAACAAAAAAACAAACCCTAACCATATCAATTAATATAATCTGTTGGTAAACACAAACAACCAAAAAAACCAAAACACAACCAACAACCACCACCACACCCACACCACACAAAACCCCCACAACACCCCGTCTAATCCTAACTTTCGTTTAACCCCATTGACACACTGTGATTTGCGTTATAGCCTGGAACACAATACGAACATGGTGTTAGGTTTTACCCACCCATCTTTCTAACATTTGTTCGAATTGTAAAGAACATATGCTTTGCCAACTATCTAATTGGTATTATTATCGAGAATTGATACGCGATGGTTCGGATTGTGTTTATTATCATTTGATTATTAAAGTTGCATAGTCCGATGGTTTTGAATTTCTGTATTTTTTCTAAGATAAATATATTAGATCGATCACTAGTATCCATCTACTTTACATTAGTTTAAAGTTACTTTTATTTTAAAAGGTAAACATTTGAGATATTTTGAGTGCAAACATGGAAAATTAGTTTTGGCAGGCTTGAATGACATGAAAGTCGCTTCGGTTCTGGACACTTATTAGGTTGGCTGGGTGGGACGCTCCCGCGTCCGTAGCGGGTTTGCCCAGCCATTTGCCTATATAGATATATAATTGAAAGGTGGATCATAGTTGTTGATGTAATAAATGATCATATCGGCCAGTCTACCATGGTTGCTTGTCCGTACACTGCGTATATATAGTATAGTTATACGAATCTTACCTGGGTACAGATGATGGATAACTCTTGTTTTCCCGAGGTACAAGCCTCGGGTAATCATGGACTAGGGAGAAGGAAGCAACATCCAGGTTCAGCAATCTTCACCTAATTATTCAGGATAAAAACGAGCTTAATGATGGAAATCTGATGTTTTCGTTTGGCACAAGCGAACGTAATAATCGTGGTAGGGTGTGGCGGGTGGGCCCTAGTCCACGATTACCCGAGGCTTGTACCTCGGGAAAACAAGAGTTATCCATCATCTGAACCCAGGTAAGATTCGTATAACTATACTATTTTACCTCGGTACAACGCCTCGGCTACTCGAGGCCGAGGGAGACCTTTACGTAGCCTCATTTTTATCCTCAATTATCTGATGAACATATTATAGTATCAGTAGTAATATCAAAAGTTTGTACATCTCACCCGATCTTGTTAGTTGGTGAGTAGGCGGGTTGCCACCCCGCTCGGTTTTTTTACTCGTTTGTTGTAGTGTTTAGCAAACGACTTGGCCGTCTTCCAGCCGGCGTGTATCAGGATTCTTCGAACTGAGATTCCTAACTTTCTTGCTTTGGAGACCATAGCCCCTCTTGTAGAGTGCGACGCATAGCGTTCTGTGTCTATGCCGGCCAACTTGAGTATAATAATAGTCCATCTGGCGAGTGTGTCACGTGAGATGGCTTTATGTGGCTTAATAAAGCTCACTAGAAGCTGCTTGGAATTACGTATTCCCTTAGTCTTGGATATGTATGTCCTAATGGCGGCAACTACACAAAGTTTTCTTCTTGTGGAAAGCTATCGAGATGGATGGAGGAGAGTGGATCTCCTGTCCTGTTTGACTTTAACAGTATGTCCAAATCAAACGTGGCCTCTTTCTTATCAATATCAAGGCCTTGTAAGGAGAGGGCTACAATTGTCTGTCCTCTATGTCCTGTTACTAGTAGTAATAATACTGCTAGTAACAGTTGGATAGTGAGAAATTTATTTTCAGGCCAAGATTGGAAAAGCTTGAATACTGTAGAAACATCCCAAAACCGACTATATTTCAGTTTTGGGGGGTTTCTTTCATAGATTGATCTCATGATCCAATGAATGACTTCGTGTTTGCCAATGATTTGTCCTTCTATTCTTGGCACAATAATGGAGAGTGCGCAGCGCGCCGCATTTATGGCCCCATAACCAAGTTCATCATCTTCCAACATGCGCAGGAAGCGGCCTACTTGCGCGACAGTAGGAGCCATCGGTTTAACCTTCTGTATTAAACAATATACTCCCCATTTCTTAAGGTAACTGGTATACATTTTAACAGTTCCTGGCCTCCACGCATGGGAAATCAACCTTTCTTGGGTGATTTTATCAAGTCCGTATTTTTGTAAATACGCTCTTAGAAAAGGAATGCCAGTAACGGGGTTGTGGACACGTCCCCGAGGGTTGTCACTTTTCCTTGATGTTGTAGGTTTATTGGCCCTCTTGGGAATCTTAAAAAGTTTTTGGCTTCCCACTGCACTATCGCTCGCCATGGCTGAGTGTTCCAGTCTGGGACTATCAGTACTGCATGGGTTTTGTCCAGCCTGATTTTTCTGGCTACCCTGCTGATTAGGCTAAATGGTGGAAAAATATAGTAAAATGCGTTATTCCAAATAAGAGAAAAGGCATCCACTCGCCAAGCGTGTGGCTCTGGATGCCAGGATACATATTTATCAAGTTTTTTGTTCCTACGAGAGGCAAAAAGGTCTATGTCTGGAATTCTCCATTTATGACAGATTGTCTTAAATATGTCGGGACTGAGTGACCATTCTAAATGATCATGGAAATGTCGGCTTTTATTGTCGGCTAATGTATTTACTTTAGTGTACCTGGGATATGAGCTACTGTTATCCAAAGGTGTTGTTTCTCTGCCCAATCCCAGATGAGTTTTGCGATGGTGTTGTAAGCCGAGGACTTTGTCCCTCCCATGTTACGGATATAGGCCATTGCTGTAGTATTATCCGTTAAAACTTGGACAGTAAGTTTTTGTATTTTTACTAAACTTGTGAGACCTAGATAGATGGCTCTTAATTCTAGGACGTTTATGTGATCTTCAATTTCATTATCTAGCCAGCGGCCCCCTGTGGCTTCATTATCTCTGTGGGCGCCCCAACCCTCTAATGATGCATCAGTAGTGACTGTTGTGTTCGGTTCATCCATACGGATGGGATTATGGGAATTAATTAAATGTTTCATCCACCATTGGATGTTTTCATGTCCTGCTTTGGAAATTGTCATTAGGCATTCGAAATTGCCCTTGGCTTTAGTTAGGGCGATATTTTTATCTATTTCGAGTGATTTAATGTGTGCCTTTCCATATAATACGGCTGGCGCATAAGCCACCATTAAGCCGATAAGCACTGCTACTTGCCTTATTTTTGGTCTTTTTATGTTTAATAGATCTGAGGATGTAGTAGTAAATTTGTCAATTTTGTCTGATGTTAAGGAAATTGTCATTTGTTGTGTATTGATAATAAACCCCAAGAATTTCAAAAGGGGGGTAGGTTGTAGAACCGATTTTGTCTCGTGAATGACAAAACCCAAGTGGGTCAAAGTGTTACATAAGTCTGTTATGGCTAAATGGCAATCATCCTCAGTTCGTGCTACAATAAATGAATCATCAATGTAAGGGAACATGAAATGGCCTTTCTTGGCCATTTCAGCAAATACGGGTTTCAGTAACATTGTAAACAAACGTGGGGCACAGGCTAGACCATTAGGTAAACAAGTAAATTGGTAAAGTTTGCGTTGCCAAATGAACCTAAGAAATTTTCTATGTGACTCATAGATTGGTATAGTATAGTAGGCGTCTTTCAGGTCTACACTTGCAAGCCAGGCTCCCGGCATTACTAGGTCACGGGCTGTCTCTAGAGAGAACATTTTGAAATGTTTATATTCGACTAAGGTATTTAGAATAGTTAAGTCGAGGATCATCCTAATGTCTCCGTTAGGTTTTGGCCTAGAGAAAATATTTGAAATATATTCTCCCTCTGTATGTTGAACGGTAGTAATAATACCTTTAGTTTCAAATTTGGTTACTTCTAGATCTAAGGCCAGTCTTTCGCCTGGTGTTAAGCAATAGGGGAAAGGTACTTTATTTTGTATTGGGGTCTCTATAAATGGAATGAAGACCCCTCTAACAATGTCTAGGATTGTCTGATCTTGTGTGAGTTGTTCACACTGTCTAATATGGTTAGCCACATTTCCTGCACAAAAGGGTCTTACACTGGGTTGTGTTGCAGGCTCTACTTGTTCCCCGGCTTGGGAAACTGCTTCTGGGAGGGGTTGTCCCTCCTGAAGGGGCGGTTGCCGTCGTTCCAGCCGTACTGGTTCCGTTGGCCTCTTCCTCTCGGCTGGTATTGATTCCGGTTCCCGAATCGGTTCGCTGAGAAGCCGGTCCTGCGCCCTCGAAAATCCGATCTGGATTTCTTGAATTTCGAGGGGTTAGTGTCCTTCTTACTGTCGAGGTGTTTGGACTGCTTGGCGGCCGTTTCGACCTGTTTAAACAGGTATTGGAGTTGACCCCCAAACATCTTGGTGTTGTCTAGTGGCTTTCCTTTTATGGGCTTCGGAGCCAGGAAGAGTGTATACTCTTTGCCGTCATTGTCCACAACCTTCTTTGAACGTGCAACCTCTTTCCCTGCGTCGGTTGTGACTGATTTAAACACGTTCTCGAACCTGCGGTACGAGAGGAAGTTGCTAGTGGCAGTCAGAGCTGCGATGGCTGCGTTCATGTCCGGGGTAACTGTTGTGAACTTGTTACCCACCATCATGCGGTTAGCAACTGGCATGATGGCCGAGAGGGCTATCAGGACTCCTTTGTGCACTATGTGCAAGCAAGATTCGAATTTCTTGCGATCCTCACTCATTTTCACGTCATCGTCCATTTCTTTGATGGTCGCCTGAGGAATACCTTTTATGCCAGTGTATTGTTCGGCCAGTTTTGTGAGGGTTTCTGCTGGTTTAAAGGCATCAAAATGGCCCCTCAGGTTTTTGCGCATAAGCGAACAGGTGTTGATTCGCTTTTTCTTGTCCGCTCGGATCTTTTTGGCCACTTTCTCGGTGATATCCGCGAAAGTGCCTGGGTGCGGGTCATCAGACTCCGAATCCGTTGTCGTCGAGTCATTGGACGAATCTGAGGAGGAAGATTTTGCTTTCTTTTTCTTTTTGGACTTAGACTTCTTCTTCTTAGTCCTTTTGACCTTCCTTGTTTTGTTGCGGGCTTGGTAGTAGTCGTCGCCTTCGGATTAAAACTTTTTATGGCGCTGCTTCTTCCCGATGATGATCTCTGAGTCCGTTGTTTGGGGTTCAGATAAGTCCTCCCAGTCTGATTGGTCGGAAGGTGAGCCCCGTTTAGTGGGCGTTTTAGGCGGCGGTGTTGGGAGCAGCTGTTGCAGCTGCTCACGAATGAGCCGCACCATCTGCTCATTGGGGTCTGGTTGGGAAGGCCCTGCCTCCGGGGAGCGGTCACGTGACGCGCCCGATAAGAGACCCGGGGTTGCGTCCCCCTCGCTTAGCGTGTGTGGAGCACCTTTGCTACCCCGCTTCGCGGCCATCTCGAGTCGTCTGAAAACAACCAAAAAAGGGTGTTTAGCACAAACTCAAGGAATAACTGAACCAGTAGAACAGTGTTAGAGGGGCATATAGCCCTTATAGGGTAATAAAACTGTATTTACACCAGTTTTATACCAGGCGTGAGTAAGCTAAGGTATAATGAAAGCGTAACGGTC
Organism: Branchipolynoe longqiensis; assembly: GCA_030323885.1. Lineage (NCBI taxonomy): Eukaryota > Metazoa > Annelida > Polychaeta > Phyllodocida > Polynoidae > Branchipolynoe > Branchipolynoe longqiensis. The sequence continues at coordinate 21,152,632 of CM059190.1, forward strand.
GGAGAACCGAGCCGAAACCAATCGAGGGGTAGGGACCAGTGTACTGTCCCACCCACACTCTCTGTATCATAGACTTCTCCCTCCTGTGGCTTCAACGCCAACAAGTTGGAGAAAATATTATGAAACTCGGAGGTACGCCTCAGAAAAAACTATCATGACGACGAAATGGCTCCAGCCAACATGTCTCTCCGTTGGGCAACGGGCGGCAAAAATAAATGCTATCTAAGCGACGAAATGACTCCAGCCAAAATGTCTCTCCGTTCGGCAATGGGCGGCAAAAATAAAATGGATGCCTCAAAACTACGGCACCGGATAAACACAACGCTTGTAATTGTTACTTAATACAAGTAAGCTTTGTCTTAAAAAGCTTATAAGCGTGTGCTATAAACATTCATAAACCAATATGCCAGTTTATGTTCCGGTACTTACAGTAGAAGTGAGTAAATCCGTGGTAAAAACTGCTGAGCTGCTCGTAACGTTCCTCCAGTTATGAGCGGAATATGCTAATTGCTGAACCCGGATGTTGCTTCCTTCTCCCTCGGCCTCGAGTAGCCGAGGCGTTGTACCGAGGTAAAACTTGTATATACAGGTTTAGGGGGCAGCAGGTTGGGAGCCGTTGTGGGCGCCGGTAGAGATAGGTGCGATCTGCCAGGTTAACGCTTGGTTCGTCGGGAGAGTTGAGATGCGCTAGTCGGCACCCCTATCGAGATCGCCAGGTTCTAGTTCAATCCGCCAGGGGGCGTCTGGTTCCCCTTCCACCTTGGGCTTGTTTTGACTCGTCACTGCCCGCCCGTCCAGCACCGTAGCCACTTATTGGTGCCCGCTCGTCTTGGTTTTTTTTTTCTTCTTGTTTTTTTTCTTCTTTATGTTCTTTTTTCTTCTAATTGATCGGTAGGGTGGGTTTGCCCAGCCATTTGCCTATATAGATATATAATTGAAAGGTGGATTATAGTTGTTGATGTAATAAATGATCATATCGGCCAGTCTACCATTGTTGCTTTTCCTTACATATATATATATCATGAACTAGTTAGGTGTGATGGGGGTATTAGTTGTGTTTTTAGAAGCATTTAGACACAGGTGCGAGGGTAATTGACAAAGGTGCAGGTCTCAGTTTGGGCTGTTACTTTTCATAACAACAACAATTCTGCACAACCTGACATATTTACAACATGTTAGCGAACGCAAAAGATTCCTACATTGCTTCTACATGAAAAATCAAGCTACGTCCATTCAATCTAATCTTATGTGTGATAATGGTAACGGTACGCAACAGGACAGGATAGCCGACCCAGTAGAGCGCCCATTTCCCGTGCGGCAGGTCGTGAGTTCGATCCCTCGCGGAGTTTGAGAACCATTGATTTACAATATTTTAATGATAGATTCTGGCATTCTTTTGCCTACTCGTCACTCATGCATGGCGCGCTAATGGAATCTCGACTTTATGCTGCAGACCACGACAACGTCACACTTGACACACACACATACACACACACGTGAACCGACATCGCGAGGTGCTACTGTTGTCCTTCCTCCAAACCACTCTCAGCAGACACATCCGGTGCGACAGCGTCTCGGCTAATCTCGCATCTACGTCATCAGGCACGACTTCCGGCCACCCCGAATAACACACTTCATGTGTGCGCTATTTCACAAACACGCCTACTCTTCACACACACACACAAATACACACACACCGAGTTATGCAAATATGGTTTTAAGCACACCCAGTTGCGAACTAGTTTAATAATTGCATTACAAATGGAGACAGTTTAGAGGCATTCACAACATTTTAAATTATATATATAAGTACAGTAAAAACTCTTTAAATCGACCGACCTTGGGACCGACTTTAAGAGGTCCATTTAGGGAGGTGGTCGGTATAGGGAGATAGCATATGGTTACAATGGTATTGTTGGGACCCAAATAAACCGATCGAAATCGAGGAATGGTCGATCTGTGGAGGTGGTCGGTTAGAGAGATTTTACTGTGTATATATACTGGAGTTTACTGCATGATGTGATGTATAACATAGTATGCGAGTATAAAGGCACGGAAGAGAATTACTTGTGTGTATATATATATAGAGAGTATAATCTAGTATGCGTATATAAAAGGGGCGGAGCTCTTGTCATGATTATCGATATTATTATTACGATTATCCTCTACTGATTATTGTCCAATCGCTGACTTGCCCGTATTTGCCCTGGTCCTTGCCTATGCCAGCGCCTCCACCGGGGGTTTCCGGCATTGCGCGTCCCGGGCAGTCAGTCTGTCTCCTGCTTTCAAAAATTGTTTACCGGTAAGCCTGTATTATGCTTAGCCATGACGCAAATAAAGTGTCCTACCCATCACCTCCTTGTCTCTCTCCTTTCCGTAGCCCAACTTTATATATATATATATATATACATATACATATATTTAAAAGAGAGAGGTAAGAGAGAGGAGAAACTGCTGTGCGGTTTAATGAGCCCGGGTGCTGTGTATGCACAGTGTGATATACTGCTCTGGGGAGTGTTGCACAATATTACGGTGCATTTTTGTCTGACATAAGTGGCCTCAAGTAATGTCCGAGTGGATCCGGTCCTATTATGTTTGCACGGTTTTAACACGTTTAGCTTTGCCTCTTAAAGTGGATATGTAGGTGTGTTTGTGGTGGACGGGGGGTGGGGGTGGATGGGTGGATGGGGGAGGGCTGGATTGGGGGGTGGTCAAAGAATTACTGCGACCATCTCATGGGAACCCATTATACTGTTAGTGTTATGCTAGGTACACACCTACCATTTTTCCGCACCCACCTACCGTATACGATCAAAAACTCCCCAAAAGTTGTGAGGTGTGCACTCCCCTACCACACCTACCAATTGCAATTCACGACTTAAAACTCACTTTTAGGGCTAAAACTGCTTCCTTACAATTGCGATTCGCAATTCAAAAAATGAATCGGCCCGTTTTCAGTTTTAAGCGGGTCGGGTCGGGTCACGAGTTTTAGTGCGCGAATCGTAAACGGTAGGTGTGTACTTGGCATTAGTGTTTGTCCGGTGGCAGCACCCACATTTCTTAAAGAGTTCACAATGTTTATAATTACAGTTGTGTGGTGTTCCATCTTTTGGTGGTTCTTATAGCTGCACACTCCGATAAAAGCATCACATTTTCCAAAGCAAAACACTCATCTAGATTTGAACCTACATATCCATCTTTTAGATACTGGTGCACTTATTATGTATTTGTTGATGCATAGAAGGGCATATTATGTCAATCTAAGAGAACCTCTTACTGCTGGAGCATGTATGGGACTAGAGTTTTTGACAAGCACACCAACATTAATTTAGTATGTTTACACTTTAAATATCTTTGAAGTTAGTAATTTCACATCAAAGTTACTTCAAGCTAAAGAAAATAGATTATATCAGTCAACCTACTAGTACTATGTTTGTCTAAGAAAATGGCAGAAACTCAAAAGCATTGGATACAATGAGGTATGTGATACAATGTGGTTCTACATGTGATACAATGAGTATCTATGTGTGGTACAATGAGGTTCTACATGTAGTACAATAAGTACCTGTGTGATACAATGTGGTTCTACATGTGATGCAATACGTATCTATGTGTGATACAATGAGGTTCTACACATACCTATATGTGGTGTAATGAATACCTACATGTGATACAATAAAGAAGTATTTATGTGTGGTACGATGAGGTTATACATATGGTACAATAAGTACCAATGTGTGATACAATAAGTATGTAGGGCCTTATGTGTGGTACAATGAGGTTCTACATGTAATACATTAACTAGATATGTGTGATACAATGAGGTTCCAAATGTGGTACAATAAGTAGCTATGTGTGATACAATGAATACCTACATGTGGTGCAATAAACACCTACATGTGATACAATGAGGTTCTACATGTGATACAATAGGTACCTGTGTGATACAATGTGGTTCTACATGTGATACAACACGTATCTATGTGTGATACAATGAGGTTCTACATGTAATACAATAAGTAGCTATGTGTGATACAATGAATACCTACATGTGGCACAATAAGCACCTACACGTGATACAATGAGGTTCTACATGTAATACAATAAGTAGCTATGTGTGATACAATGAGGTTCTACATGTAATACAATAAGTAGCTATGTGTGATACAATGAATACTTACATGTGGTGCAATAAGCACCTACATGTGATACAATGAGGTTCTACATGTAATACAATAAGTAGCTATGTGTGATACAATGAGGTTCTACATGTAATACAATAAGTAGCTATGTGTGATACAATGAGGTTCTACATGTAATACAATAAGTAGCTATGTGTGATACAATGAATACTTACATGTGGTGCAATAAGCACCTACATGTGGTACAATGAGGTTCTACATGCGGTGCAATAAGTAGCTATGTGTGCTACAATGAATACCTACATGTGGCGCAATAAGCACCTACATGTGATACAATGAGGTTCTACATGTAATACAATAAGTACCAATGTGTGATACAATGAATACTTACATGTGGTGCAATAAGCACCTACATGTGATACAATGAGGTTTTACATGTAATACAATAAGTAGCTATGTGTGATACAATGAATACCTATGTGTGGTGGAATAAGCACCTACATGTGGTACAATGAGGTTCTACATACGGTACAATAAGTAGCTATGTGTGATACAATGAATACCTACATGTGGCGCAATAAGCACCTACGTATGATAGTTGATACAATTAGGTTCTCCATGCGATACAATAAATAGTCATGTGCTATGTAAGTGAAGCGGCTATGCGTTCATTTTTTACCAGGGCAGCTAAACCCCGATAAACAAGCAAACAAGGAATCAGCTGGTAAATAAACAATCTACGATAGGCTCCTGTTGCCAACATAGAGTGCAATGCTTGTCAGACACCTTCTGAATGAGACCATTGTCGCCGTGTGGTTAGCAGTGCAGATTTAAATGAATAGAGACCCTATGCTTGCCATTTGTGAGCCCTATCCCCCCCCCCCCCCCCCCCACCCCCCAAAGGCCTATGATTATGACAGTGTAAACAATATTATACACCTTTACCAGTTTGTATCTCATGAGGTATGTAATGCCGTAGGTAATAATGATGAATATTATACAATAGACACTGTATCTATAATATATTGCATGCCTATGTTTTAGATTCTACAAATATTGTATGGACAAATTTGTAAGCATTAGAGAGCATTATTTTCAGCAATGTATACTTTTTCAAAGTCTTATCATCATAACTTTGGAACCAATCATGATATAATTGCAAATAAGGTATCACTAAATAGCTACAACATAAGGATAACCCTAGCAAACAATCAATTTGATATTGTCCTAAAGCTGCAGAGTCCGATGTACGATCAAATTTTCAAAACCAAAACAATGACCTAGAATTGATCCTACATACGTAACTTAGACACTAGTGCACTCATTAAGCATTTGTCATCACACAGAAGGGAATGCTGAAACAATTGAATAGAACAGATTACTGCAGAAGCCTATGGTGTCGTAGTTTTGGCATGCATGCCAAAATTAATTTTGCATGGTTCCACTTTAAATATCTCCAAAGTTAGCCATCTAAAATAAAAGTTACTTCCAACTGAAGTAAGTTAGATTATAACGATCGACCTAATAACCTCAGAAAAATTACCTAAACCCAAAACCATCACATTTTCCACATATATTTAGCCCTACCCTTTAAATCTAAAGACATTTCAAATTATGTTGACCATAGAATCCCTAGATGTTGAGGTCCTAGGCTTCGGCCTGTCAAGCCTACATGTAAATCCGACAGTGGTGGTTGGCGTTCGTCTGTGAAAGACACAATAGTCGGGCTGTGTTAACTTAAAGCTACATAATCTGATGAAGGCATCAACAACTACATCCCCAACTTAGACACTGGTTGATTCACTGAACATATATTACAGTTTGGTGTGCATTTGGAATGCTGCTGCAGTCAAGAAAGAGTAGGCCTAAATAAAGCCCATATCCAGCATTTCAGTGTGCATACTGACGTGAATTTTGCATGCACTCATTTCAAATATCTAAAAAGTTTAAGTTGTATAGTCCGATGAAAGCATCAAATTTTCGAAACCAAAATACATGTACTTATCTAGATTTGATCTGACATATTGAACTTATGGGGCTGTCACACTATGCGTATGGCGGTGGCGTATGCGTAATGTGGCGCAATAATTTGAAAATGAGAATAGGTCGAGATACGCCAACCTTTTTGCACTCCAGCGACATATGAAACGTATGCATAGCCTATGCCTGGCGTATGGCTACCGTATCCCCACCATATATCGACCTATGCAAAGCATATGCCGACGTATACTTGGCGTATTTTGACAGTTGGAGGTGACAGGACCAGCATATGAGTAACCTTTGCCGACGTACCCCTAACCCATGTGTAACCTATGCCGGTGTATGCATAGCATACATCTAGCGTATGAGCAGCATATGAATCATATGCTGCCATATGTTGAACATTTTGAGCATGCACACACATTTTTGGACGGACGGCGTAAAGATGGTGTATGAGGAGCGTATATGGCATATGCCCAACCTATGCCTAGCCTATGCGTAGCGTATGCCGTATGCCGGCATATGCTAATGCCATATGCTAACGCCATATGCCATAGTGTGAAAGCCCCATTACAGAACATTGTGAATACGCCAGAGACACCCAGAGGGTGTCGGTGCAACGTACGCCTAACCTATGCTGACGTACCCGTAACCTATACCGGCATATGCATAGCATACGTCTAGCATATGAGCAGCGTATGAGCCATACGCTGCCATACACTGAACATTTTGAGCATGCACAAAAATTGTTGGACGGACGGGCGTATGACGGCGTATGACGAGCGTATATGGCATATGCCCAACCTATGCCTAACCGAAGCATAGCATATGACAGCGTATGATGGCGTATGGGTCGAAAACCGCATACGCCGGCATACGCTAATGCCATACACCGTAGTGTGACAGCCCCATTAGATAACGATGCACTTATTAAGCATGTTGTGCTGCATACAAGGGCATGCTAAGGCAATTCAGTAGACCTTATTTGTGTTTAAGTCTAGGGTGTTAGAATTTTGACGTGCTCACCAAAATAAATGTTGTCATGTTTTCACTTCAAATATCTCTGAAGTTAGCCATTTAAAATAAAAGGTACTTCAAACTCAAATAAAGTAGATTGTAGTGATCAATCGACTGTACTTATCTCATAAAATGGCAGAAACTCAAAACCATCGGACAATGCAACTTTAACCCTTTCAAATAAAAGGCACTTTAAACTAAAATAAGGATGATTTTAACGATTAATTGAACATTTTAATTTTGTTTTAAATGTGCCAGAAACTTAAAAACATAGGATGGTGCAGCTTTAATTAGATAGGATTTTCTCTACTGCTTTCTGGGGTTGCGACGTTCGTGACAAATCGACTGCAGCCCATATTGGCGACATTTCTCGTATAGGTGTCTAGCGGGCATAAGCTACCTGTCAGACCGACAGCAGCGATTACGTCACGAAGCCGATGCACCAATCATAAGTCCCTGACAATAAGATAAACTGGCGACGTCAAGGGTGGCGATTCGTCTGTCGATTAACACAGTTATCGGTCGTGTCTAATAACAAATAGGCAGTGTCATATATAACCATGTACCAGTAGCTGTTTGTTTGTTGGGGTGTTAACGTCCTAGCAATATATAGTCATACGTCCTACCAACATAGACAGTCATATCAGGACAGGCACCCACTTGTGATAGTGCGCACTCGTGGCGACTTTATAGTGCTGCCCCAATGGGAAACCAGGCCGCCGGCACCATGACTCGATACCCCTCTCAGCCATATTAACCTGCCACTGGGCTAACCAGTCCTTGTCCTATCCTAGTAATGCCGAGCGCCAGGCTAGGATGTAACACGTATCGATTTTGTAAGTCACTGGTTTGACTGCTGGGATTCGAACTCCCGACCTTCCGTGTGGGAAGCCTGCACTCTAGCGATTGGGAAACCGTGCCCGGTGTGTACCAGTAGACATGGCTTGTAAGTTGTATGCTTTATTGAAAAATTATTTAGCTATAAGTTATAATTATTCAAACCCTGCATCTCCCGATTTCTAATTTCAATTGCGTTTCAACCATTTGAACTCAATTGACGAAGAGCTTTAATTTATAAGTAACATCAATTCAATACATTGGGGGGGGGGGGGGGGGTTCTGCTTGCATCAGCACATAGATTCTGTCAACGGAGAACCTTTGCTAACTAGCTATAAGAGTCAGTCCACAGGGTTTGTATAGTTGTGGTCAGTCGTAGGGGGGTTTGCAGACTGACCATTGATCAGGGTGTGTGGAGTCATGGGCTCCATGGTGGGTTGTAATATGATTGGGCGCATGGGGTTCGCGGTTTTGAATGGTTCATGTGTGTGTGAGGGTATGTCACCTCCCATTCCCGGTGTAAAAATTTCAAATTCCCCCAATTGAAGTTCCCCCACGGGAACTTGAAAACGTTTTCAAATTCATCCCACGGGAATTTGAAAACGTTTTCGTTTTCCCTCCCTCGTTTTAACTTTCCCTCCTCCCATTTTGGGGGAATTTTCTTTATTTTTGTTATTTAAAAGAAAATTGCATGACAAATATAATAATACACAGAGAATAGCATAATGGAAATTATTACTAGTACAACAAAACATATTTCACCCCAAATGACACAAAAAGTCTCCAAGATGGCTAAGAAAAAATATTATAGGTCTGAATTTGAAAACATTCTTTAAAGTTTTTTAAACAATTTTAAATTCCCAGAGGGGGTAATTTAAAAATAGGGGGAGGAATTTGAAAACTGTTTTTAATTTCCCTCCCAGGAATCTGAAAACGTTTTCAATTTCACGGGAGGGAAATTAAAGACGTTTTCAGATTCCCGGGGGGGGGGGGGAACTTGGAAAGGAGGAAATTGAAATCGTTACACCGGTGTCACAGTTTAGATTCTCAGTGGGTTGAGAGTCTACGCTCGGGATTATGCGCATGCATGTATTCAATTAACATGACCCAGGCGACTCGGGTCACCCGAGTTGTTAGAAATTCAAATAGAACACCGCGAGTGGAGTTGACAAAAACACGTGCCTAGTGCACAAAGTTTAACCCCTCTTGGCTGGGGTTGGCTAGGAGCGATGACGTCACATTTGTGCGTCAAAAAGTCACTAGGGTCACCCGAGTTGATTAACCGAATACACTGAAATGCCGTTGGATTTTTACGCATGCGCAGAAACCAGAGCATAGACTCTAAACCCACTGAGAATTTAAACCGCGACACCGGTGTAACGATTTCAACTTCCCCCCTTCCCAAGTTCCCCCCCCCCCCCCGGGAATCTGAAAACGTTTTTAACTTCCCTCCGGGGAAATTAAAAACGTTTTCAGATTCCTGGGGGGGAACTTAAAAACAATTTTCAGATTCCTCCCCCTATTTTCAAATTCCCCCCTCCGGGAATTTAAAATTGCTTAAAAAACTTTAAAAAACGTTTTAAATTTCAGACCTATAATATTTTTTTCTTAACCATCTTGGAGACTTTGTGTCATTTGTGGTTAAATATTTTGTATTGTACTAGTAATAATTTCCATTGTGTTATTCTCTGTATATTATAATATTTGTCATGAAAAATAACAAAAATAAAGAGAATTCCCCAAAAATGGGGGGGGGGAAGTTAAAACGAGGGAGGGAATTTGAAAACGTTTTCAAATTCCCCTGGGAGGAATTTGAAAACGTTTTCAAGTTTCCGGGGGGGGAACTTGAATATGGGGGAGAAGTTGAAATCTTTACACAGGTCCTCGCGTCTCCTACCCCCAACCCCAGAGGAGGGTGGGAGGGTGTGGTGTTCAGCCCCGCAGTCTCTGCACCCAGCAATGACCCGGAGTAAATAAAGATTATGACAATCAACCTAATATATTTATTTACAAAGAATATGGCAGAAGCTCAAAACCATAGCATTACGTAACTTTAACTCGGAACTATAAAATAAGCCGTGATTGGTTAGTTCCTAGAATGACCGCAACGAGTCTGGGGGCGCCACTATCGAAAGCTGGGTGTAGCGAAGTGCGGGCATGAAGGTGATAACGCTGCTACTCCGGCGGATGATACTAATTGTAAAATATGATTGTCGTTGGTCGTGTCGCCAGTGAGCGATAATGGAGCGATAAGAGCGTTAACCTGTCTGACGCCCTATGTCAATCACAATGCGCGCGCACGTGATGCGCAGCGACGGGCGGTCAGGTTCTAGCCTGGTCCCCTGACCTTTGTTTCAAGAGAAGTTGCCACTGGAATCCATGACATATCTTTTTGTAAATGTACTATTGTAAGCACAAAATTGTTTGGTCACCGAGCAGTCGCCGAGCAGTCGCCGACTCGGCGACCAACCCTCCTAAACATCGGCGACTGTTCGGCGACCACTGCGACAGGAACATCAGAATTTTGGTCGGTGACTGGTCGGTGCCCTCAGTGACTGGTCGCCAACCAACCTCCCCTAAACATCCCCAAGCGGTCAGTCCTGCCTCAGTCACACGACGGGCTGCGTTCGCTTACGATCGATCTGTGACCAAAAGTTTGCGATCTCCTTGCGACAAAATCGAAACAATTTGTTACAAACTATTTAATACGTCGCCATGTCGACCATTATGCATGAGGCGACACGCCACATCGCATCGGTCGGCGACCGATCGCCGACCGGTCGGTGATCGGCGCCGACCGGTCGGCGATTGGTGGAGACACCAGAGGTCGTAAGGAGGATGTTGGTGCTGCAGCGACAATCTCCTTGCGACCAAAAAAGACAAAATGGTAGGTGATAAGTCAGCAATCGCTCGCAGAGCATTCGGCGATTAGTCGTAAGATGGTCGTAATTTAATTGCAAAATCCTCGCGGATCGATCATAAGCGAACGCAGGTCTCGTGTGACTGGGCCTTGAGCGTTTGCCAACCTCGTCTTTGATTCAATGTAGTAAGTCGGTCGCATGGAGGTAGCTGACCTTTTGGTCGTAAGGTGGTCGCAAGCGAACACTGGCCGTAGTGTGACTGGGGTGTGACATAGTTCAATGTGACCACCGCGTCTATTCACAATATTCACACGTGACCTAATTCGGCATCAGAATGAGGCTGAGTACGTATGGGTATTGGAATACACTGCTGTGTGCCGATGTGTATGAACTACTATAGAAATTAAAGGAGAAAAAACTATATTCACGGTGAAAAGCTAGTAGAATATATTCTCTCATTCTTAATAAGATTCACGTGCCTACATTGAAATATACAGTAAATTCTGAAATGATCAGATCCGTGTCAAATGACCGCAAGATCCGTGTCAAATGACCGCAAAAGATTATCTCTGATGCAATTTTGAAGTGGTTAAAACTAATGACAGCAACATTTAACTTACAAAATGATGCTGGCCATACAGCTAATATTTACATTAAAAGGGTTTGTGGGCAACCAATGTACTGACGGGGTGGCTCACCCTTGAGTAAAATTGCATGAGTCAGTCAAAAGTGGCCAATATGACAGCGAGTGAGGACTACTTGTTCCCACCGACGGCCAGCATGATGCTGTGATGTTCTTCAATGTATGGGGTGATGTTATGGGAAATACTCCACTTTTGTAAATACTCATGCCTAATGGCTATAAATCATGGTTTCATATGGTAGAAACTCAAAAACATCAGATTATGCAACATTAAATAGAAAATAAGTTTTTTTTCTTCTTTTTTTTTAATTAAAAAGAAGTAGTGCAATAATGACCTGATTGGGTTTTAATAGCTTTAATAGCAGGTTAAAAACAAGGAATCCATGCATTACAATGTAATACTCTCCTGATGTGGCTTCCAGGTCTTCCTAGGCCACCTTGACATAGTTAGCGATAAAATGGAACAGCATCATGTTGATCTGAGTATCAAATAAGTTCCCTACTTTTAAATGTACAAGCATTATACGGTTATTCGTACGGTTTTAATAGCACCATATTTGTACTGCCACCCTATATATAGCAATATACCATGCATACAACACACACATATATACTCATTCTTTTAATATACAACGTGTAATAATTAAATGGAATAATGATGTACATCGTTCTTTAAATACTTATCGCCAGTTATCAATTACTCTAATTTAACTATACCTTATTCACTGGCCTACTCACTCACTCACTCACTCACTCATTCACTCACTCTCTCTCAGACTCACAGCCCTGCCAACGTTTCACTTTAAGGGGGAAAAAACAATAACTTGTGCAAAAATCTTAATAGTCCATACAGCATAGCTGTATCAGCATATGTTTCATTTCACTTAATTCATGTACATTATGGTGAGACAACTTAATCATTTTTACGGAAGAACAATTTACAATAGTCAATAAGAATAATGACTAAGGCATAGTAATCTAAATAAATTTGTATATGCATAATTTCTTTTTAAATACCATTATATGTAATGACTAGATCAACATTTTTTTTCGGGTGTGGAGGTTGGTGGTGGTAGTGGTGCGGAGGGGTAAACAAATAATCCTTGGCAATAAGAACTAAATATTCAGAATTTTGTTGAAAAATATGTGTTTTTGCCAAATTATCGCGAGTCCAAAAAAATGGCGGAACAGAGCATGGAAATCAGAATGATTCCGCGGAAATCGGAATGGTTGGCAGGTCTGCAACTCCCTCACCCACCCACCTCGTTTCAAACACAGTTATTGTTAAATTGTTTTTAAGATGTGCACATACTTCTTCACTTTTTGAACTAGCACCATACTTGATTAATTACACTCCTTTTCATATTTAAAAACACTAAAATGTTAATAAATACGCTCTTCTTTTAAATGTGTGGGCTGAACTCACGATTTAAAACTGGATTGTCCGATAAAAACATCAAATTTTCAAAACCAAAACAATTATCTAGATTTTATTCCACATATCTAATCTAATAGATGCTGTTGCACTTATTAAACATTTGTCACCACATAGAAAGGAATACAGAAACAATTTAATAGAACCTGTTACTGCAGAAGCCTATGGTGTCAGAGTTTTGACATGCTTGCCAAAATTAACATTGTCTGTTTGAACTTCAACTATCTCAAAAGATAGCAACTTAAATTCAGTTACTTCAAACTAAAGTAAGGTAGACCATAACGATCACCCTAATATATTTATCTTAGAAAATGACAGAAATTCAAAACCATCGGACTATGCAACTTTAAAACATCTGCTTGGCAGTAAGATTAAAATATTTAAAACAAGGTCATTGCCATAAGTTTGCTTTTGCCGATATATAAACGCACGTTCAGTTTGTCCCAGTCTACAATGTCAATATTTCTCTATATATTGTATAAGTATATTTATGGCATGCTGTGGAATACATGATGAGAGTAACGCTATAGAATACATGCTATAGAATACATGCTATTGAATACATATACATGACAATGATCTACATTGCTCATCTGTATAAGGTACGATCCCCTCCCCTCCATTTTATCTTTATTCATTATCAGATCCTAGGTTTTAAGTTCCTAGAAGTGGACCATTCTCCATACAGCAGGGATGAAAGTGGTCCCCGGGGGAAAAAAAGCGGAAATGCTGATATTCTCCCATAGGTTTAGCATTGTCAGGGAATCGCGGAAAATTCCCGGAAGTCGGGTTTATTACGTATATGCTTGAAGCACGTATTAGTAGTATACACTAATAGTGCTGCACTACGCTGAACAACATCTTATTATACACTTATAGCTACAGGAAAAATCCCGGAAATCCGCGAAATCGCGCAGATCTTTCATCCCTGATACAGTCAATAATGGGTCACTAACTTTAATAACTTTAATAGAAAGAAAAACTCCACTAACTACTGTCCTATTGATAAGAATGGTACAATTTTGGGTCAATGATATGCTAAATTCTTAAGGCAAATAAAAGAAAATAGTTGTAATAGTTTGCTTTGTAATACTAAACCACCATGCGAGTAGAACAGAGCGATGCATGCCGAGACCCCCCACCTGGATGCAAGGGGGGGGGGGGGGGTCAAGACACTCCAGAGGTTACATCCGATAGACCGTTTATCACTATCCGTACATTAAACACACACATACATACAAACACTAGTTAGTTCATGTACGCAATAAATATGGTCTATTAAATTGATGACCACAAGATTGATAGTTGAATATACTAGATGCCATGTAATATAAATAGTTAAATTTCCAAATGTGGCATTCCTTCGGTCACCTAAGCAACCGATCCCCACGCTCTCCAAGAGACACCTGAACAAAATACATTTAAGGTAATTTTCAGATGATCAAGATCAGATTTATTTTCGCGGTTTGCTTGCATTTCGTTGTTACCAAAGACAATGTACAACAAGATGTGATTCAGCGCTTTCATATCTAGGAATTTCTGAAATAATCATGCAGTGGCATCATCCCACGACAAACAACGTGCATTGTCTTTGATCAGGTGTAGTAGTAGTTTTCAGACTCAGACATAATCACAAATTTTATTTATGTATTGCACAGAGTAAAGTTATTAAAGTATGTTTCAACATTAGTATATATTATTATTCATTACACATAACAGGATACATGAATGGATTGAGTAGGTACTCTGGCTGGCCACAAAAGACCTACCGTTTATTAAACATCATTACATAAAGAACATAAAGCATAGCAAGAATAGAACATAAGACACTTGTAATAAAAAAGAAACCTAAACCTAAGCCTAAAGCTAGAAATCGGATTCAAATGGGCAGAACACCGGACTTGCCGTTGGGGGAGGGCGGCCCCGCATGCGCCTGCCTCCTTAGTGAGTAGACTTGCCCCCGCCCCCCCCGCAGGAGCTGGAGGGACGGAACGCCTGATGGGGGAGGCTAGACTTGCCACCGGCCTCCCCGTGAGCGTGGGGGTAGGAGGTTCGAATCCTCCCCCGCCAGACACATAGAAAGGAAGGTTCCATCACAATAATATTTGTATAAGGTTTTATACCACACATTATTATTCATTACACATAACAGGATACATGAATGGATTGAGTAGGTACTCTGGCTGGCCACAAAAGACCCAAATCAGCCCCAACCAGAGGAGCTAAGCGGGAGGCTGGGGAAGTCAATTTAGCATACCCAGGATCACGGCCACTCGCATGTCGAGAGTCAGGCGCTCCACCAGCGACGCCTTTAGGTATTGACGGACACAATCCGATCGCCAATCGCCTCTCTCCTTGATCTCCTCCTCCGAAGCCCCTGATAGGCGGAGGAAGGTCGCCCCACCCCGCCTGAGACTATGAGACGAGAATTCAGACGGAGGTAGACCAGCCGCGGAACATGCCGCCTTCAATACTGCGGTATAGTAAGCATATGTCAGTGGGATGGAGTGTCCTGCTCTAGGTATCCTAAATACCTGCGCATCCCGCGGGGCTGGGCACTGTTGCAAATGTCTCTTAACCCAAAAAACCGCGCACAATTCTCTGTTCGCAACTCTAGCAACCGGGATTTTATGGACCCGTTCTCTGAACTGATTCGTCTTAGATTTCCGCACAGACACAAGCAGCCCCCATGGGTAGAACTCCAGATCTTGACGGAGAAGGGCAGCATCTGAATTAGTGACATGTGCTTTGCGTAGTAGAGCTCTGAAAGAGAGCAACATGGCTGCCCTAACCGCTGTATGGCCCCTGGTAGGGAACAAAACCGCAAACAATTTTAGTAACTCATATGGCAAGATTGGTGCTGCTTGCTTCACCTCATCACCTTTTAACCTGCGGATGCCCGCCAAACATTTCTTTATATAGTGATCAGAATAGTTTATCGGTGGACAAGCTAAATCTTTCAGATGATTGTTCAGGCCGCTGAGGTAATTCCTAATGGACGAATAGCATAGCCTACGCGCTAGATATGACATATATAGACATACCTGGTCGGAATCACAGGGGTAAGGGGCTAATTGGCCTGCGAACACTTCGCAGAAGGCGATATAGGAATTCACCTGTACGGACCGAACCGCAAGAGTCGAACTGGCGTAGTGATTTCTGTCGAAGTTACGACGCTCCTCCAGGAGTTTTTTCCAATCTGAAGCAAAATTTTTAACAACTGAATAATTTGTGACAACACATTGCATCAACTTGATCGGCATCTCTGATGCGTGCGATACTCTGAAACTTATCCAGACGACTTAGGCTGTCACATATCACATTATACTTGGTGTTCACATATACCGATTGTACATCAAAATTAAAAGTAATAGAGGCCCAAAATATCAGGCGCAACCAGGTCATCGTAATTTTGTTTTTACTCCGGCCTGAGTTTAAGGCGGCCATCACCTGCGTATTGTCGGTGACAAAAACCACAGTCCGATTCCTCCATGTCTCCCCCCAGCGCCTCACGCCCACTAACACGGGCCACATTTCCAACACATTTATGTTGTCTGACCTACACCCCACATCATCCGCGCAGACAAAATGATGGCCCAACCATTCTCTTAGCTCATTTGCCGCCTCTAAATCAAAGGCGCCAGCCACCCAGTCCTCGCCATGCAGCGCTCCAAACCCGAAGTTGGAGGAATCGCTGTACACCGAGATTACCGGGTCTGCCGAGGGGATGATACTCGCTTTTCCGTTGAAAGTGGATGCAAATTCTAGCCACCATTTCAGGTCCAACCTGAAGTCCTCATTTAGTCTGACCTTATGGGTGGCTTTCTTAGCAGAGGCTATCAAGTCGTAGACTCTCCTCGAAAGGGTCCTACCACCATGCACCACTTTACAGCAGTGTGCTAGGACCCCCCCGAGGCCTTCCAACTCCAGCCTCGTCGCCTTCCTTTTCTGCAGAAACCAGTTTAGTTGCGATACTAACTTAGCCAACTTGTCCTCAGGGAGACGCAACTCCATAGCTAAAGAGTCTATATCTATCCCCAGGAACCTGGTTATTTGAGCAGGGGGTGTTAGTTTCCGGAAACTTACATAAAACCCCATCCGTCTCAGGATAGCTACCAGGGCCCGCTGCACCTCAATACAGCCTTGTATAGTACGACTGACGACACAAAAGTCGTCTAGGTAATTTACACATTCTTCATAACCCTCCCGGACCATGCAGCGGACAATGAAGTCACTGATCTTTGAGAATACGAAAAGGCTACTGCTGAGCCCCATGCATAAGCGATTGTCTCGGAGGTTTACCAGACCCTCACCAAAGTCCCAGCTCAAGCCCTGGCGTTCCCTGCTGACTGGGTGAATATTGACTGCCCTATAGGCATTGGATATATCTATCGTTGACATATAGTCCCCCCGCTGCAGCAACTGGGTGACATTCTCGACAGAATTATAGCTGAAATTCGCTCTGCAGGCCCTGGTGTGGTCGTTTACACAGAAACCAGTTGGGCTAGAGCAATCCACGATCGCCCTAAAATCATCGTGCCCCTTTGGCACGGCCCCCATCGGGTGAACACACAAACATGGCTCATCTACTCTGGACACCAGTCCTGCAGATATTTCGAGCTGGAGCCTATCGCTCATCAACTCACCAGTAGTATTATTTGTTATAGATGAGTAGTTACCTTGAAAGTAAGAACTAACACAATCCGGGTCGATTACCCGGTAACCAAAACATGAACCCCTGAGGATGTACTCCCAGTCGGGATCCGTGTCGCCTCGGCACATTGCCTCAGCATAGATTCGACACGGCTTTAACTGTGCGCAGGCACCACCAATTTCATGCTTACATTCACAGGTGCCTTGCAAACAACTAGCGAAAACGTCAATACATTTCTTTGAACAGTTATCACAATACTCGTCCCAAACCCACAAGGAACAGTGCCGGTCATCTTCCAGCGGGTTTGCCTTATCTGGCCCGATCACCCTCCACCAGTTGGCACTACCATTGTTCATGCCCGGAGAAGCTGGACCCGCCAGGTTGACAGTTGCGTCATCAATGTTTGATGATGGAGGCCCGGCAGAGCCCGCCTCTACCTCGCCCTGCGGTTTGCCCCGCCCACCTAGAGCAGCGGCATTTTCCGCACTGAGTACATCTATATCAATACTGCTTGTGTTCACAACTTCCACCGCATCTATGGCGGATGGCATAGGGTCAGTTTTCAGTACAGCATTAACACAATAGTCATCGTCAGCGCCACGAGCAACATCAATGATATGTGGCCCACAACACTTTGTAATATCTGCAACACACATATTTGACAATTCATCAAGGAAAGGTGGACAAACTTGTAATATACAGTCGGTGTTAGACACCGTAACATCTACGGTACCAGGGGCCAGGTGCGGCACACTATGGGCGCCATTTTGAAAGCCCACATTTTTGGCGCGACATTCAAATACAACTAGGTCAACGGTCTCTGCCGAGACCACCTGTCCAGGACCACAACCAAGTCAATTTTTCTTGTTTTTGCACTCATTAATCGGGTGCGAACCAGATTTACAGCTGAGGCACTTGTGTTCATATTCACATCGGCGTACACCACAACCATCTTTGTTGTAGTTGTAAGCATAGCAAAGTTTTCGGGAGTTGTCAAAGCTCTTAGCAGTGTAGCCCGATCGCGCAGGCCTACGTGCGTCCTTGCTGCTACGAGTGTTTTCTAAATTAAAATATAGCAATGACAATTCATGATCTCCCATCGTGAAGGCCTTCAGCCCATTCTCTTTCACCTTGTCTCTGATAGCTTTGTCATATCCCCGATACGCCTGATCAGTATAAGTCGACGTAGAGGCATGCATACACATGTAAGCAACGTGGCCGATGTAGCGTACGAGATCGTCGTATTCAAAACCGACCCGTTTCCCGCGCTTCATGCCCCATATTAGGGCAGTGTATACCAGCTCCATTACACTAAGTTTTTTTTAACGCTTCTCATTCATTGTGTATTTGTTCAACGCAAACTTACTGCGCTTGCGCCTTCTCCTTCTCCTCCGCCCGGAATCACTGTCAGATGCCGAGCCCTCATCCGAGCTACTGTCTGTAGGTGAGTCGTCCGGGTCATTAGTCGCACCCGGCTTTTTCCTTCCGGATGATTTATTTTTCGTTGCACGAATCAGTCACCGTCTCCTCCTCCGGAGAACCTGCATCCAGGACTGCCCGTAGCTCCTTCTTGCGACGTTCGCGCGCCCTTGCCGCCACCAACCGTCGCAGCTCCCGCTCCTCGTCATCCTCCTCGTAATCTTCTACCACGAGTCGCGGCCCCTCGCCAGAGCGCCGTGACGAAACACCCGGGGCCGACAATTTCTCGGCCGCACCCCCGGTATTCTCCTCGCCCGACGAGCTGGCCTCCGCTTTTATCGATCGCTTGCTGAGCCTCGTCCGCTTGCATTTACCGCCCCGGGGAGGCTCGTGTTCCTCCCCACACGTTGCACATATATCTACCGGCATTTTGTCGGACACATGCAGGTACGTCAGCCACAAGCTAGAAATCGGATTCAAATGGGCAGAACACCGGACTTGCCGTTGGGGGAGGGCGGCCGCGCATGCGCCTGCCTCCTTAGTGAGTAGACTTGCCCCCGCCCCCCCCCGCGGGAGCTGGAGGGACGGAACGCCTGATGGGGGAGGCTAGACTTGCCACCGGCCTCCCCGTGAGCGTGGGGGTAGGAGGTTCGAATCCTCCCCCGCCAGACACATAGAAAGGAAGGTTCCATCACAATAATATTTGTATAAGGTTTTATACCACACATAATATTGTTTTAATTATTAATATTAAGAGATAATACACTATAACTGTCAGACATTGTCTTTGAAGGTACAGCAGTCAGAGTGGGCTAGGGAAGCTGTCCCCTTGTTTCAATGGTACAGAAGTCAAGCTGGGCTAGGGGACCTGTCCAATTACGTTGTTTGCTGTATTTCATGGGAAAGCGCTGAGTGGTGCGGTGCGTCTTGTCATACATTATCTTTGTTACCTAAAGACATCAGGACACATCTAGCCAATCCGGTATGCGCACAGCAGACCGAACATATACACACAGCAAAGCCCACAAAACTGACAGGCTTAAAAAACGCTATAGTCTGTTTGGAGACAGCGACAGGTCTTCCAGGTCCTCATCCCACAGACATAGCCCTTTCATCCGCACGTAGAAGTCAAAGTTACGACACTTCCGGCATGTCTTGATGCCACACCGATAGCTGACCACTTTTCCCGTGGAATCCTTGCCCCGACAGTACTTGAGGCCACATGGATACCACCTGGCAGCGATGGAGATATATGTTGAGTTGAGTTTTATTTAACCACAAACATGTAGTACGGTCACTGAATGGTTTCCCCAAGGGGTGATTGATTTTCCAGCCGATGTTACATTAAATTAAAGTTCATACTTATGCAAAATACATTGTTACAACAAATGTACAATTAAAATCTTTACCTGGAATCAGATGTCACTGAATGTACACATATATCTAAGCGTTTCACATGCATATATACGGCCACAGGACAAGTGATGTCAAAGTTATACAAGTGACTACATGAATGCCTAATTTGTTCCTATTTTAGGACACATTCATCACTCTAGTTTTCATACTTGTCTAAAACGTGGACTACTAACCTAGTTATTACCAACATGTGTATTAATCTGCAATCATTAATTTGATGTAACCAACTCTCAGCTTTACTCGCTTAGTCAGTAGAAATTTACCTTTGATTGATATGTTGGCAGAACAATTACCCACCCTTTACAATAGACTTTCTATTAAATCAAAAATCACATAAATTATTATTAGGGTAATTAAGCATTTTGGCGAGCTATTAAGTATAGATACTGTTTTGGGGGAGCACATTTTCTAGCATTTCTAGGAACAAAATTTGACCTACCCGACACAGATGTGATAGCGGCATTGACAAGGCCGCCCCAACTCACGAAGAGCGCGACAAGGTGTGACCTTCGCGAAAGGCGTCTTGTGAACAGCGGCCAAAAGCATCGTGTAATCCTTACCAAGGGCTGCAAACAAACAAGACACTTTGTACAAGTGCTAACAAATAAGCTGTCACTAGCCTTCATTAGAAAAGCTTATATAAGGTCCTTAAACAGGAATAACCACATCACCTCAATCTGCATTGGACCCTCCTTCCTCTTCCACCCCCCCCCCCAACTCACCCCTACCCCATGTAACATCAGGACCATTCTCTCCCCCTACCTTGACTGATCCACGTCTACCAGCAGAAAACTCAAACCACTGTATAAGTAGGTGAGTTCTTATCATCTACTACTAGGTACCGGCAGCGCCCTGGAAAAGTCTAGGAATGGTGTCTTTTTCATCAATATTCACATTCTTGTAACTATTTCTGTATGTATATGATTTTGATGAAATTGCATAACCTAGAACATCAACATATGTTCTATCCGATGTTGTTGTTGGATTGAATATATAGGAAGTTTGTATTTAAGTAAACTCCATTTTTATGACGAGTGTATTGAGTGAATATTTCTTCATTACTGATGTAAATGAAAACGACTGTGAAAACAGGGTATTTTTAATGGGATTCTTAATGGTACCAGAAGAAGCGCAATGTCCTCAGCTTTCTAACCATATATGGTTGGCCCTATGTCAAAAAGGTCAATCAGGTCAAATTCTGCAATTTAAATAATTTTGAAAGTTTAAAGCCCATCTACTGAATTAAAAAATATTTTAAACATAAGATTTGATATGCCCCTCATACCCCAGTCACATGAGAGGCAGTGTTCGCCGCCAACCTCCCTACGCCCAAAAGGATGCCAACCACCCAGCGTTCCATTGGATACATTGATTCAAATACGTCTTAGGCGCCATGTCGGCACCGACCACATGGTGACTGCAGCATCGCATGTGTTACCACCAACCCAGGGCGGCGCCAGGGCGCCAACCATTTTGAATGGCGCCGCCGGAACAGGGCGTAAGGAGGTTGCACGTGCAGCAGCAGCAACCTCCTTGCGTCCAAAATTCCCGAAATGGACGCCGGGAGGTTGGCGTCCTCGCGGTGACAGCACTCAATCAGGGCGTAAGGAGGGCGCAAGGAGGAAGTTTTTACGTCGGTAATCGATCGTTAGCGAATGCAGGCCTCGTGTGAGTGGGGTATTATATTCATGTTTTGAACTGATTAAAACTTATGCCGCCACGTAGCGGCTCTTTTAACGCAGACATCATGGCGAGCACTACAACCGCTCACTTGCCGGCCAGACACAAACCCGATAACAACTCACCACCAATTTTCCGCCACCCACCCCCTCAACTAATAGAAAGACTACTCAGCGGTAGGGTTGACAGTGACGAGTTTATTGACTTTATGACGATTGATTAAAGCTGCATAGTCCGATAAAAATATCAAATTTTCAAAACAAAAACCATTATCTAGATTTGATCCTACATAGTTAAGATAGATATTGGTGCACTTATTAAACATGATTAGCCATACAGAATGGAATAGTGCGGCAACTGTCACTGCAGAAGCATATGGTGTCAGTTTTGGCATGCATGCCAACATTAATTTGTCACGTTTGCACTTCAAATATCTCAACAGTTAGCCATTTTAAAATTAAAAAATGACCTCAAGGCAAAGTAAGGTCGATTACACCGATCAACCTAATATATTTATCTCAGAAAATGACAGAAACTCAAAACTATCGGACTATGCAACTTTAACTATTGTTCTTGACCTGTGTTACTGACTAATAAATGCAAATTATACCACTTCTCTCTCGTCGTCAATTATCTAAACCGTATAGAAAAATCGAACTTGAAAAGAATGAAGGACAAAAAATCGATAGTAATGGATATGCATGGAAATTAGAAAATTCAAAAAACTAAGTCATCCCAAATTGTCTAAAACATTAATAAAAGATTGTTAAATGAAAAAAGGAGAAATTTGGAAATTATTGTAATTCCATTAATTAGTGGAAGTGCAATTTATAGGAAGTTTAACCAATTGGTTAAGCTACAATGAACATTTAAAGATTCATTAAATTGATATATTTGGTTTTCCGGCAATTTGTCTTTATATGTTCAATAAAAATTCAATATTTTCCATACTTTTGGATATAATATTGATATCAATAATATATATTAGTCTCAGAGAATGGTTATTGTAATACTGTGCCAAATATGAGGAACATTCAAAAGATTGTTTTGCTGCAATGAGCTTTCAAAGATTGAAATGTTGAAAAGATTTCACTTACAGATGCTGTTTACATGCAACCAATTACACTTTTTGACATTTTAGGATACAAATATCTTTTGATTCTCTGAATATATAGCTCTGAAAGAAAAAAGGGTGTTACACTGTTATGAATAGGTGAACTATTTAGAATTTATTCAGTCTTGTTGCAGTTTTCCAAGAAAATATCATGCTTTAAAAATGGCTATTTGCCGAAATCAGAATGATTTTTTTCATTATGAATTGCACTTTTTGCACTATATATAGCCGAACTGGTTTTGGATTTGGGTTTCTAATTTCAATGTCTACAGGAAGGAATCAAAATATTGGACCATGGGCATATTTTAAAATTTTGCTGCCGGTACCTACTACTACCTGACAAACTGATGGTTGGTTGTTGGAGTTTTACGTCCTGGCAACATCTAATGTCATATCAGGACGGATACCGACCTGTGACAGTGCACACTGATGGCAACTTTATAGTGCTGCCCCACTGGGAGACCAAGCTGCCAACACCATGACCTGATATCCCACTCAGTCACATTATCCTGACACTGAACCAACCAATCCTTGCCCTATCCTTATAATTCTGAGTGCCTGGCTAGGAAGTGACAAGTATAAATTTTGTTAAGTCATTCCTGACAAACTGATATACCTGTTGCCCTAACATCACCTTTCTAATGAGTATCTCCTTTGATTGGTTCTACTGCTTTCCATCACCATTATCAGCTTGTATATATGACTAGCTATCACCAAGCTAATAGGCTTCCAAGTCTCCGTACTGAT
The DNA here is from genome assembly GCA_030323885.1 of Branchipolynoe longqiensis. Taxonomy (NCBI): domain Eukaryota; kingdom Metazoa; phylum Annelida; class Polychaeta; order Phyllodocida; family Polynoidae; genus Branchipolynoe; species Branchipolynoe longqiensis. The sequence goes on from CM059190.1 coordinate 21,176,577, forward strand.
TGACAGGAATGAAAGTGATCGCGGAGAAAGAAAAAGCAGAATTCGATGGTGAGGTGGGCGATAATAGTTACAACAAGGATAGTGGGACCTCCTCTATGGATAATCTGAACTGCCTGACGAGTGGAATGGAGCTAGGATAGGCTTAGGGGAGTAGTGGATGAAGCCTGACTTCCACTGTTCAGTATCTTTGTGGTATTTCCTGAGAGTGCAAAGCCATAACTTGGTTCCCTGCCACAGTCGCGTTGACTGTAGGCTTGGCACAAAATATTACGTCATCAGACCATATATGTTAGCCATGTAAGGAGGGACCAATGTAGGTGTTCCTCCATGCATTTTGCGCTGCTCTGCAGTGGAGCCATCAAGGTGTGAAGCCCATAAGCCATCAAGCGTATAACATACACCAATCCAGGCATCTATTTCTTGATCGATATTTATATTCCCTAAACATACATCATTCAAATAGAACTCTCAAAGTGAGATGCCGGAACATAGTTATTGAACAAAATAACAGAAATAGATGGCTGATGAGCTTAATGCCTTGACAGCAGAGTAATGCACACGCAGAGGAACACCTACACTGGTCCCGATGACGTAATGCTGCAGCTTTGTGCCAAGCCTAAAGTCTGCGACTGTGGCAGGGAACGAAGCTATGCTAAGCCTATGAGAGAATTTTCGCTTTTGTGTATGTGGGATTGCACCCCCCCCCCCCCTTTCAGTATAAAGGACGACCAACATCGGCCGACCACCAATCCAAAACCAGAGCCAGAACCATTAGAGCCAGGGCCAGGGTAAAATGCTTCAAGTGTTTCTGGAATGTTGTGTTGAAATTGCGTCGTAGATGGAGAAAATACATAGAATTAGTTCGTTTCTTTATTGGTGTCTTGCATGCTAACTATATTTTAGAAACGACACAAATCACTGATTTATTCAAAAGAATTCCCGGAAATCCTAGAAATACTGGGGATCTTTTATTCCTGACTAACCGGCTCACGCTAGAATAGCAATATTTTTAACAAACATAACCTACTCATAGATGAGAATGGCCTGACAACAAAAATCAGGAAAATATTTGATGAATTTTGGGGACTTCTAAAGTGATGGAATGGTCGCAAATCTTTACCATATCCGGGGAAAAAAATCAGGCAGATCAAAAATGTATAAATCCGGAAGATTCTCACCAAGGGGAATGTATATCAAAAGCATTCTGCTTCTTTCATTCTCCTTTTCTTCATCCATTGTAATTAGGTTTCATGGAAATTGTAACTGTATATAATGAGGATGTTGAAATAAACTTCATTGAACTGAATTGAATCTATGCTATTGAACTGACACCAAAACATCAATCGCAAGAGCGGCTTCTCGAAGTTAATTCCAACACTTACTCCTTGAAATGACCTTGAGGTCCGCCTCCTTTATGTAGGTCATGTCACGCGCGTCATGGCACATTCCAGCCAAGTGCGGACTGAGGACATGCGCACGGTCCAGATCGACTGTCATGTCCTCGACGTGACTCTCCAATCCCTTGTCGTCTTCTGGATGACGAATGGCTCCTGGATTTTTCTGAAGTTAAATCTTCGCAATGAGAAACATTGTTTTTCTCTTAAAGTTGCATAGTCTGATGATTTTGAGTTTCACCCATTTTTCTGAGATAATTTTTTTTTGGTGATGAATTTACTTACCCTGGTCATAAAGGATAAGTGTGTTAACACTTGTATTCACCGCTTGGCAGCACGAGTCCAATTTGATTTGAATGTTATAATCTACCTCACTTTAGTTTGAAATACCTTTTATTTTAAATGGCTAAGATTTGAGATATTTGAAGTGCAAACATGTCAAATTAGTTTTGGCAAGCACACCAACACTCTGACACCATAGGCTTTTGTAGTAGCAGGTTCTATTAAATCGCCTCAGTATTCACTTATATGTGTCAACAAAATGCTTAATAAGTGCACCAGTATCTAAGTTAGATATGTAGAATCAATTCTAGATAATTGCTTTGGTTTTGAAAATGTGATGCTTCATCGGACTATGCAGCTTTAATTTGTCTTTACTACTAATTTGATAGCTGGTATAAGCCTGTATCAAGATGTCTACAGCAGTTCGTAATCTTCTCACATTATATACATACATGTTATATGGGTCGTTCTCAGAGCTACTTAAGTCATTTGCGGTTTATTATATATTGCAATTTAGCTCATATGTACACTCGAACAAAAAGGTATTCGCCTATATCATATATATATGATATAGGCGAATTCATATATGTTAAACGTGTCTGACCTGTCTGAGTTTGGACATGGCATCAGATGAGATGAATTCATTCTTGATGAAGCGTGTCACGATGCACATGACTTGGAACTGGCTGACACCTCGTTCTTCCTCACCAAGCACCAATATCCGGAAAACCTGTACCTCCTGTTCACAAATATAATATTTAATTCTATTAAGTCTCTGTTAGTTAATTGTGCTGAAGCTATTGAAAACTTGTTTGTCTTTGACCAACTAGGCATCCGCTTCAAGATTAAGTTGGTTTGCATTTGGGTGTAGGTGCTTTAATTAATATTAGGGCTATAACTTACTGCAAAACATTCACTGATCAGTTATTAATTACAAATCAGAATAACTTTCTTTCAGTGCATTGTCATAATCTTGACAAAGCCTAGTCTCGCCGTAGCCCTACCAGGCCTAGGATCAGTAACTTGAATAAAGGGTGCAGGTACTAGGTAGATAAAATAGTCACACTGTAAAGTCGACGGCTGGCAGCTGTGGTTGTGTAGGTAGGCTAAATATCAAATCACTACAGGCAAGAGAAAGGTAGAGTAGAAAGTGCACAGAAGAGAGCTTACACCCTCAGGTTTATTATTATATAGTCTCATGAATCCAAGATGACTGTCACACCTGATCAGCTCCTCCAATCAGCATTCTGCAACCAACCAATGAACATCCAACCTGCCTGTATCCAAGCCTTGGTTGTTGATGGCTACAGTGCCCTGTTGTGTCTGGGTGTGCAGTGATCCGTAAATAACAATTGGGTGGGTGGGGGGGGGGGGGGTATGTGAGCTGAGCTCCCAAGGCTCTGTCACACTAAAAGTAGTGCCCCTCTCACACTATCTATAACTACATAATGTTTATATGAAATCAGTAAAGGATCACCAGCACCACATAATACCTTAATGCCTCTGACTTTATATACCATTTACCTTTTTATATAATTGTAATTACTATAGACTAGTTCACACCATCCTCAAAAGTCTAAATATCGGGAAAGTTTACAACACGTCATGCCTACTCAGGCTACTCTGTCTACTACTGTACTAGTACTACTGACGTACGGGGTGAATCTTTTATCTGACTAAGTCACCCCCTACCTAGAAAAAAGACTCACCCCGTACTTACAGTACATTGTGAACCATAATGTAGTCTAATTACTGGCGAAAATAGCTTTAGTATGGAACCGGAAGTTCGATCTCTGGTCCCAATATCAAATGGCTACTTATATTGGCATAGAGTTGGTGAAATGAGTGAGAATGCAAAAAGACAAGATGGCGGCGATTTCACTTTTAAAGTCCATTAAACTACATGCTTGATTATATTTTTCAAATGAAAAGTAGCGGGTAAATATGAAGATATATGTGAAGAATATATTTTGCTTATTAAACTAAGAATTTATCCACTCAATTCATTTCCCCACCATGTCGAATTTCTTCACCAGTTTTTCTAATGGGTTGGTTTTCACCCCTGTACTGTAAGTATGGGTTGAATCTTTTATCTATCCCACCCGCAAAGGGCATATTCGATTAACCAACTCGGGTCTCCCGAGTCACTTTTTGGTGCATGTGCATATCCTACAGACTCGGGTTGAATAAAGGAACATGCTTCTCCACGCTCGGGTGGAAAAGAATGGTGGCTTAATCCAAACTTTTTTCTTTATTTTAATAACCGACATAACTACAGCAAGATATGATTTAAAGTATTTTATAATTGCATACTTTAATTATATTTCCATTTAATTAATCTGGGTTATTACCAAAAAAAAACATATAGGACTGGTATGATGGTACCAGCACAAATGTAACATCATCGTTCCTAGCCACCCCCAGCCAAGACGTGGGTAATACCTCAGTCATATGAGAGCCAGCATTTGCCGCCAACCTCCTTATGGCCAAAAGGTTGCCAACCTACGAGCATCCCACTCGATACATTGATTCAAAAATGTGGCCGGTGCCGGGTCGGCACCAGGGTGGGATCGGTTCGGCGCCCTGTCACCGACCACACAGTGAGCGCAGTATGGCATGTGTTGGCGCCGCCAGGTCGGCGCCAACTCGCCAACCAAGAGGTCGCCAACCATTTTTAAATGGTGCCGACCGTACTGGTCGCAAAGAGGTTGCAAGTGCAGCAGCTGCAACCTCTTTGCATCCAAAATATCCTAAATGGACGCAGGGAGGTTGACGACCTCATGGCGCCAGCACTTAAGGAGGGCATAATGAGGACATTTTGACGTCGCGAATCGATTGTAAGTGAATGCAGGCCTCATGTGACTGGGGTATTACTGGGGTCGGAACTTTTTGCACACGGCATGTGTTTTTGTCGATTCCACTTGCGGCGTTCGATTAGAAATTCTACCAACTTGGGTGACCCGTGTCACCTGGGTCGTGTTAATCGAATACGGCCCATGTGACAAACTGATTCTTACTATTTAATACAGAGCCCCCCCAAGGAGGAGGCTAAGGACTAACATGTGTATATATAGAATAGTTATACAAATCTTACCTGGGTACAGACGATGGATACCTGTTGTTTTCCCAAGGTACAAGCCTCGGATAGTCGTGTGCTAGGAAGAAGGAGGCACATCCGGGTCCCGCAATCTTTACCTACTTATTCAGGATAAAAATGATCTTAAACTTATATGGATACTATCATGTTTTCGTCTTGGCACAAGCAAACGTAATAGTCATGGCAGGGTGTGGTGGGCGGGCCCTAGCCCACGACTATCCGAGGCTTGTACCTCGGGAAAACAACGGTTATCCAACATCTGTACCCAGGTAAGATTTGTATAACTACACTATTTTACCTCGGTACTAAGCCTCAGGCTACTCATAGCCAAGGGAGACTTTTACTTAAATTCATTTTTATCCTTAAAACCATTTCAAATCAATATACATTATTATCAAAATCAATATACATTAGTATCAAAAACAAAGTATACTTGTAACTTTCTCACCTGTCTTGTTAATAGGTGAGTAAGCGCATCGCTAGGCCGCTTGACTTTTCTAGTCGTTTGTTGTAATGTTTTGCAAACGATCTAGCTGTCTTCCAGCCTGCGTGTGCCAGGATCCTCTTAATGGAGATCCCTAGCAGTCGTGCCTTCGAGACCATGGCTGCCCTTGTTTGAGTGGGGAGCGTGTCGCCAGTATCGACCCCTGCGGCCTTCAGCACTTTAATGGTCCATCTTGCGAGTGTGACTCTCGAGATTCCCTTGTGTGGTTTAATAAAGCTCACCAAAAGCTGTCATGAATTCCGTATTCCTTTTGTCTTGGATATATAAGCCTGTATGGCTGACACTACACACAATCGTCGATCATCTGGGAAGCTACTTACATGCACTGTGGACAAAAGCAATACCTCAGGGAGTTTGACGCCCCTGCCTTGCAGAGTTGTAAACCACTGCCTTGTGGTACAGGTTCTTGACAGAACCGAAGGCTAAGGGAGCTAACCCTAAACAGAAAACCACGTCACTGTGGCAGCATTAAGGGCGGTTGATGTATGGAACTCCCAACATCTGCCGACCAGCCACTGCAGGGACAAATAGTTTTGCCCCCTACACCCGTATATACAAGTATATACGCAGTATATATAATGATTATATATAATGATCCAAAAACTATTTATGATGTATGACTATGAGGAATTATACGAGTGAAATGTGGAAGTTGTCGTCATTACTCTATTATTCCCGAATATGACTGGTGGCGCCACCACCGAGTAGCCTACCCACCTCAGTAACTAATGCCCCCCGACTGCCTGTGTTAGTCTCAGCAGAAATGTACATGTATACATTTGATCGGCCATGTATGGCAGGTTCGCGCTGGCCTGCTATAAAACGCAACACAGAGAGAAGCCGAGAAGAAATGTATGCTTTCAAGATGTATTTTCTATCCTCTGCCCAGTGCAGGATCACAGAACCAAGTGACCCACCCCCTGACCAGCCAGACCACAGGTATCCTCTCACGGTGGAGGGAGCAACTAGACGGTCACAGTAGGGGGGGGGGGGGGGAGGTCCACCCAAGGACCCACCCTCCCGCTAGCATGCTGCCACCTGTCGCCACAGTGTGGCGGTGAGGCTTATGAACGGACTACTAGTACTACATGCACATACATACACACATTTATACTTGCATAATTCCTATGCATCCATTTACACATATATCTGTATGTACACACATGTATATATACATGTATATATGGATGCAGGTATTGCAGTTATAGCAATACCTCAAGGAGTTTGACGCCCCTGCCCTGCAGAGTTGTAAACCACTGCCTTGTGGTACAGGTTCTCGACAGAACCGAAGGCTAAGGGAGCAAACCCTAAACAGAAAACGATGTCACTGTGGCAGCATTAAGGGCGGTTGATGTATGGAACTCCCAACATCTCCCGACCAGCCATTGCAGGGACAAATAGTTTTGTGCCTGTCTTGACATGTTCTTGCCGGTGTGAAACCTCTATTTGCTCCCCGAGAGAGTGCCGCTGGTAACTTGCAAAAGCCAGCAGCACTTCAACACTTTTGCAGGCAGCTTTCATGAAATGACATTTAGACCGACTCATGGACGCAACTCTCACAGCAGAGAGCTAAATGGAGAGCGGCAGTCAGTCAAGTAATGAAAGCAGTCTTTGTCGCATCGCGACTGACAGCATGATGATGATGATGATGTGCGGTTTGATTTCAATAACTGTGTAAAATCAAACGTTGCTTCCTTTCTATCAATCTCCAGTCCATCTAGAGACAACGCTATAATGGTTTGTCCTCTATGGTCTGTAACTAGCAGTAGTAGAACTGCTAATTTAAATCCTAGCTCCTTAATGTCTAAATGATTATTGCCAGGCCAGGACTTAAAAAACTTTAAAACTATCGATACATCCCAAAAACTACTACATTTTGGCTTTGGCGGATTTCTTTCGTAAACCGACTTTAAAAACCAGTGAATCACCTGGTGTTTACCAATCGTTTGTCCATCTATCCTTGGGAGTACAATCGATAACGCACATCTGGCTGCGTTAATAGCACCAAAACCTAAACCCTCATCCTCTAACATGCTTAGAAATCTGACTACCTGTGCTATAGTAGGTTTAAAGGCTTAACTTTCTTAATTAAACAATGAAGTCCCCACTTCTTTAAATAACTAGTATATAATTTTACTGTTCCTTTTCTCCAGGCATGATAAACCAGCCTTTGTTGGGTAATTTTATCTAGTCCAAATTGCTCTAAATGTTTATTCAAAAAACGAATGCCAGAAGGGGTGTTGTCGACACATCTCCGTGAGTAGTCAGCGGACCTTGATGTCGTAGATTTCCGTGTACTCTTGGATCTGAGACTGTCTCTCGCTCCCAATGCCACTGCCGCTAGCCATGGCTGTGTGTCCCAATCGGGCACTATCAGAATCGTGTGTGTGCAATCCATCCTGATTTTTCTGGGCACTCTGCTGATAATGCTGAATGGTGGGAAAACATAATAAAATTTGTTATCCCAAACCAATGAAAACGCATCCACTTGCCAAGCATTAGGCTCTGGATGCCATGAAACATATTTAGATAATTTGTAGTTGTTTCGTGAAGCAAACAAGTCCACTTGTGGCCGTCCCCATTTTTGACAAATTTGTTCAAAGATGTTGTCATTCAATGCCCATTCCAAATGATCATGAAAATGTCGGCTTTTCCTGTCTGCCAGTGTGTTCTGACTACCTGGGATATGTGCTACTGTTAGCCATATGTCATTCTCTTGAGCCCAATTCCAAATTAATTTTGCTAATCTATTACAAGGTTTGGACTTAGTCCCTCCCATGTTACGAATGTGTGAGACCAGACGGGATGGCCGAATGAGTTAGAGCGTCCGTCTCCCATGCTGGTAGATCGTGGGTTCGAACCCTGGTCGAGTCAAACCAATGACTTAAAAATTGATACTTGTCGCTTCCTAGCCAGGTGCTCGGCATTATTAGGATAGGGCAAGGACTGGTGTGCTCAGTGTCAGGATAATGTGACTGAGTGGGATACCAGGTCATGGTGCTGACGGCCTGGTTTCCCAGTGGGACAGCACTATAAAGTCACCATGAGTGTGCACTGTCACAAGTCGGTACCCGTCCTGATATTACCTTAGATGTTGCTAGGACATAAAACAACAACAAACAAACAAACTAGTGTTATCTGTCAAAATTCTGACATGAAACTTTGGTATATGGACCAAACTGCATAAACCCAAATAAACTGCTCTAAGTTCTAGGACATTAATATGATCTGAAATTTCATTTTCTAGCCATCGTCCTCCTGTCGCCTGATGGTCCCTATGCACACCCCATCCATCTAGTGACGCATGTGTTGTAACCACCGTGTTGGGTTCACCCATTCGAATATGATTCGGGGAAGAATGAATGTTCTCAAACCACCAATGAATATCTGCTAGGCATTCTGCTGAAATAGTCATTTTCCTTTCAAAATTTCCTTTTGTAATGCTAATGCTAAATTTGTGTCTATCTCTAGTGATTTAATGTGAGCTTTCCCGTATAGGATAGCTGGGGCATAGGCTATCATAATTCCTACTAACACTGCGACTTGCCTAATCTTTGGGCTAATTATTTCCAACAAATGGTAAGTAGTATTGATAAATTTATCTACTTCCTGGTTTGTTAGTGCCACTGTCATATCGTCTGTGTTTAATAGAAAACCCAAACATTTTAACTATCTTGTTGGTATAAGAACTGACTTCTTATCATGGATGTCAAATCCTAATTTGGTGAATGTTGCACAGAGATCATTTACTGCCTTCTGACAATCTGCTTTTGATTGTGCTACAATAAATGAACCGTCAATATATTGGAACATAATATGTCCTTTTCTTGCCATTAACGAAAGAATTAGTTTGAGCAATTTAGTAAACAAGCAAGGGACACAAGCTAAACCGTTCGGCATACAGGTGAACTCATAAAGTTTATCATTCCAAACAAACTGGAGAAATTTCCTATCAGGTTTATAAATTGGAATCGTGTAGTAGGCATCTCTAAGATCCACAATAGCTAACCAGGAACCTTTTGTTATCAAATCACTTGCTGTTTCAAGAGAAAACATTTTAAAATGTTTATATTCAACAACTTGTTCAGTCTTGTTAGATCTAGAATCATTCTGACATCTCCATTTGGTTTAGGCCACGAAAATATGTTGGAAACAAATTTTCCTCTCTCATGGTTCACAGGTTCTATTATACCCTTCTGACAAAATTCCAACACCTGCTTATCTAGTGCCTCTCTCTCGTTTAAATCAATCTGATAGGGAAAAGGAATTGTTTTCTGTACCGGGAGTTGCGTAAAAGGGATACGTATTCCCTCCACAATGCTTAAACTGTCAAATTATCAGTAATTATGTTCCATTCATCCAAACAATTTTGAATATTGCCAGCGTTAAAATTGCTTACAGGTGTTTCCGTGGCCATGGGAGTTTGCGTTGCAACCTCTACTTGTTCCCTGGTTGAGGGAACGGCTTGCTGGAAGTGTACTCCCTCTTGAAGGGACGATTCCCTGTTCCATGGTCGAGGGAACGGCTTGCTGGAAGTGTACTCCCTCTTTTGAAGGGACGGTTCCCTTCGTTCCAGCCAAATGGCTGGCGCTGTCCCCGGCCTCTGGGCTGGAAGCCGTAGGTCCGGCTGGACCGTCCGCCTCTGCCGGTCCGATGGTTTCGAAAATCTGTAGAGGTTTTCCGGAAACGTGTGTTCCCATCAGTCGTTTTGTTTTTAGCATCCATATGCTTCCCGCACTTGGAGCCTGTCTCCACCTCTTTAAGGAGGTACTGTAGCTGTCCTCCAAACATTTTTGTTTTGTCCAGTGGTTTGCCCTTCAGTGGCTTAGGCGGGAGGAACAAGGTGTACTCTTTGCCGTCGTTATCGACGACTGTCTTGGATCTGGCAACTTCCTTGCCGGCATCCGTACAGACAGCTTTCAAAATGTTTTCAAATCGTCTGTACGACAGGAAGTTGCTTGCTGCTATGAGCATGGCAATTCCACTGTCCATGGTTCTGGCCAATGATGAGAACTTGTTTTCTGTCTGCATCCTGTTGGCCACTGGCGCAATCGCAGTCAGTGCCCTGAAGACTGCTTTGTGAACAGTATGCAGCACTCCTTCAAACTTCTTACATTCATCGCTGAGATGAACGTCTTGGTCCATTTCCTTGACCACTGAATCAGGAATGCCTTTGATTCCAGTCAGTTTTTCACCAAGCTAGGTGATTACCTCCACAGGTTTGAAGGTATTGAAGTGTCCTTTGATGGTTTCCCGCATCATGGTGGTAGTCAGGACCGTCTTAGCCTTTTCCACCTGGCACTTCTTCCTTACTTTGCCTCTGATTTTAGCGTAAACCCCAGTACGCTCTGTGTCGGAGTCGGACTCCGTGGACGAAGAGTCCAATGAGTCTTTCTTCTTCTTTTCGGTCTTCCACTTCTTATTTTCTTTCTCTTGACCACCTTCTTCCTGGCTTGCGTGAACTCGTCACCAGATGAGCTCACCACCTTCTTTGCCTTCTTTCTCTTTTTTAGTTTGACTGGTTCTGGAGACGAGTCAACGTCTGGAAACTCGTCGTCTGAGACGTCTTCCCAGTCAGATTTGTCTCCTTCAGGAGCCGGCCTCTTTCTCACCCGAGATCTGGACGGGCAAAACTGCTCAAGTTTTGTCTCCAACAGCCGCGTCAGCCTCACCTCTAAATCAGACGGGGCCGCTGTTGGCACCTGTGGCCCACTGACCTCTTCTGAAATTACGTGCTCCGGATACGGCGGCACAGTCACCACCGGCGACAAGTCGTAGTCATCAATCGCCCAAGCTGCAGCTCCAGGCTTACTCCGCTTCGTAGCCATTGGAATTCTGTAACAATAGAAAGAAAGTTACTACAAACCGACTAAACTTGACCAAATGTCACAACAGGTTATGTACAACCAATATTTGTGCATCTAGTGGTGTTGGATAATGTATTTAAGCTGTTCCAACACAGCTAATGTGTAATGTCGTAGGTGAATGGTATCGAAACCAAAACCAAACGAGGGGTAGGGACCAGTGTATCGGTAGCCTCCCACAGTCTCTTTTCCATACACTCCTCCCTCTTGTGGCTACTGCGCCAACAAGTTGGAGAAAATGCTACAAAACTCGGAAGTACGCCTAAAAAATGTGGGGAATCCAAAAAAGAAACCGAGGATTAAATCCCATCGAGAATCCATAAAAGAAACCGAGGATTAAATCCCAACGAGATGTGGCTCCAATCACATCGCTCTCCGTTCGGCAATGGGCGGCTTGTAGAACAAAGGAAAAAATGTTGCTTTGTTCTATCGATGTTTCACAAATCGTAAAACACCCATAAAACTATTAAAAGTAACAAATAATATGTCAAAGTTCTAAAACTTTGCCAAAAGGTGCAATAAGGTATCATAAACAAACTGCACCAATTTCGAACAAATACTTACAGTTAGTATGTCGTAGTAGATCAAAAACTCCTGGAGCAACTCAACGAATGTCTTCCCGTCATGAGTTGATTTTGCTAATTGCGGGACCCGGATGTGCTTCCTTCTCCCTCGGCTACGAGTAGCCTGAGGCTTAGGACTAACACATGTAGATATATACACATAAACAATACTCCTCCTCATAGAGGTAGAAAATGAAACCACCAAAATCCAGCAAACGGAAATAGCACTGTATGGGCGCCACCATTTGTAAAATCATGTTGAATAACATCCAAATCCCAAATCCAGCAAACGGAAATTGAAATCGCTTGTCGAACTTCGGTCCGCAGCAATCAGGGTGGACGACACCTATTGGTTAATAATATATCAAAACAAATGCCCACTGCCATAGACTTTGCTGAGACGTGCAGTTCAAAACTTAGTTTATTCAAAATTAAAAGAAATAAATAACAATTTGGCATAAACATGGATGCACAAATGAAATATTAAACGACGGCCGTATTCGGGTCACCCGAGTTGATAGAATTTCAAATCGAACACCGTGAGTGGAGTAAAACAAAAATCATAAAATACTTTGCTGTAGACTGTGTAGTTATATTGGTGGGTTGATCCTAACTACCTAAGCATTGCTTATTCATATTATTACTAATGATCTAATCTTAGCATTCTATGTCTGGATAGGTTTTCAGCGTAGAAGGCACAAAATAAACTTAAATGAATTGTCTTCTTCAAACTATGACATCTTACATTTTTAAAGTCGATAAACTGCGTAACGAGTGTCCCATCAGATTCCTGGAATTCCAGGGTGACTGTATCCTGTGTTGTGTTGGCTTGGATTGACTCTCGGAGCATGTCCCCTCCTTTATTCTTCACGTTTACCACTAGCTGGGCCTGAGAACGCACGCTGAACAAGCCCAACAACTGTGATACATATATCAGCAATGTCCACCACGGCAAAGACACCATTTTGGTGTAGCATTGAACGAGTAGTTCACGAGTTTCTAATTCTAAATTAATTAAATGTCAATAACAACGTCCATTTTGGATTGTTTCGCTGGTCCTCGCAATGAAACAGATTTACGCCGGAAACCAGCTGACTCCTCCATGATTCCCGCCTTCTCCGCCAGGATGTTCGATGTTCTTCCTTTGCCACTGTCCCTGATGCGTCGATTTTTATTGAGCGTTTATTTATTTTATTACATTTGTTTATTTAACGAGGCAATCACATACAATTTCCCATTCCACTTCCCTTTGACTTATAAGTCTAGGAAGCGAACAGATAAAAGATTCACCCCATAGTCTGCCTACAGCTGTAAGTGAGTCTTTTATCTAGGTCTAGATAACAGATTCACCCCTAGATAAAAGATTCACCCGGTACTTGTAGTACACGGGTGAACGACAACGTAGTCTAAATACTGGCGAAAATAGCTTTAGTATAGAACATGAACTAGAAACTGTGGCTCCAGTATCAAATGGCTACTTATATCGGCACAGATTTGGTGAAATGGGAGAGAATGCAAAAAGACAAGATGGCAGCCGCAGAACGCCGTCGATTTCACTTTTAAATCTTATTAAACTATATATTATATTTTTCAACTCAAAGGTAGCGGGCTATCAATAAGATATATGTAAAGAATAATTGTTGCTTCTTAGATTGTAAAATTAGGCTCTCAATTCTTTGACCCGCTTTTTCGCCAGCTTTTACATATCAATCAATCAATAGGATACAGCTATAATAGGCCTTGGACCTGTTAGCCGCTCTTAATTAATCGAAATGGAGACAGTTCTTCAGATGTGGTCAATCGTAGCAACTGTCACTGGCTCCAAGATATATGTAATGCTTGACCAGTATGCATCCAGTCGGGACTTGAAGCAGTTCACCGACTCCGCTGCTATGACACTCTCCGGCAGGTCATTCCACAGGTCAACCACCCTAAAGCCGAAAAAGTTGTGTCGCAGGTCCAGTCTGGAGTACCGCTTCCTCAGCTTCAGGGAGTGCCCTCTGGTCCTGGTGTTGGAGTCTCTGATAAGGGGGCCGCCTGTCTTGTAGATACCATGGAGATATTTGAATACTTCAATCATATCCCCCCGGGCCCGTCTGTAGTACATGCTTGGGATCTTCAAATGACGCATACGTTGTTCATAGGGTATTGCATCGAATCCATGTACAAGCTTCGTTGCCCTTCTTTGGATCCTCTCAATTGACTCAGCATCCTTCCTGTAGAGTGGTGACCACACAACATTTCCATATTCCAAAAGTGGACGTGCAAGGGATGTGTACAGTCTGCGTACAACATCCTCGTCTAGGTATGTGTACGATCTTCGAATGATAGCCAGTATTCCATTAGCTCTGTTGGCGGCTTCCTGGATGTGGTCGCTGAATGTCAGTTTGTTGTCCACCTTGACACCCAAGTCCTTTTCTATCATTGTTTCGGAGAGCGGAACATTATTCACACCATCGTTCATTACATAGATGTGCTTGCTGTTTTTGCCCCCTAAGTGCATCACTTTGCATTTTGAAGCATTAAACTTCAGCTGCCAATCACTTGACCACTTCTGCATGTTGTTGAGGTCCTTCTGCAAGTCCCGTGAGTCACTACCTTTCTCCATACGGCGGAATACTTTGGTATCGTCAGCAAACATTTGGACCATAGAATGTACAACCTCTGGTAAGTCATTGATATATATCACAAATAAGACTGGTCCAAGCACGCTGCCCTGAGGTATTCCGCTTTTCACCGAGCACCATCCTGATGGTTTGCCATTTACAATGACTCGCTGTCTTCTGTTGCTCAGAAAATCCTTTATCCAGTGTAGGACATCTCCTCTTATGCCATAGCCATGCAGTTTTTTTAGCAGTCGCTGGTGTGGAACAGTGTCGAATGCTTTTTGGAAATCTAGATAAATAGCATCCAGATCTCCAAAGTCATCAATAACGCGGGTCCACTCATCCATACATGCCAGTAGTTGGGTCGTACAAGATCTTCCTTGCACAAAGCCATGCTGCTGTGTTGATAGGAGGTTGTTTTCGACAAGATGAGCCATGATAGAATCTCTTATTATTGATTCCAGCAACCTACACACTACAGATGTTAGACTGATTGGCCTATAGTTTCCTGGATCACTTCTGTTACCCTTTTTGAAGATGGGAGCCACATGTCCATCCTTCCATGGGTGAGGAAGTTTTCTTTGGTTTAGTGATTTTTGGAAAATGTGTCTAAGTGGTTCAACAAGCTCATTGTGTAGCTCCTTCAATATGCGTGGGTATATTCCATCAGGACCTGCTGCCTTAGATGCATTAAGATTGTATAATTTTTTCTTCAGATCGGATGGTGCAATATTTATGTTGGTCAGGGGGGCACGAAAGAGTCGGTCCTCAAACATTGGTATATATGACAGGTCTTCTTGTGTGAAGACACTTGCGAATCTGGTGTTCAAAGTATTAGCTTTGTCGATATCCTTTTGTGCAATGGTCCCATCATCCCGCCTCAAATCTCCAACTGGTATATGTACTTTGAGTTTACTCCTAGCATATTTATAGAAGGCTTTTGGGTTCTCTTTGGCATTTTTGGCTATGTTTTTCTCATGCTCTCTCTTTGCTTTCCTACATTCCCACTTTACTTGGTTACATAGTTTTGCATATCGAATTCTGTTACTTTCTGTGCCCGACTGTCTCTTCACTGCATATGCCTGTTGTTTCAAGCTGATCTTCTGCTTGACTTGGTCATTCATCCATTCTGGCCGTGGTCTGCCATTATTCATTTTGCCAGATGACATGGGTATGTGCTGTTTGCATTTTTCCATGAAGGTTTTTTCAAATGCATTCCAATTTTGCTCAACAGTGTCTGTATTTGGGGCTGCACTTAGTAGAACTTGGTCGAGATCCTGTCTCAAGCCCTCATAGTCGCCTTTATCCAATATGAATTTGTGCTTTCCACTTGGGTTTGCATGGTAATAGCAACTGAAATTAAAGAAAAGGCAATCATGGTGGCTATTTCCAAGTCTCGCAACATGCTTAAGGTTTCCAATCATAGGGTTGGTTTGCACCCCTACTGCAGCAGTACGGGGTGATTATTGTATCTAATTCACCCCCATCCAGAGTAAGGGTGCTCAGGCTAATAGTGCTTGCCAGCCGAAATAATGCTAGGTGGTGCTCCTGTACTATCAGTCGATATTCTTTGTGTACAATGAGTCTGGATCGGCTCATTCAGAAACATTGTTATTGATGTATGTACACTACACTAACAAAAATTGTCACATCAGACACATGTAGCCTATTTAAACTGCATAGTCCGATGAAATATCAACATTTCAAAACCAAACAAATTATCTAGATTTGATTTTACATATCTAACTTAGATACTGATGCACTTATTAAGCATGTGTTTCTGCGTAGAAGGCAATAAATAGGCCCTACTGATTCAATTTAACAAAACTTGTTACTGCAGAAGTCTATGGTGTCAGAGTTTTGGCAACTTTGCCAAAACTAATTTTCCATGTTTGCACTCAAAATATCTCAAAATCTTACCATTTAGAATAAAAGTAACTTTGAACTAATGTAAAGTAGATACTAGTGATCGATCTAATATATTTATCTCAGAAAAAATACCGAATTTCAAAACCATCGGACTATGCAACTTTAAGATGACATAATTAAACTTACTTTGATCAGATGTAGACCTACCTAGGAATCGGGAGAAATGGTTTCGTTTATTGTTGACTGTTTCCCCTTTGAATGCAGAGTAGTCGAGTTCCCTGGTCTCCTCCACTGACATGGATCCTGTTAGCATGGTCCCATGGCCTTAGTGATAGTACACTATAAAGAGTAGGCCCTACATAGGCCTACTGATAGTAGGCCTACACGAGCACCACCTAAGTAGCATTATCTCGGCCGGTCGGCAAGCCATATTCCTTGAATCGAAAATGTGTGCAAGTATTTAATGTGAAATATACTGTGTTCAAAGAGTACTTTAGTTCAATGTTAGTTATAGAATTTTTATAAATCTGTGATGAAATTATATGTATGCCTACCGTACAATAAAACATTCAGATTAGTGTACATTGAACCAAGGAATTGCAATGCTACACTTAATGCTTGGATCATAAGCTGTACCGACCTGCAAAATACTGATAAGGAAATATATATATTTTGTATTATGTACCATGCCTAAATCAGTCAATGTACCGGGTATTATGAATCGTAATGCATATCATCTTATATACAGATTCTAACAATTTCTTTGTCTATGGGAATTTGTTTCCATTGACCACAAATATATGATTGTGAGCTTTCTAATTTAATGCGTGTCTATTGGCACATCACTGATTGTCTGCTTTTACATGTAAAAGCGGGATGGTTTGAACAAAAAACAAACATTTCTTGCCGTGAATATGGCCTATGCTGCCGACACGGCGTAAAGCAACGATATAGCGAACGGTAGACAGGAAGTGTGAACACTTATTTGTCTAAACCACCAATCAATCAATCAATCAATCTTTTATACAGTTAAAAAATTGTAGGCTCTATAGCAAATTAAATCATCTAAACTGCACCAAGACGTTTTTTACTCAAAAAATATTACGGGGACAACTCTGACCTGACCTGACCTTGACCTGCCTAGCCATATCCATTTTTGAGTATTGAGGACATGAATATGCCAAATTAAAATTTCGAAAGCCAAACAAAATTTGTTAAGTAAATAAAAAATTATTTCCAGTGAAATAGGCCTGCTCAAATAGGAAATTTGAGGTAGGCCCGGCTTACCTACCCATACCACTTCTTTTGCATATTTTGTAGTTTTAAGCCAAAATACGCCGCAAAAATAAAATGTTTTATGCCAACATTTGAAGGGTTCAGGTTCAAAAACCAACAAATCCATTTTAGTTTACTACAAAATAGAATTTGTTGTGTTTTCCAATTAAAGTCTATCAATTTCATATTGAGTACATTATATAGGGGACATGGCAGCTTCGTGAAAAAAACCCGGATTCGATTAGTTGAATGATGGCAGCTTCAGCTCAAATGTGGTAGTCATGGTTTCAATTCGGCCCAGATTGCATTTTTCGGTCGTGCCTAAACCCATCATTTGGAAAGTAGGCCTACACACTATTTTTGGAAAGCACTACCATATTTTTCACTGACATACGCAAATAGGAAATTTGCGATAGGCAGGTCTGGGTTTATCACATACAATTAAATGCTTCCAAAATTCACAAAATGATCCACATAAATGCAGAATTGACATAAAGATGATAACAAACCAAGTCCATTTATATCTCACGAATATTTTATTCACATGTTTACAAAATACTCTCATAAATGGCATACATGGGTAGTTCACCCAACACTCAACGTCGGAAATCTTATGCGTATTTTCTGGCACTATGTATACATTTGCATACTTCGTTTTAAGGGAATAATCAGCTGATCTTCAAACACAATCAGGTAGTACAAACCACATTTGTAAGTGGTGTTGTACACTTCTGGGTAAGGCCTCTCTCTAGCAGGTCCCACTGATTATTGCGAGCAGTATGTGAGCAGATTGTGTTCAGGAGGGGAGAGGAGGGGTGAGGTCATTTTCATAGTGGATTAGGAGAATATAGGGTTAGGAACCAGCGACAATTTAGACCAAACCTATATGATCCACTCACATAAAACAGTGATTATATCATATAACACAGACCAACGTAGGGAACCTGGTAAAAAACCTAATTTTAAAAAGAGATGAAATGTGACTTTAGTTTGAGATACTTTCGATTAATTCACATGAATCTGGAAAATGTCACATTTTATATGCATTTTCATCCTCTAGAAGGGTACATATTATGACAATCTTCACACGTGCTAATTAATGGTAGACCTGTGAGGCATTTAATACTGGTTTAATTCAGTATTAATCGGCTGTTGAAATGACAAGTCCGACAAAACCCAACCGTGGCTGATAATTACTGTTCTGTTTAAAACTGCATAGTCCGATTAAAATATCAAATTGTCGAAAGCAAAACATTTGATTTGATCATACATAGGAAACTTCGATACTGGTGCACTTAATAAACATTTGTTGCTGCATGGAAGGGAATACTAAGTGAATTTAATCAAACCTGTTAATGTTACTGCTAAAGAAAAACCCATGGTGTGAGGATTTATATGTGTACACATAAATTATTGTTTGTATGTTTTCACTTAAGATATCTCTAAAGTTTGCCATTTAAAATAAAAGGTACTTCAAACTAAAAGTAAGATGTATTGCAATAATCAACATAATACATGCATCTAAAAAACTTAATATAAAAAGACGCCCCAAACCATCGGACTATGCACCTTTAAATAACATCATGTCTACACTAGTTCTCATCATTAGACAAGCACAGAAGTTCCATGAGACAACGACAAAATGACTAGCCTATATAACAGCCTATACGTTGATAACAATAAATGATAACGCTAACCCATAGTCATAAATCGGGCAGTATACAAGAGCAGAGACAACTCGATGGCCCCAACATTAAAATGAATGATGACCATGGGGGTGGGGTGGAAAGGGTGAATAAAAGAAAACATGTATATGCTAAATAAAAGTGGGCAGGTTTGTTTGATTTAATAAATGTTTAAAATTAAAGGTACACAGTTTTAATTTAGATCACATCATTCTCACACAACTACACGCTGAGATCGTGATGCATCGCATTTGGAGTACTATAACTACGTAGTATGCACAACAGTGAATGATGATAGTACACTAATAAGAACAATAATGTACAGACATCAACGTCGAAAAAAAGATGGGACATGGAAACATTTTCTTTTTGTTGTTTTGAAAAGCAATGGAGTGCCCCTAGACCCATTATCTACATGCTCGGCGAATAACATATGTTGTTGCATCTAACTTACTTATCTCGTCAACACTAATCAGTAAACCTCACCTGGTAAAATTGCAAATAGATCATATATAAGTGTATATAATCTAGTCGCCTTTTGGTTGTTGTTGATAATTTCATATTGAAACCTATAACTTAACTGAGCAAAACATCCCTCTGAAGTCACTACCATGGAAAAGTACCGTGAACAAACCACGATAAACCAGACTAACGATGTGGGGCATGTAAATTCACCAATTAAAACCAGAGGCCGATCCATTTTCACAATCACTGTACAAAATTTGTAAAAAATGGACATCAGGCTTGAGGTAGGCCATCCCGCAAAACAGTAATACAAGCATTTCCCAGTACGAGCAACTCAAGCGGAGTTAGGGTGTAGGATTTCATTTCTTTTATAATTTGTTGTTGATAGCAACATGTAAAATAGTTAGCCAACTTCTGCTTTAGAATTACAGTAAAACCTCTCTAAATCGACCGACTATGGGACCGACTTTAAATGGTCCATTTAGGGAGGTGGTTGGAAGGGTTTTTATCGCTACAATGGTATTGTATGGGCGATGGTTTGGGACCCAAATAAAGTGATCGATATAGGGGAGTGGTTGATCTGTGGAGGTGGTCAGTTAGAGGTCTTAATGTAATTCACTTTATGCCCAGTTGTTCACCGACTGCTACCATCCAAAATATACTGAAAATAGCAAGCGACATTTAATTATTAACGATAAATCTAAACCTGTAGGCGAAGCGTTGATATTACTACTTCACGTATTTTTAATTGGGATAAATCATATAAATATTGTTGACAGTTGGGCATCGTTTTCTTAAAGAGCCCATAATGGTGTTCCATATATTAGTACAGTCGGGCACAAGTCAACATAAAAGCTGCCTCAAACCAAATGTACGGGTGACTCACAGGTGTGGACACTATTCTCCTGGATGGATGAGGACAACTTATTTTATCACAGACTATTCCTATACAATGATTACCCATTAGTACACTAATATCTAAAAAAAATAAGCTATGTGACTACGAAAAGTACAAGGAGGTGATAAAAGAATAAGTGACATATAGCTGCATCAGAAGCTTAGTTGCATTCGATTGCTCTTGAACTAAAAGCCAGCTGTAAACTACAATTAAATATGTGCCTGCGCTTGGGAGAAGCAAAAAAAAAAAAAGAACCCCCGCCCCCCCAAAAAAAAACAGGTGACAAAATAACGTATAAAGCCACTGCCATGACAATAGCCTTTACACGGAAGCCATTAAATAGTGCCTGGCTGCAATGCAAAATAAATTCATTGAGCTTCAACGAGGGATATTATCATCCTGCTAACAGTAAGTAATACATAAAGAGAAAAAAAAACAAGATACAATTAATTACATCAGGTCCTGCCTATAACCAACAGGAGACTCGTATGAATAGATGGAAATGTATTCCTCTCTTGAAGGTTATCGTCACCAAAATGTGACATTCAATCTAGGTATATGTAATAAGGACATAGATTGTAACAGTAGTTCAACAGACTTCCAGCACGCGTCGACTGACGCCAACAGGAAATGATAGAAATTGTGTAACAAACTATAGGCCTCGCTCCTAATCCACTCCATTCGCTGAAACACAGTGTTCCCGGCCACGTTAGGGAATACCTTAGGCTTGGCAAAAAGCATGTCATCGGGACCAGTGTAGGTGTTCCTCCATGCATGCACTACTCTGCGGCGTAGTCAAGCCCGTAAGCCCAATTTACAGTTATATAGAGGGGGTGTAATGACGTCACAAGACAACTTTCAGTGGCCATTTTGGATTACATACAGAAGGCTTGCAACTGCCTAAACTGTGCTTATTTACTGATTTGTTGGTTTATTTGTCACTGTTTTGAGCAGGTTAGCCTCATAAGTTATTGCTAAAGTGCTGTAAGTAAACACATTGGATGTAAACTGCCCAGAACCTCCCAGAACACAAGAAAACTCTGTTTTACTGCATCTGCATGCATTTACAACATGGCTAGGGAGGGTGCTCATAATCCAAGATGGCTGGCCACTGAGCGCTGAGTGATGACGTCACGTGCACTCCCTCTATAGTGCAATAACTAGGCCCTATGTATTGGCATCTCACTTTGAGTTTTATTTGAATTATGTATTATGCTAAGGGGATGTAAATATCGATCCAAAAATAGATGCGGGGATTGGTAAATGCTACAAGCTTAATGCACTGATGGCTTATGTCTTTAACGCCTTGACGATGCCGCCAGAGTAGTGCATACCGCACGGAGGAACAACTACATGGTCCCTCCCTATATGGCTTCCATATATGGTCCGATGACGTCATGCTTTGTGCCAAGCATAATATCTATGCGACCGGGGCGGGGAACCAAGCTAAGGGCCCACAACACAAGCACGTTGACCCAGCATGCAGTAGTACTGTGAGATTCAACCACGTAGCCATGAGTTAGCTTGAATTTGTCAGCTTCAGCCTCGATCATGTTGAATTCACTACACGCACAAAGAACACCCTACTTGAGGTATACTCTAAGACAACAACATTAATTAATACAGCGTTGCACACCATTATTAGCATTATTAAACATTTACCATCAAATGATTATTTCAAAGAGATTCTCAAGTCATACTAATTGAAAACACTGTAGCTTTTTCCCCCACTCACCGACTAAATTCAACAGTTTGGTTTATCTACTGTGCGAAG
This sequence comes from Branchipolynoe longqiensis, assembly GCA_030323885.1. NCBI lineage: Eukaryota > Metazoa > Annelida > Polychaeta > Phyllodocida > Polynoidae > Branchipolynoe > Branchipolynoe longqiensis. Next base: position 21,198,854 of record CM059190.1, read on the forward strand.
AACCATATTCCGTACATACCAGAAATTATACATTGTGTGTATACTAAAACTTACAGAGATGTGTGTGCTTGCTGTTCTTGTAGAAAGGAACCACTGTTATAAGTTACGTGTGACAAATAGGACAATGCCTGTCACACAACTATGTCATGGGCCAAAGGGTGTCGCTATCTTCTAAATAGGTCATCGGCTTTCCAAATTTAGAAAAAAAAAAAACACTTTAAATCTCAATGTGGTATTCAGAGTTCCGCTGGTCCCTCATGAAGAAATTTAGCCGTATCTCAGCACACCAGATCACAGCTTCAGCTTACACACCAGGGCCACGTTCAGGGTCCGTCTCAGAGGCGCCTCGGAGATGCCAGTGACGTCACGCTAGTCTGAACGGCAAAAGCAGTTTGTTGTCTCTAAAATGGCCACCCCCATAGGCGGCGGCCATTTGCAATGGAAAAGCTGCACTGTGATTGGCTGAAACGACTGGATACGGCGGCCATTTTCGAGACGCTTTTTGTCTCTACTATGAAAAGGGAGGCGTCGCCTGAACACAAATAAGCCAAAAAGCATCGCCGAGACGTCTCCGTGGCGCCTCCGAGACGGACACTGAACGCTTTTTGGCCTATTTGCGTTCAGGGTGCATCGCGGCAACGCCTCCATTTTCAGATGGAGACAAAAAGCGCCTCGAAAATGGCCGCCGTATCCAGTATTTTCAGCCTATCACAGCGCAGCATTTGCATTGCAAATGGCCACCGCCTAAGGGGGTGGCCATTTTCGAGGCGACAAACTGCTTGTGCAGTTCAGACTAGCATGACGTCAGTGCCATCTCCGAGGCCCCTCCGAGACGGACCCTGAACGCGGCCCAGGGCCGTAATCGATTAGCACGACCCGGGTTAATGAAATGGAAATATAGCTAAACTAGGCCATCATAAAATACTTTAAATCCTATTTTGCTGTTGTTTTATCGGTTATTAAAAAATTAAATAATTTTTTCCACCCGAGTGCAGAGAAGCGTATTCGATTATTCGACCTGAGTCTGAAGGATGTGCTCATGCGCCAAAAAGTGGCTTGGGTGACCAGAGTTGATTAATTGATTACGCCCCAGAAGTTGGGGTTAGTGCCACTCCCAGCCCAATCCATCATGATAGACAATATACTTTAAACTCACTTTGCATCTCTAACCCCATGCCTCATGATCAAACTTAGTAGGATTACTGCCATTCATTTGTTTGTAAAGTAGACAGCAGTGGAATTGTCCCAGCAAATACTTTACATTAGATAAAACACCTTGTTCTGTGTATTCATCAGTTCCCCATGATAAAAGATTCAACCCATACTATTCTGTATAGTAGGGGTGAAGAACAACCCATTAGAAAAAGTGGCAAACGGCTGGGTACACTGCCCAGATAAATTCTTAATTTAAGAAGAAAAATATATTCTTCACATATATCTTAATATATACCTGCTACTTTTGATTAGAAAATATAATAAAACATGTAGTTTAATAGACGGTTTAAAAGTCAAATCAACAGCATTCTATGGTCGCCATCTTGTCCTTTTGCATTCTCTCCCATTTCACCAACTCTGTGCCAATATAGGTAGCCATTGGATACTGGAACCAGGAACCCCACTTCCTGTTCCATACTAAAGCAGTTTTCTCGCTTGTATTTAGACTATGTTGTCATTCACCCCTACTTTGGGTATGGGTGAATATTTTATCTACAGTTCCCCCCAATTCTTCTGTGTGTAAGCTGTAGTGAAGCTGCGACCCGGCATGCTGGGTCACAGCTTCAGTCCTCCCCGAGGGACCAGCAGAGCCTGGAATAACGGTATTCTTCAGGCGGAGAAGTCCCATGAGTACACTCACATTGGACTGGCAATTACTGCTTTTCTGGATACTGCCATCACTGGTTGCATAAATTAATGACTTGGAGAAACATTGAAGCTATAGGGAGCTACAAGAATTGTGAGTACAGACAGCAGGTTTGACTTCAGCAGGAACCAGTAAGAAGGTTATCTTCGTGCTAAACATGTCAATAAATTTGAAAAATAAGACAATGAGATCATAGCCAGAAATGGTTGTGTACAGACGTTTAGCCCATAAAAATTCGTTTTTTGGGAGGTTTTTGAAATCGTTACATTTTGGGGGGGTTAATTCGGAGGCTTAATACTTGTAAGTATTAAATCAAATATATTAGGTATGCTCAAAGTGTGATATAGACAGTGGGAGGAACAGCATAAGGGCCATAGCCTGACTTCATGCGCAGAGATCGGAGTGTTCGAAGATAGGGCCAGTTACTGTGGTGCTGTGGTTAGGACGGCCGGCTATAGAGTGGAAAGGACATGCCTCCATGTCCCATTGAGGCAAGGTTCAGATTCACACAAAGTGACAAGACCTTAGGAACAACGTACAATAAGGATTCACAATTCTACCACGCCAGTGAGCCAGAATAAATAATACATCACACAACATATAAGTTATTTACAGGATAGAACTTGCATACTACAGACACATTCTTTGATTGTATTTACTCATTATATTCTGATTAGTACTGGTGAATCATACATAACCTGCTTTCGAGAAAGAATAGACACAATATACACAAGTGAAAATACAACCATAAGTGTCCCATAACAGACTGTACGCACCTACGGCCCAGGTGCATATATCATTATAAACTATACGAGACTTCCTGCCTATTTGAGGAACAGGACTAAATGCGGAGCGTCAGTAGAGGCAACTGGTAATGGCAGTGGTGTCACCTGGTGGATGCAACGTGTACCGACTGAAAGAGTGATAGGTCTGGATAGCGGGAGCTTGCAGAACCAGCCAGGTAGGTATATACGGGTACATAGGGTACACCGTCCAGACAGTAACCGGACAATCATCTATGACTATGAGATGACCAAGCACCCAAAAGTACCACCAAAGTGCAGTATTATAAGTGGAATGACATCACAAGTGGTATGACGTCATACAGAAATCAACCTTTCGCCAATGATGCCCACCGTAACCAGCCAACCACATTTGGCTATTGACCGATCCCTTACTCACGCCATGTTGTTTTCAAAATAAGGATAGTTGGGCCGCATTCAGGGTACGCCTCCGAGACGTCTTGGGGAAATCCCTGACGTCACGCTAGTCTGAACGACAAATGCAGTTGGTCGCCTAGAAAATGGCCGCCCCCATAGGCTGCAGCCATTTGCAATGGAAACGAAGCGCTCTGATTGTCTGAAACCACTGAATACGGAGGCCATTTTTTAAGCGCTTTTTGTCTCCTGTCTGAAATAGGAGGCGTCTCAGAGATGCAACCTGAAGGGAAATAGGCCAAAAGGCGTCTCAGAGACGTGACGGAGGCGTACCCTGAACACCACCCAGATCCTAGCAGAGCTCTAACTAGCAGTGCCGTGGTTTACTGTTGTGTGCCTGAAGGCAAAAGTGGATCGCATAGTGAAAGCATTATTCAAATAAGTGTTTCATGTATTTCTGAATAAGGATACTGATAAATAACAAAATGTCTGCCATGTATGGTGAAAATTAGAGCAATTGCAGATCTCATGGGACTCTGTGGGGAAGGTTTGGCAGTACTTACAGCTGTGCTAGTGAGGGGCTCTGTACCTTTAGTGGTTCACTAGGCATATAATGTAATCAAAGATTTCTAAACAATGACGGAAATTGCATTTGAAAGCGAGGCGACAGTGATGGCTCGTAAATGTGAGCTCGGTCAATTAAAGTTGCATAGTCCGATGGTTTTGAATTTCTGAAATTTTCTGAGATAAATATATTAGATTGATCATTATAACCTACTTTAGTTTAAGTTGAAATAACTTTTAGCTTAAATTGCTAACTTTGGAGATATTCGAAGTGAGAACATGGCAAATTAATTTTGGCAAGCACGCAATAGCAGGTTCTATTAAATTGACTATTAAATTACCCTTCTATGTGGCAACCAATGGTTAATAAGCGCACCAGTATCTAAGTTCGATATGTAGAATCAAATCTAGGGGAGCGTTTTGATTTAGGAAAGTTGGTGCTTCATCGGACTATGCAGCTGGAGAAATGCTACCAGTACAAGCACACATTACATGATGTTTAAATGATTAAATACACACACAACAATTAAAATAGCTAAGCATCAGAATACTTCAATAGTACTTACGCCACCACCAATTTCAAATCAGTAATTTCACACCATTCAAGAATGTAGACAAGCCGGGGAAAATGTTTGATCAAGGAATTTGCAATTTAAAAAACTCTAAATAAAAACATACAAAAACAATATACAAATTCGTTTAAATACCTTTTTTTTTTTTTTTAAAGCACAAAAGAAGGCTCAGTTAACCTAGCCAAATTGTGGACAATTTTCTGATGGTAAAATAAGTTTGAAATGGATGTGTATGCGCCATGGATGTAATTGCACAAAATGACAGGGGGGTAACACCACAAGGTTTTAACCTCAAAATACAGTATACAGACACGCGTCGTAACGCATACAAATGTCGAACTACTGTACTAGGGACATCACATTTCTCATGAATATTTCTCTCATTTTTTGGGGTGTATTTCCTTTTCTTTATTTTCGTGTACAAATTACATACGAAGCTGCATCCCTTTACTGAATATTACATCCCAAGGTTCTGACTGACCCAGAAAATCTGTTGTGTAACGGTCAACATGTCTAACTAAAATTGTCGGCTGCCAATACTGATCCTATTTTCATTCTGCATCGAATCGGTGGTATAAAAACTACCATTTATATTTAAAATGGCCGTTGCGATTAGGACTTTTGATGGCTTGCACAACTCATATGTATTATTTACAGATACATGCTAACCATCAATCACTCTTCCACTGGCTACGTCTGATCAATTCTGGGTGGGTACTACCTCGGCACACAAGGGGGGGGGGGGGAGGAGGGGTGTTTAAGCACAATTTCTATTTATCGTGGCAGTTATTTGAGGCCCGCCGTAAAAGTTCATATACAATACTCAGTTAGCCAGGTCCCACTTCACTGTCTCACTTCAACCCTTTAGGGCTGGGAGCACCCGCAAGTTTCACATGTGCCTGTAGTTGAATTGCTTTTCTAGATGTTTTCCTGATAATTTGTAGATCATATCAGAAATATGGTGCTACCCAACTGCAGGTGCATTCAAGTGCACTTGGACTGTAAGCGCGTAAAACCTGCAGACGTACCCGGACACTCCTGGCCCCAAAGGGTTAATGCGCCATAGTTATATCATCACGTCTATGGTTGCTACCCATGAGCCTTAGCAACAGCCTCACTCTCGCTAGATACAAGCTGAGGTGGTCCACACTAACTCTTCTTATAAACATAATAAAACAAAACAAAGAAACAAAAGTTTCAGTGGGCCTTCAACGTCACAACAAACAACTTTCTGCAACTGCAAACTGCCGCAAATTATCAAGCAGGAAAAAAGGATTTATTAGTGCTGGCAATCTAAAGAATATATATATATAATAATTTTTAAAGCCATAAAATTCAAGCGACATTTTCCTGCCACAAAAGCTCGTCTTTATTTAAGTTCACTCTCTTAATGACTTTCAGGAAATAATAAACAATATAAACAATCATGTTTTCTTTGTTGTTTTTCTAAAATAACAAATAATAATTATCAATATCTTCAAGTATTTAAAACAATAAGAGGTGAGTGTGTGACTAATGATGGAGCGCCATGTCGACCATAACGGCCATCTTCGTGGTGAGAAGCAGGTTAACGTAAGAAATGGTTGCGGTGTCATGGTGATGGGGCTGAGACGGGTGACACGGTGAGTGCGTGTGTGTGTGTGGGGGGGGGGGGGTAATTACAGAGATGCTGGTTCAAGATCTCATTGATCCATTGTGGAACGGCTGCCAAAGTTGCCTTCCCACGCGTCCTTCCTTTGCTTCTGAGCATTTCGCTTCTTATCTAGAAAAATATAGCACATTATTTTATTTTTATTTCCTCCTGGAAAAAAAAAAGATATATATTTGTTTTAATTCAATTTTCTTTTTTTCTAAATCATTTTTCCGATGATAATTCATTTTGATAGTTCAGGACATTTAAACTCTTTTCGATTTAATACATGCTCGTTTCTTGGGGTGTTTTTACATCCTGGAAACATATCAGGATGGGCCGATCTAATACAAGATCATATCAGGATGGGCCGATCTAATACAAGATTTTAGGTATGAATGAAGTGTGCATTCTACTAAATAGGCTGCGTTGTCGTGTTAAATGCGATCTAAATCGTTCTAAATCTTCCTGCATTATTGTTATATTTTAAATGTTGTATAGTCCAATAGCCTACCACCCTGTTCCTCTCCCCATCCCCACTTTTCACCACCCCGTCCTCTCCACACATCCCCACCTTTTACTACCCCATTCCCCTCCCCCATTTTACTACCCCTTCCGCCCACCCATCCCCCATTTTACCATGCCATTCCCCATCCCCCTTTTACCACCCCTTCCCCATCCCCACCTTTTACCAACCCATCCCCTTCCTCTCCTCCATCCCCACCTTTTACCACAGGATAAGCAAGTTCCTACCTTTTGCCTCCCTGAGCTTGTTTTTCTCAGCATCCCGCTTCTCGCGTGGAATGCGAGACTTGAGCCCGAGTGCGCCGGCCACGAGACTTCGCGCCACAAAGGCTGTTGTCTCAGGCCGTGGTCGGTGAGGCTCCATGAAGTCTGACAGGCATAAAAGGACAACTCAAATCAAGTAAGCAACCAGTAGTGTTCACTAATCCAAATAACTTTTATAATTCAATGGGTTTAATAAAATATAGATGTATCAAATGCCATACGCATATTATTAATAATATACAAGGCAATTATACACAATGCTACTTCCTATGTTACCCTTCTTGTTTCTATTCTGCTATATATATCTAGCATGGCCATCACTCTCAAAGCAAAGAGCTAAATGGAGAGCGACAGTCAAGTAATGAAAGCAGTCTTTGTCGCATCGCGACCGACAGCATGATGATATCTAGCATTCAATCGGTTGGAGACAGTCAAGTGGCCTGGCTGGTGGGTAGGTCTGCTTCAAATCAGGCGAAGATAGACTCGCATGTGCTGGATTCTGCTCGGTTGCCCCTCCATTGCCCCATTTCACCAGAAATTTTGCTATTGGATAACCTGTACCGGTAGGTCTTGAAGGACCAGCCAGAGTGATAAACGCTCTCCAAACTAGCTATTGTCTTCATTTTAATGGAATATATTAATAATACGGTTGACTGCTATAATCTACATTACTTCAGTTTGGGGAAACTGTATTTTAAAATGGCTAACAATGGTGATATTTGAAGTGAAAACATGCAAAATAATTTTGGCATGCCCACCGAAATGTTGGACACCACATAGACACGGTATGAGAGCAACTGGCCTTTGCTGACACTGTAAGTTATACACAGCGGAGGAAATCCAAATTGGCAGAGGTGGGGGCATGGGGAATCGAACCACCAATCTTCAGATTAGGAGTCTGACCTAGAAAAAAGTCAGACACTCTAACCACTCCACCACAGAGAACACTAAATTTGCTAAAAGATAAACATCATGAAAAAGGAGGCCCACGTCGTCCGGGTAAGAAAGAAGAGAACTAGCCGGTACCTCCACACTTCTGCGTCTTGGCCTTGGTTTGCGTGGACGCCTGCGATATGGGTCGCACCTTGAGCAGGGGGTGCCTCATGTTCAGAGCCGACTGAGCTGTAAATACAAACACAGTGTTACTTTCTCCACACAAGATGTAGTATTTATTTTATTTAGTAACAGGGATTGAAAGTGGTCTCTGGAGGCTCCAAGTATTATACTGTGGAGGCTCCAAGTATTAAGGTGTTTGAACAAAGGATTGACAGATACTGGAGGGATCAAGATATTGTATATAATTATGAGGCGGCCCTGAGCTTGGGCCACTTTGACTAGGCCGGAAATGACATCTCTCCAGATTAATCAGACAACCGGTCTAATGACCTTCATCCAGTAAAGACCTAAGTAAACCTAAGTAAAGTGAATGTGCCAAATCTACTCGGCAAAATCCCTTACACCTTGAATGCTCAATGGAATACAAACTGAATACTGGTATTTAATATACATCCAAAGGTATCTGGGGAATTATCTTTGAATTAGATGGCTATTTATTTTTATTTTTATTCTATTTCCATATGTTTATGAAGTCAGTGCATACAAGTAGCTATGTTATGAGGAAAAGGTTGCCTATTTGCTATAAATGCTGCTTGTAGACAATTTCAATCCAAATAGCCAAACTCTTTAGAGCTAACGATTGACAGGTTAATCACCATAGCAACTGTGCACTCAGTGTTTGCAAAGAGCAGCCACATGGCCATACACCACATGGTGCCACTCAATACATGTTCTGATTGGTTTGATTGATTGATTGGTGGTTTCTTTACGCCGTGTCAGCAGCATAGGTCATATTCACAGCGAGAATTTATTCAACCATCGTTTTTACAGAGTGCAAAAGCACAGAATCAATTTTGTGTCAGTAGACACTGAATTTAAAAAGCTCATAGTTATATAATTTCTGCCTCAGGGAAATAAATTGAAAAAAAAAGTAAAAGGTTGTTAATTGATCAAATGGGTTTAAAAGACTACATGAGGTGGACACAGGTGAGGGCTAAACATTTAAACACTGGAGGCAGCACCACGTGACCTCCAGAAGTAGGACACCTGCCCCAAATCAGAGTGGGGTAAGGCAAGGGTCTTAATTGGCAACCGACAGGTTCGTCCTGCCGCTGAGAGTCGGGGCGTTAAGAGAAGGGCATTGCTGCCACTCTGGATTTGACCAAAAAAGTATACATTTTCTCAAATAAAAGTATTAAAATTGTCTTAAAAAAAGTCTTAAAATGTATAAATAAGGGTCAACTTACCCTGATTTGTAACCATTTGTTACCTTATTATGCTAACATGCGCTGCTTGTGAACACGCTTCAGGAATGATGTATGCAATGTTGTGAGGAGTAATGGCTGTTGAGCCCTCAGCTTTGCATTGTTCAGTGCACCGTCACTTGGTCCGGTCCGGCAGAGAGCTCAGCAAAAGTTCCACTCAACAGAACACACACCACTCCTGCAGAGACTAGCAAAGCACATCTCTCAATCTTATCAAATTCCTAATTCTAAGTCTGAAGAGTTTCCAATTACCAGATTGGCAATTCTTTGTAGAAAAAAAGTATAAAAAATATTGACACCTTAAAAAGTATGAAAAAAAGTATAAAAAGTAGTTTTTCCTTTTTAAAAAAAGGAACAAGTGGCAGCACTGAAAGAGGTGTTCAACTTACCAGCGATGCGACTGGAGAATATTGCAATGGCATGAATGTCATCCACCCATTTAATGTCAAAGCCTCGGGAACTGAAAAGGAAAGAAAGGAAGGATGACATGAGCAATGCATGCTTAATATAAAAAACTGTCACATTATATTATTTGAATCTCAATAAAGACAAGACCATAAGTGATTGGTTGAGAATCTGGCTGGCCAAACACTATCAGTCTACCAAATTACTTACTTCAACAAAATTGTGTTGCAAATGGGACCGATAGTCGGTGACGCATACACACATAGGCTGCTCGCGAGGGGTTTGCCAGCATGTGAGCAACCAAATGCGGCCAGGCAGCACAACCAACTGTGAGCAGCCCCACAGTAGGCACTAAATGGTTAGTTTGATAAATAATATTTATATAATCTGTTGTATTATATTCCACAATCATGATTTTACATACAGTCTAAGTGGATGTGTGAGTGGAATGATTTAACGTGGGTCCCAGCCTTCCCATTTGCCCCATTTACACCCACTCCACCCACCCAAGATGAATCTATGACTCGGCAGGCTGGGTCTCTGCAGTGTCCTTGCGGCACCCCATTACATTGAATCTCTAACATAAATATATATACTCACTGGTATTCCTTGAAGAACGCGAGCAGGTCCCGCGTCTTCAGTTCCTTTGAGAAGTCGTAGATTTCAAGCAGATGGCCATACTCTGTGTCAAAGGAAAACTAGTTACTCCTGTGACCTTCAGGTCAAAGCTTCACACTGTGACATAAACTCAATATATATATATATATATAATTTATATATATATATATATATATATATATATTATATATATATATATATATATATATTGAGTTTATGTCACAGTGTGAAGCTTTGATTCTATTTCCATATGTTTATGAAGTCAGTGCATACAAGTAGCTATGTTATGAGGAAAGGTTGCCTATATATATTATATATATATATATATATATATATATATATTATATATATATATATATATATATATGGTATATGGGTCAGGATCACGAAAAGAGGCCAATTGGTGGAAGTTGTCGGCGTCGAGCATGGATGTCGGCGTCGATCGGTATAATTATAATTTAGCATTGACAGAGGTGTTGGAAAGTCTTTAAATTTATCCTGAAAGTAAAGGTCGAGAAAATACAACAACCTGATTTGTTTCTAGGATAATTTAATATGAAACAAAGAAATGCACTACACTTTTAAGAATTGCGATGCCGACATCTTCACTTGACCACCGTTTGGCCCATTTTCGTGAGGCTGACTCTATATATATATATATATATACATAGATATCTATATAGATAAATATGTATATATATATATATTATAGTTATACGAATCTTACCTGGGTACAGATGATGGATAACTGTTGTTTTCCCGAGGTACAAGCCTCGGATAGTGGTGGGCTAGGGAGAGAAGGAAGCACATCCGGGTCCTGCAATCTTTACCTACTTATTCAGGATAAAAATGATCTTAAACTTATATGGATACTTCAATGTTTTAGTCTTGGCACAAGCGAATGTGATAGTCATGGCAGGGTGTGGTGGGCGAGCCCTAGCCCACGACTCTCCGAGGCTTGTACCTTGGGAAAACAACAGTTATCCATCATCTGTATCCAGGTAAGATTTGTATAACTATACTATTTTACCTCGGAACTAAGCCTCAGGCTACTCGTACCCGAGGGAGACTTTTACGATTGATTGATTGATTGGTGGTTTCTTTACGCCGTGTCGGCAGCATAGGCCATATTCACGGCGACTTTTACGTAACTTCATTTTTATCCTTAATTCATATCAAATCAATACATTATTATCAATTCACTTATTCATTTCAATTTAGTATACATAAGTATCAGAAACAGTGTACTTGTAACTTTCTCACCTGTCTTGGTAATTGGTGAGTAAGCGTGTCGCCAGGCCGCTAGACTTTTCTAGTCGTTTGTTGTAATGTTTTGCAAACGATCTAGCCGTCTTCCAGCCTGCATGTGCGAGGATCCTCTTAACAGAGATCCCTAGCAGTCGTGCTTTCGAGACCATGGCTCCCCTTGTTGAATGGGAAGTGTATCGTCCCCTATCCACTCCTGCTGCCTTCAGGAATTTAATGGTCCATCTTGCGAGTGTTTCTCGAGATGTCGTTGTGTGGCTTAATAAAGCTCCCCAAAAGCTGTCTTGAATTTCGTATTCCTTTATAATCCTGTATGGCTGAAACTACACACAATCGTCGATCCTCTGGGAAGCTATTAACATGCACCATGGACAAAGGGTCACCTGTGCAGTTTGATTTTAATAATTGTGTCAAATCAAACGTTGATTCCTTTCTATCTATCTCCAGTCCATCTAGAGACAATGCTATAATGGTCTGTCCTCTATGGCCTGTTACTAGCAGCAAAAGAACTGCTAACTTAAATCCTAGCTGCTTAATGTCTAAATGATAATTGCTAGGCCAGGACTTAAATACTACTGATACATCCCAAAACCGACTATATTTGAGCTTTGGCGGATTCCTTTCATACACAGATCTTAAGAACCAGTGTATCACCTGGGCCCGTATGCAGGAGTCAGTATTAGCGTGGTTTCGTGTTAGAGCCTATTACCGATTAGCTATCGCCGATGTCGTGAACTGTGTCAAGTCGTATGCAGGAGCGCGTAACACTTTCATTATAGCTAAACGTGAATTTATTTATAGATTTGGGAAATCCCTCTGCGTCTGTAGCGATATATTAGGCTTAAATATATTAAATGCGATCATATTTAACAGAATTAAATACGTAATAAGTGAAATTTGAGGAAATTAACCCTAAATTCGAAGCAATATTAACACTGCCGCCGTAAAAGCGGCGATATTAATATTTATATGTTCGAATCGACGAACGTAAAGTAAACAAATCGCCGCAGCCGCCGCATCGACGTCGCTTTCCATACTGGCGGCGGCGGCGGTTTGTTTACTTTACGTTCGTCGATTCGAACATATAAATATTAATATCGCCGCCAATACGGCGGTAGCCTTAATAACGCTTCGAATTTAGGGTTAAATTGATCAAATTTCACTTATTGCGTATGTAATTCTGTTAAATATGACAGCATTGAATAGATTTGGGCCTAATAAACTCGCTAAACCTAATATTTTTTAGGGGTAAGGTAACACCGGTTAAACCTTTGGTGTTAGGCCTAACACTGACTCGTGCATACCATTTTTCGCCACTAAACCGGAATTCCCGCCAAACACCATTTTTCCTCGCTAACACTGACTCCTGCATACGGCCCCTGGTGCTTACCAACCGTTTGTCCATCTATCCTTGGTTGTACAATCGATAATGCACATCTTGCTGCATTTATAGCCCCAAAACCTAATCCCTCATCTTCTAACATTCTTAGAAATCTAACTACCTGGGCTATCGTAGGCTTTAAAGGCTTAACTTTTTTTAATCAAACAATGAGTACCCCACTTCTTTAAATAACTGGTATATAATTGTACTGCTCCTTTTCGCCATGCATGGGACACCAGTCTTTGTTGGGTAATCTTATCTAGTCCAAATTGTTCTAAATGTTTATTTAGAAAAGGAATGCCAGAAGGGGTGTTGTTGACACGTCTCCGTGAGTGGTCAGCGGACCTTGGTGTGTTAGATTTCCGCATGCTCTTGGGAATCTGAGACAGTCTCTCACTCCCAACACCACTGCTGCTAGCCATGTCCCAATTGGGCACTATTAGAATCGCGTGTGCGCGGTCCATTCTGATTTTTCTGGCCACTCTGCTGATAATGCTGAATGGTGGAAAAACATAATACAATCTGTTATCCCAAACCAATGAAAATGCGTCCACTTGCCAAGCATTAGGCTCTGGATGCCACGAAACATATTTAGATAATTTACAGTTGTTTCGTGAAGCAAACAAGTCTACTTTTTGACAAATTTGTTCAAAAATGTTGTCGTTTAATGGCCATTCCAAATGATCATGAAATTTGCGACTTTTCTTGTCTGCCTATGTGTTCTGGCTCTCTGGTATATGTGCTACTGTTAGCCATATGTCATTTTCTTTAGCCCAATTCCAAATTAGCTTTGCTAATCTATTACAGGGTTTGGACTTAGTCTCTCCCATGTTACGAATGTAGGCCATGGCTGTAGTGTTATCTGTCAAAATTCTGACGTGATATTTTGGTATACGTACCAAACTGAGTAACCCTAAATAAACTGCTCTAAGTTCTAGAACATTAATGTGATCTGAAATTTCATCTTTGAGCCATCTGCCTCCTGTTGCCTGATGATCCCTATGTGCTCCCCACCCATCTAGTGACGCATCTGTCGTAACCACTGTGTTGGCTTCACCCATTCTAATTGGGTTTGGGGAAGAATGAATGTTCTCAAACCACCAATGAATATCTGCTAGGCCTTCTGCTGAAAGTCATTTTTTTCGTTCAAAATTTCATTTTTTGTGTGCTAACACTACTAAAAAAAAACACAAAATCAATTTCTAGTGATTTAATATGAGCTTTCCCGTATAGTATTGCTGGGGCATAAGCTATTATAATACCAATTAGAATTGTGACTTGTCTAATCTTTGGGCTAGTTATTTGGTGAGTGTCACACAGAGATCATTTACCGCTTCTTGACAATGTACTTTTGATTGCGCTACAATAAATGAGTTGTCAATATATGGAAACATAACATGTCCTTTTCTTGCCATTAACGAAAAAATTGGCTTAAGCAATTTAGTAAACAAGCGAGGGGCACAAGCTAAACCATTCGGCATACAGGTGAATTCATCAAGTTTATCATTCCATATAAACCGTAAAAATTTGTATCCAGTTTATAAATTGGAATCGTGTAGTAGGCATCTTTAAGATCCACACTAGCTAACCAGGAACCTTTCGTTATCAAATCTCTTGCTGTTTCGAGAGAGAACATTTAAAAATGTTTATATTCAACCAATTTGTTGAGTATTGTAAGATCTAGAATCATTCTAACATCTCCATTTGGTTTAGGTCACGAAAAAATGTTGGAAACAAATTCGCCTCTTTCATGATTCACAGGTTCTATAATACCTTTGTCACAAAATTCCAGCACCTGCTTATCTAGTGCCTCTCTCTCATTTTGAATTAAATCGATAGGGAAAAGGAATAGTTTCCTGTACAGGTATTTGTGTGAAAGGAATACGTATTCCTTCTACAATACTTAAAACTGTTAAATTATCAGTAATTAAGTTCCATTCCTCTAAACAATTTTTAATATTGCCAGCGTTAAAATTGCTTACGGGTGTTTCCATGGCTATGTGAGTTTTTGTTGCAACCTCTACTTGTTCCCTGGTCGGGGGAACGGCTTGCTGGGAGTATACTCCCTCTTGAAGGGACGGTTCCCGTCATTTCAGACGAATGGCAGGCATTGTCCCCGGCCTCTGGGCTGGAAGACGTAGGTTGGGCCCGACCGTCCGTCTCTGCCGGTCCCAGGGTTTCGAAAATCCGTTTGGGTTTTTCGGAAACGTGTATTCCCATTTTTCGCATCCATGTGCTTCCCGAACTCCACCTCTTTAAAGAGGTACTGGAGCTGTTCACCAAACATTTTGGTTTTGTCCAGTGGTTTGCCTTTCACTGGCTTTGGTCAGAGGAAAAAAGTGTACTCTTTCCCGTCGTTGTCCACAACTTTTTTTTGGATCTGGCAACTTCCTTGCCAGTATCCGTACAGACCATTTCCTTGACCACAGAATCTGGAATGCCCTTAATTTCTGCCAACTTCTCTCCTAGCTTCGTAATTACCTCCGCGGGTTTGAAGGTATTGAAGTGCCCTTTGATGGTTTCCCGCATCATAGTCATTGTCAGGACTTTCTTAGCCTTTTCCACGGGGCACTTCTTCCTCACTTTACCACCGATCTTTGCGTAAATCCCTGTATGATCCCTATCGGAGTCGGACTCCGTTGACGATGAGTCCGACGAGGAGTCAGATGACGAATCCTTCTTTTTCTTTTTCTTGGTTTTCTTCCTTTTGACCACCTTCTTCCTTGCTTGAGTGAACTCATCTCCAGATGAGCTCACCGCCTCCTTGGCCCTTTTCCTCTTTTGCTTGACAGGTTCCTGAGAAGAATCCATATCCGGGAATTCCTCGTCTGAGACGTCTTCCCAGTCCGAATCCTCTGCCGTAGGAAGCAGCCTTTTCCTCGTACAAGGTCTGGAGGGGCGAAACTCCTCAAGTTTCGTCTCCAACAGCCGCGTCAGTCTCACCTCTAAATCAGACAGGGCGGCTGTCGGCTCTTGTGGTGGCAGGTCTGTCCCACTGACCTAGCCAGAGAGTGTGTGCTCCGGTGACGGGGGCACGGTTACCACGGGTGATGAGTCGTAGTCATCAGTAAGCCGAGCTGCAGCTCCAGGCTTACTCCGCTTCGTAGCCATCAGGATTCTGTAACAATCGAAAGAAAGTTACTATAAACCGAATAAATTGACCAGATGTCACAACAGGTTAAGGACAACCATAATTTGTGCATCTGGTGGCATTAGAAAACGTGTTTACACCGTTTCAACACAGGTGTGAGCAAGCAAATGTGTAATGTCGTAGGTTAATGGTATCGAAACCAAAAACAAACGAGGGGTAGGGACCAGTGTATCGGTACCCTCCCACACTGTCTGTTCCATACACTCTCCCTCCTGTGGCTACTACACAAACAAGTTGGTGAAAATGCTACGAAACTTGGAGGTACGCCTAAAAAAGTGTGGGGAATCCATAAAAGAGACCCAGGATTAAATCCCAACAAGAATCCATAAAAGAAACCGAGGATAAATCCCAACGAGATATGGCTCCAACCTCATCGCTCTCCTTTCGGCAACGGCTTGGAGAACAAAGGAAAATGTCGCTTTGTTCTATCGATGTTTTCACCAAAGTAAAAACACCCATAAAAGTAACAATCAATATGTCAGAGTTCTAAAAACTTTGTCAAAAGATGCTATAAGGTATCTTAACCAAAGTACACCTATTTAAAAACAATTACTTACAGTTATTTTGTCGCCGTAGATAAAAAAAACTGCCGGAGCAACTCAATGAACGTCCTCCCGTCGTGAGTTTATGCTAATTGCTGGACCCGGATGTGCTTCCTTCTCGCCCTCGGCTACGAGTAGCCTGAGGCTTAGTACCGAGGTAATATATATATATATATATATTGCATCTGAACTATATATATATATATATAGTTCAGATGCAAAGCCATGTAAACGCCAGACCAAAAAAGTAGTTTAAATGAATGATTTGTACCTGGAAATATCTTTAATTCTCACGAATTCCACATTTCATATGATCACATAGTTATGGAGCAATAAACAAATGAGTAGGAATATAAAAAACTTTTCTATTTTTGGATTGGCGTTTACGTGGTATTGCGCCTGAACTCTTCATATATGTATCAAAGACCCTATAACACTAAGACGGCTCACTCAGCCTGTACTGTGTAATCAAGAGAACAAACAGCCAGCGCACCAGGTGGTGGGTTTGATCATTTTGATAGAATTGGAGTGTCAGAAGAAACCCTGCTGTCGCTTAGTAAGTGTGTGGTGGGGGGTGTGGGTATGTGTGTGTTGGTGGTGTTGGTCTGTGGTGTGTGTGGTGAGGGTGTAGGTGTGTGGTGGGGGGGGTGTCATGGGGCTTTAGGCGTGTGGTGGTGGTTTAGGGTTGTGGTGAGGGTGTAGGTGTGTGGTGGGGGTTTAGGGATGCTAAAGATTGTGAGGTGCTGCTCTGCAAGACCCCTACAACTCCACCACAAACCACCTACACCTCCACCACACACCTACACCCCACCACACCCACCTACACCCCAACCACACACACCGTCAACCCCCACCACACAGAATGTGTGTATGGTGGCAGGGATGGGTGGGGTGGAGAGGTGGAGAGGCAGGGTGGGGGTAGTGGGAGTTCTATAGGACTAGGAGTAGCAACAACCAGTGGGGACCCCCCCCCCCCCCATGCTTACATCAGGGAGGGGAAGGGGGTTGTGAGGTGTGGCATGGTGTGAGAGCGCCGACTGAGGTGGGTGAGGAGGTGGGTGAGGAGGGGGGAGGAGAGGGAGTGTGGGAGAAAAGGGGTGAAGGGGGAGGGAGGAGGAAAGGGGAGGGCGGTGTGGTGTGAGAGCACTGGGAGCCTACTGGGTAAGGTGGATAAGGAGGGAGATAGGGAGAGGGAAGGGTGGGGATGGGAGGGGGAAGGGGAGGGGAGGGAAGGGGAGGGTGGGGAAGGGCGGTGAAGCTGGGAGGAGGGAGGGTGGGCAGAGGGAGGTGTGGACCAGGCAGTAGGCGCAACATTGGCCAAATCCAAATGATAGGAAATCTCTTTTTAAAGTTTTAAACTCACCCTCTCGCCTTGTAGGCCTGTGTTTAAATGTGAAACACCAGCCAGGAGCCGGGCTGATCAAACCCACAACAAGATGGCACTGCAAAATTTACATTACCATGGGAGAGATAGGGAGTGAGCTGTCTTAGTGTTATAGGGTCTTTGTATGTGTGTATATATATATAAAAGTTAGACAAGACATACCAAGGCATCCGTCCACTTCTTTATTTTGTCTGACACAACTGCTGTCATTTATCCCTAGTATTCTGTGATAGTGAATCAGAAACCGAAGAAATCCGTGAAACAGCGGAAATCTTTCATCACTAAATATTAAACAAAGGCCAGGCCAACATTCGTTTAATCAGAAAGGACAGGTTGGGGGCATGGCAAGATATATCACCATTTTGGCTTTTAACTTATTTTAAGACAGAACTTTTAATTAAAGAAATTATTATTAACACCTATGTAATGTAGTTTACTCACGTAGAGAAAAGCTTAGTAAAACACAGATGACAGTGAACAGAAAAAAAGAAAGAATTAGTAACTTAACAGAGTGATCAATTAATTTGAAGGATTTATTCAAAACTGGCCACATAAGCCACTCATTATGTGCGTGGCCCTCAATCACTAACCTCCCATGTCAGGCTCCTTCGGCTTGTAGTTGTAGTAATCGTAGCGGGGTTTCTGAACTTTCACTTCCTTCCCAACGGCAATTGTTAGCTGCGAAAGTAAGACACACAGTTAGGCAGGAACCATAGAAACCAGGCAGCCACCGCGAGGGCTCAACCCGAGGTAAACTCTAATATATATATATATATATTTTAGAAGAAATAGTCGGTGTGTGGCCAAATATATATGCCAAGTTGAAAATATGAAATTTAAGGCTATTTTAAGGTTTGTCAAAGCTGTTTTTGAATTCAAAACAACAATGGTGTATGACGATTTCGGACTAATTTAAATCATTGGGGACAGTTTAAGGGAATATTTTATTAAAACTAGACTTACCTGGAAGTTGAAGTATTACTAAGATTCTTACGGATACGGAGGTAAGGATCAGGGGAGAGGACAATCCCGCGCATGCCGGAAGCAGCTTCAGTATTCAAAGTTGGAGGGAAATAAAAAACCTAACTCTTATTAAAAATAAAACTATCAGCGAACCTTCCCTAACCTCATCTAAATCTGATTTTATATTTATATTTTGTAGTAATATTTTAGCTGTTCTTTACTAGGTGTGGGTAAGGTCCCCTGATCCATACCTTCGTATCCGTAGATTCGGAAGAATCTTAGTAATACTTCAACTTGCAGGTAAGTCTAGTTTTACTAAAATATTCTAACTTCATCTTCCAGATACCGGAAGTTAAGTATCCGGGGAGAGTCTTGGTAGCATGTTTTTTTATTGCCCGACTTCTCCGTTACTACCTTCCTTCCCTTCTTCTTATCTCATCCTTCTAATCAACAACAATTCTTGTTTTTCGACATTAGATATTGCTTCAACAGTTCTATTCACACGGAATCAAGATCCAGTCACAAGATTCTGTGCCTATGGCTTTATTACAATGTTAACCATATGTCAATTATTATTACTTTTTTATTTTTTATTTCTTTTAAGACACGGTTCTTAACTCCTCCTATTGTTTCTCAATAACAGTCTCTGAACCTCTCCTGGGTCTTCAATTGTTTTATACTAGTACCTTGCGAAGCTCTTCCTGTCCCACCAGGAAGCGTTACTCATGATGGCATTCAAGCTTGCTCCTGCTTCTAAAGCTTTTGCTGAGGATGCCGAAGCTCCTCTATTACTCTGACCCTTGTATTTATCCGTATTTATACCTGCCAGGTTCATCACACTTAGTGTCCACCTAGCCAGTGTCACTCTACTTATGGGTGCATGTGGCACAATTTACGAAATCAGTAATTGTTTATTCTGCTTATTTATATCTGCCGTTCTTAATAAATACCTTTTAACAACCCTTACTACACAGTCTTCTATCTTCAGTGTAATTGTGGAGTCCAATGGTTGACCCAACTTATTATGTTTTAACAATTTTTTCATTTTAAACACCACTGATCTTTCCTCAAATCTCATTCTGTCTATCGACAAACTTAAAATCGTTTGCCCTCTTTGTGACGAAACTAACAATAACAACGTTAATTTATATGATAATAATTTTAGATTTAGTGCAGAATTATTCCCTAATTCCTTAATCCAGTCTAGTATTATGCTAACACTCCAGTAACTATCATATCTAGGATGTGGAGGTCTCTGTTCAGGGAAACTTTTGCAAAACCATCTTATTAAATAATGTTCCCCAATAGTGCTCCCATCTCTTCTAGGTAAAATCACGCTCAATGCACATCTGGCCATGTTGATCGCTCCATAACCTACGCCCGTTTCAAAATACATCCATAAATATTTCAAAACTTCTGCCATCTTAGGGTTTAATACACTGACTCCTCTCTCTATGGCCCAAAGTGCCCATCTATTAATGTGTGTCATGTATCCTTTCCTCGTAGATTTTCTCGACGTGTCTTGAAAATAACTGAACGTCTTATTATCTACGTCAAAACCTTCCAATGCCGTAGCTAAATGAGGTACGCCTTTAATTTTATATCTTCTGAATTTTGCCGCACCCCCTCACCACTTGGGTTGCCTGCTCCACTCAGGTTGCCAACTTGCCTTGGGAACGCCATCTCTTCCTTTGCCTCCAGTCATATTAATGCGTACCACGGTTGCGCTGGCCAGTCTGGAGCCACCACTATCGCCTAGGGCTGATCACTGCTGATTTTTCTCATGACCCTTGGTATTAGGCTGAATGGTGGAAAACAATATATGAACATATTTTCCCACTTGAATGAAAATGCATGTCTTTCAATTATCTGGTTCTGGCTCCCAGCTTATATATTTTCCTACTTTCGCATTTAGTCTTGATGCAGAGATTTCTTCAAAAATGTCTTCACTTAAGCTCCATTCTAGCTGATCCCTGAATTTCCTGGATCTCAAGTGTGCCAAAATGTTATGGACTCCTGGAATATGAGTAATGGATAGCCAGTTCCCATGTTCCTGTGCCAATTCCCATATCCTTATTGTTTCATTCAAACAATCTTCTGACTTGGTTCCTCCCATGTTTTTTTTTTACATACGCTAGTGCTGTTGGATTGTCTGTTCTTACTCTTATATGTATATTATGTATATTTTCATATCTACATAAACCTTTTAATCCGAAATAGATTACTCTCAGTTCTAGCACATTTATGTGCATTAACTCATCCGGGTGCCAACGTCCACCCGTCTCCGTATGAGCTCCCCAGTCTGCATGTGATGCATCTGTGAATAGTTCCATCTGAGGATCCTCTCTTCTGATTTTCTTACGATTGTGTATGTTCTCACACCACCAGCTTATGTCTGCCAAACCTTCCTGCGAAATCCACATTTCACTCTCAAAATTGTCCTTGCTCCTCTTCAGGGCTTCAATCTTATCTCTTTCAATACTCTTGAAGTGTACACCTGCATACTCTACTTCCTGCGCGTAAGCTACAATTAGGCCTACTAGCCCCGCTATTGTTCTAATCTTATGTGTTCTTTCCCCTGGAACTTCTCCTATGACCTCTAGCATCATATTCTTTTTCTCTATCTGCATTGTGTCCGAGTCTAATTCAAAAACATCAACTTTTGTGTAGATTCCAGAATGGACTTTTCTAGGTTTATTTTAAAACCCAACTTTTGAAAGCTGTCCTTTAATTCCAAAATTGCTTCTCTACATTCCTTTTTTGTTCTACCAATCACAAAGCTATGGTCCAGATATGGGAATCCTATAAACCCCTTTTCTGCCAAATTTGCATAAATAGGTTTTAACAATTTTGTAAAAATATGTGGTCCTGGTGGCAGGCCATTCGGTAATACTTGATACTCGAGTAACTTCTTTCCTATTTGAAACCTAAAATATTTCTTATGGATTTTTAATATTGGCACCGAGTAATATGTATGTCAGATCTGCACTCGCCATCCAATTTCCGTGTTATATCAGTTCTAGTACTGTTTTTAAATTATACATCTTGAAATGCTCATAGCTTATTATTTTATTTATCTCTGTCAGGTCCAGAATCATTCTAAATTTCCCATTTGATTTTGGCCGTAGAAAAATATTCGACACCCATTGATTCAGGCATTCTACTACCTTTAAGACTCTCTTTTTAATCAACAATTTTACTTCTTCATCTACAAATTCTGTTTCTTGCTCCTCCATTCTGAATGGAAAGGGTTCTCTTATCTGGACTGGTGTCTTAATGAATGGTATTGTCAATCCTTCTACACATTTTTAAGACCCATTTATCTGAAAATAATTTCCTCCAACTGCTCAAATAATTAGCTATATTACCTGCTATAAACTCTACTTGCTCGTCACTAGTTTTATTGTTATTATTTTTATTAATAACATTAAATGATTCCCCAGGTTCAGTCCGTAACTCTGAGTTACCCACCTGGCTATGGTAGCTCACTACTGAAAACCCCGGCTGGAGCTCCCTCTACATCTAGCACCTCTGGCCACCAACGGAACATTTCCATATTGAGCGTAGTCCTCCGACGTTCTGCCAAAGTGCTTCTCTGACGCTTGCTGCCTTGTACCCCAGGATGAAGTCTGTCTTCCTCCTCTGTGGGGTCTGAACCTGCCATTTCCCCTTCTGGGATAAGGAGTGCCATAGCTTCTTGCTTGGTTATCTTGGAAAAACCTTCTTTTCCCTCTGTACGGCCCTGATGTCATACAGGTATCTGAGGCTCGCAGTGACTTCATCAGTTGTCTGTTTATCTCGCCAAGATTATCTCCTAACAAATACTCCGATGGTTCTGGTAAATCTCCATACACATCTCTTTTCTCTTTTATAATTTCTTTCCCAAACGTGAATTCACTACCTTCTTTAGTCTTCCTGTCTAACCTCATCTGGCTATGTGTGCATACCAGTCTTATTGCATTCAGCATGTGTATTGCATGATCATTTAGCTCAGGATCCACTGAGCCTCATTGCAAAATAATATCCATCACAGGCGCTATCGCTGTCAGCGCTCCTACAACTCCCGCCGTCGCAGTCAACAGTGAGCACTCACCATCTTTCCTGCCTTCAGCAAATCGTATCTCTTCATTTAAAGCTTGAATGTGTGGCGCACTTACATCTCGTAGCCCCGTATACTGCCTTGCTATCTTGGGTATTGTTTTTAGCGGCTTTGGTCCGCTACCATTGGGCCCTTCGTAATAATAATGGATGACCCCTGCCATCGATTCACTAATTACAATCCTCTCCGCCACCGGCTTCTTCACTGCTTTATATATTTCTTGTATTGCTGTTAACATTGCACCCTCATGCAGCCCTGTATCCAGCTTAAACTCGCATCATACTTTTGTTTTCGCCATAGTTGTCGATGTCGATGTGGTTACCGTTGCCGGGGTTGTTTCTAACTCGGCCGGTCACTTTTGGCTTCGACGGCGCCTTGAAACTGCTGAAAGGTGATGGCTTAATGAGCATCTCTGTTGTGTTTTGCTTCTCTTTACTCTCAAAACCCGCTCTAAGTAATTTCAACTGTTCATTCATGTTGATCGCACTCAAAGATTGACCATCATCTTCCTCATAATATGCGTAATCTTCATCTTCCTCAGTGTCATACAGCGCATCGTACTCCATATCATTGCACGCACCGTCCCCTAGATACGACGCCTCTGTTGCCATGGCGCCTTCTTGCGACGCTCTCATACTTTCCATTTCCAATCTCTTCTGCTGGACCAATTTCCCTTCTTTTCTCATTTCCATCAATTCCGTGAACATATCACTCAGATCATCTTTGCTCGTACTTGCAATTGGAGAACTTTGTTCTGTATTTTTCAGCCGTTGTTTGCCTTTGGAGTGTAACGTTACTTTCTTCTTTTGTTTTGTTTATACGTGAACAATCCACCGATTCAGAATCTGACCTGCTTAAATTACGAACAGCAGACTTCACATTGGCTCGGTCTTCAGTAGACATCATTCGAGCCATTTCAATGTCGAAACCGTTCTGATACTTTGGCATGAGCGACCACACCGTTTACTAGTCATGTAAATGTGTTACATGCATTCATTCCGGCCGAGAGGTGAATAGCACTTGCTCTCACAGTCTATGTTCTGTAATGACAAGCGTTAGAACTATAAGAATAGGCATAATTGCAGTATTTCTTTAAATCAATTACTTCACTTCACATAACAAAACATTCACCCACAAAAACTTTTAAATAAATCCATTTGGTTCGTCAAAAAACTTACCTCAATGTTTGTCCTCCTCCAACTCGTACTGACTCCTCCGCTGCCGAGTTGTTTACTGAAGCTAGTTCTGGCATGCACGGGATTGTCCTCTCCCAGGATACTTAACTTCCGGTATCCGGAAGATGAAGTAAGAATTCAAGTATTTTTGTGACTAATTATCCAAAATAGGTTTAAATTCAAGGCGTTTCAAAGACTTGAAATGGGGGCCAATGAAGATCAAGTTTTTCCAGGACCCAGGGACTTGTATTGATATCGATTACACACACACCGGCAACAATACAAGAACATCAGCATAAAAGGCTACCCAATTTCCTTCTAAGGTTATTTCAACAGCCTCAACACGAATATTTACATGTGGGTAACCCCCCTACACACACACCAAGTTTCACTACTACAGCCGTTAACAGGCCTACCTCGTCCAGTAACTTTGGGTCAAGTGCTTCTCCCGTGCAGTCAAAGAGGCAGTCCCACGAGTCCCCGCCATCCTCATCGTCCACCATGTCGGCCCAGTTGATGGGCTCCTCCCTATCGTCGTCAAGGGACACGGTAGGGGACATCTCGTCCAAGTCCTCCTCCACCTGTTCGGCAGCCCCACCCGACACGGCTGTGTCCACATCTCTCTCTTTCTTTGGTTGGCATGAGAGACGATGCTCATCATCCAAAGGCTCTTCCGGATCCTTTTGCTCAGTAGCTGACTCCTTCGCTACCACAGCATCGCCATTCTCACCAACCACCTCATTGCTTTCTGAAGCCACAAGCACTTCACGCTCCTGGGTTTCATCCCCATCCTCATCCACTGCACCTGAGAGTGAATATTTGTCTGTATCCAAAATTTGCTCAGTAGAATTGGTCTCTTTGGTCAGAGGTGCAACAGCATGTTGGGCGGTGTCAGGCTCTGCCATTTTGAGAATGTCATTATTGTCACAAAGTTCAGTGCCGAGTGAATTTGATTCACGGCCAGACTCTGAAGTCAGTTGTTGTACGACACTTGCCTCCTCTCCCGTCTGCAAAATACAGGACGATACCCCCTGTTTCTCCTTGGCAATCAACATGTTGACCTCCTCAGTGGTGATGTCAGTTTTGTCAGGGAGTTCAGAGCAGTCAGTGTGGTTTGTGTCCTCAGGCAAACTCTCCTCTCCATTCGTGGGGGCAACTTCAAGCTGCTCTTTCTCACACGATAGCACCTGCTGCACACCCTCCACCACTGGAGGCAGCACATCCTTGCCACGCTCAGTGCTCGAGAACTCGACAGGCCCTGGGCTCCAGCTCTCGGGGATGGCATCCTGCTCACCCCCACTGCTCAGGGCCCGCGAATCGCCCGTGTCCGGACTATCCTGACTCGTGCTCGACTCTGGCTGAACCGAGCTCTGTCCATCAGAACTTATGTCATCAGCATCGATTGATGGACGGTGGTGGTGGTGATGGTTGTGGTTGTGGTGAGGAGGTGCCTGCGGTGCTTCGCAAGTGGCAGGTTGTGTATCACCGCTGTGAGATGGACTCGTGCTGCTACTTGTGCTGTCATTCACAAACTGCGTCGCCAAGTTGCTGCTTCGCTGGGCCCCATTGTGCCAGCTAGGTGCTTGTCCAACGGGTGGGGAGAAATCTTGCTGCTTCGGGAAGCGGATCTCTGTGTTTGAGAGCTCCTTGGCATGCTTCAGTTCGGACAGGTCGGCGCACATGCTACTAACTTTGCTGGACAAGTCATTGGCTTGTGCACGGACTGACTCCTCCAAGTAGGTGCTGTGCTGTGGTGAGACAAAGTATTGCTGCTGGTCAATCGGGTTCGCCAGCCGCTGACTATCACTGACATTGCGCTTACCAGCAGTTACCTCGATGATTATATTACCGTTAGGGGGATACCTGCCCCCACCACTCTTTGATCCTGACATATTCTGACTGTCCACATTATCAGGGTCTGATGACCACGACTCAGAAGGGGTTTGTGAGCACTGTGATGGTCTATTTTGATTGTGTCTTATCTGGCTAGGGCTTTTCTCCACCTGCTGCTGCCGCCACTGACTACCCATTTGACCACACTCTTGGTCCCAGTTTCCACTGGACTGTCGTGACCTGGAGCCAGGTTGTGGATTATTGAATTTATCATCAGTCTGACCACCACTAGTTCTCCACATCTGACCACGGCCACGACTAGACTTCCACATGTTATTTTGCCCTTGTTGACTGAAGTGTGGTGGTTCAAGAGATGGACTACCAGAGCTTCGTGTATCATCATAACTGAGGTTGCCACTAGTTCGTCTAATACGACCAAGTGTTTTGCTATCATTCGGTCCCCAAGGATCATTTACATGGTGCACTGGACTCCGCATTGGCTCATTGTGCTGAATACCTGGGCTCCAATCATCTGATTTCTTGTATCCACCGCTGCGCCTGCGCTGTCGTGGCAGGGAATTACTTCCACTTGGATAACCGCCAGCATAGACATATTCTTCTTGGCTTCGGGTATCACTTGGCCTCCGCCAACTTAGGCACTGTTCATCATGTGACCGTGCATCACTTTGCCGCCGCCCATCTCTCCGTGCCTGGGGGCCTCGATTTGGTGATGGTTGACTACGCCGACTAGAATTTGAGTGTGAGCGACGCCTTCTTCGTGTACGTGATGGTGGACGGTCTGACCTCCTCTCGGCAGAGTTTTGCCGGCTGAATACCATCGGATGCGCCTCTAGATCCCACCGAGGATCTAAAAAGTTCTCTGGGGTGCCTGCTCGTGCCTCGCTATTGTAGGTTTGTTCAGTTACCCGTTCCTGCAAGCGCTTTGAATTTGGGTAATAGACGCTATCATATACATTGTCATCGTTAAAGCGGTTTTGACTGTCCATAGACCCACTACGAGACCCATTCTGGGACAGCCCTTCCATACTCTTCCGTCGGTTCTGTTGACACTTGCTGTTATTTGCGAGTTCAAGGTCCCAATTTTCCTCGTACTGGAAACTAAAGCTTTGTTGGTTAGGACCCTCCAGTAAAATGTGGTAACCGTGTTCAGTTGGTTGAGTCTGTGACGGTTGTCCGGCATACTGCTGCTGCTGCTGTTGTTGCTGCTGTTGTTTCTGCTGTTGTTTCTGCTGTTGTTGCTGCTGCTGTTGTTGCTGCTTCTGCTGTTGTTGCTGCTGTTGTTGCTTCTGCTGTTGTTGTTGCTTCTGCTGTTGCTGCTGCTGGACCTCTTGACCATCAGTGTGCTGATTCCAAAACTCTTGCTTCCCAACTGGCATGTGCTCATTTTGGAAATCCTGGCTGCCCTGCTGGTTCAAGGCCGCTGGACCTGGGTGTTGATTCTGGTTTTGAAACTCGCGCCCACCACGCTGCCCTCGTTGGTTCTGCTGCTCATGCCGGTTCTGCAGTTCGCGGGCACGCTGCTTCTGGAACCTCGGTGGCACTGTTGAGTGTGAGTGTGAACTGGATTTTGAATGTGACCGGTTGATCTCCTGCTCTGCCCGCCTTACGCGTGGTACGTATACATCCCTGCTTACATTCGCATTTCCACCCCCACCTCCACTGCCTCTCTGGCCGGAAGCAGGACATGAAGCCGAGCCCTGCGGCGGAAGGTCGGTGTAGCCCGGAGAGTCTCCGGCCTCTTCCCCGTCCTCCTGCTGCTGGCGTCGGGCACGCGGCACATACACTTGTGCATCAGGGCGCCGTGCTTTACCCCTGCACAGAAACAAAAAGATATTCTTAATAATTCACACATTCAAATTCGTACTATTAGTGGTTACCATGCCAGCTCTCAGCAACAAGCAGGCATAACATGGTGAACAAATCGTAACTCCTATTTATATTAGCACTATCTTTAGAATATATGGTACTGCATAAATAAATAGTTTTTCAATAGCGAAAATTATCTAATTAAAAAAGTTAGATGAGATTTAATTTAATTTCAAGCAGAACTTAAGGACATCTGCACATGCAAAGGTCCTAGATCATATTAGTAAACGGAATTAAGCATTCATTAATTAGAATATTAGCGAGCTTCAAATGGCTGATCCTCAGAAATCACAACCTATATGTGTAGCTTACAATTCCTGAACAAAACAGTTTGCTTCGTCATGCAATGCCATCCTGGAACGTTTAAATAACCACAGCCAGGTTGGTTGGTTGTTGCAGTTTTATATCCTGCAACTTCTAAGGTCATATCAGGACGGGTACCGACAGCCACCGACTTGAGTGCGCAATCATGGTGACTTTATAGTGCTGCCAGACTGGGAGACCAGGCCGCCAGCACCATGACCTGATATCTCATTCAGTCAAATTACCTTGCCACTGAGCCAACCAGTCCTTGTCCTATCCTAATAATGCCAAGCGCCTGGCTAGGAAGCGACAAGTATTTTTAAGTCATTGGTTTGACTCGACCAGGGTTCGAACCCGTAGGTTCGAATCCCATGATGTACCAAAACGGGAGACGGATGCTCAACTCATCCCGCCTAGTCCTCCACAGGCAGGTAGCTTGTCTTTGAAGAGAAGGGACTAGGCTAAAGAAGCTTACTTTGGTGAGATAAGATCAAGAGGGACTGATACTGAATAATTAGCTCCACAAAAAGCTCATCTACGGGTGCACTGTTTGTTTGTTGGAGTTTTACATCTTGGCAACATCTAAGGTCATATCAGCACGGGTACCGACTTGAGACAGTGTTCACTCATGGCAACATTATAGTGCTGCCCCACTGGGAAATCAGGCCGCTGGCAGCATGATCTGATATCCCACTCAGTCACATTATCCTGACACTGAGCCAACCAGTCCTTGCCCTATCTGCGGGTTCATGCGCCTCACGCCTGCGGGTTCATGCGCCTCACACTCGTTCTAAGAGTGTAGTAAGGTTGCAATGCGCACTAGCACAGTAGGTTATGTGAAGCTAGCAGTTCCAGACAGCAGCAGTAGTAACATGGCCAACACAACTTCACTTTTTTACAACTATCATGACCGAATAAGATGATGGTTTGCATATCTTCGAACGACTTATTCTCTGAGTTACTTAGGGCCCAGGCAAGGCTGGGGGACCCTGTGGTCGATATGGCACCTGCCAGTGATTGCCACGCAATTATTATTCTTAAATAAATAAACGTAATTTTCTCATTTAATCTTAAATTTGACTACAATAACGTAGTAATTATATATTCTTTTTCATGGCAAATATATAGCTTAGTAATGCTAAGCATCAATTACAAGCCATCACAAACAGGACATGATAGCATATGCCAATTAGCTAAAGTCATCCAGGATAAAGCAGTATTAAATTACACACAGTTAACTGCAATGAGAATGCTTCGAGAGGCAACAACCACAGCAACTAATAACGACAAAGCGCAAAGCCAAACGCAAGCAGCACTAGCCTATACACACTGATTGTTATGTCTCGATGTTGACCTGTCCAGCTCTGCTCCCTCCGTTATGTTCCTGCCGTGTCCGCCGCCCCCGTGCTTCTGCCCATGGCCTCCCGACGGGTCGGAGCTGCGCCGGTAGACCTGAGGCGACACCTGGCCACGATGGCTCCAGCCGCTGCCGCCTCCTCCCACGCCGCCGCCACCGCCCTCCGAGGTCCGGTGCTGTCGATGTTGGCCCTTCTGCGGACCACCCCCGCCCCCACCCGCACCCCCGCCGCCGCCCCCGCCGCCGCCGGAGCCGCCACCACCGTGGCGCCCCCAGTCGGCCGAGTTGCGGCGGTTCGGCGCGTGGTTGGAGTGCTTCGGCTGGAACTGTGGCGACGCGGTGCGACCACGCCCCCGGCCCTGGCGCGCCGCCCTCGGTGAGTTGGCGGCGTTCTTCGGCCGGTAGTCCTGGCCCAACCGGTCGTCGTGCTCCCAACGTCCCCGGGGCTTCCTGTCGGGAAAGAAGGTTGGTTGGTTGTTGGAGTTTTACGTCCTGGCAACATCTAAGGTCATATCAGAATGGATACCGACTTATGTCAGTGCACGCATGTTGACTTTATAGTTAACCTGCCAGCACCATGACCCGATATCCCACTCAGTCACATTTTCCTGACACTGAGCCAACCAGTCCTTGCCCTATCCTAATAATGCTGAGTGCCTGGCTAGGAAGCGACAAGTATCAATTTTAATAAGTAATTGGTTTGACTCGGCCGGAAATTGAATTCCCGACCTGCCACATGGGAAGCCTGTACTCTACCGATACGGCCACCGCGCCCGGCGTCGACAGAGAAGGCACTATCTAACTTAGATACCAGTGCACTAAGTATCTAACTTTGCTACCAGTGCACTCATTAAGCATCCATTGCTGCACAGAAGGAACACTAAGCCAATTTAATAGAACCTCTCACTACTGAAGTCCATGGGGTTCATTCAGCATTTTAATGTGCATGCCAAGATGAATTTAGTATGTTTTCACTTCAAAGACTAAGAAAGATACTTCAAACTAAAGTAGATTATAATGATCAACCTAATATATTTATCTAAAACAAATATGGCAGAAACTCAAAATCATAGGACCATGCAACTTTAAGTTAAAAAAATTGTATTGACCTCAAAGCTCTGTTCAGCAATGAAAGCAAGTTCTATCATGAGCTTATAGTTTATGAACAAGGCAAATAAACCATCAATAAACTAAATTATATTAAAAAAGCAAGGCGTGAATAGGGTGACTGCACCAGGGAGCTAAGTGTAATGGCTAGGACGCACATACCGGAATAGCAGAATCATGGGTTCGAGTCCCACTCTGGGAACGCTGTTCCTTTGTTTTCGACATCCCCACACCCCGCCCACCTCTTTAAGAGATTCTCGTGTGAAAATTGACTAACTTTGGAGACATTTGAAGAGCAAACAAACAAAATAATGTATGTGAACCTAATTCAATACACAATTACTACGTTAACTAGGTCACATCGCGGAATGTCAAAGACAGCTGGTTTTTACGCCATAAAGGGGCAAAACCCCCCACAGAAATGATTATCGTACACGAAATTGGAACGGGGATGATGTAACAGTTAGTTGATTGTTGGAGTTTTACGCAACATCTAAGGTCATATCAGGACAGGTACCGACTTGTGACAGTGCACACTCGTGGTGACTTTATAGTGCTGTCCCATTAGGAAATCAGGCCGTGTTAATATATTGCCATTATTGTGACAAAACCGTTCTTTTCTGTGCGGGGTGTTTTTGTTGGTGTTGTTTATCTGTTCGTTAAATGGAAACATTAGCACAAATAGAGCTGCATAGACGCTGCCTTACGTGTTCCTGTTGTCTGACCAGGCGCGGTTCTTGACGGCGGTCCACTGGCCCTGCTCCGGCTCGGTGGAGGCCAAGCGCTCGGTTGGCTCGGCCTGGGCTGCCGGCGCCTGCTGCTGCCGCCCTGCTCCCCCTCGGGGCCGCGATTGGCCACGCCCGAACATCTTCCGTCCCATGCCTACATTGTGATCCATTTGCGAATCTCTGAAGGAACGAAAACAAAGCACATATATGTGAAGTGGGCGAGGTTAAATATGCATATGATGTAAAAGTATTATGCAAGTATAAAGGCCCGGAAGGGAATTTCATTATTATTATTATTTTTATTATTATTATTATCTACCAATTTCCTTCCTACTCTGTGCATTCTGACCCTGATCCGCCCGGTAGCGTCGCCACCGGCCTCCCTCGACCCTACGGACGTGCACATAGGTTCCGAGCGATTGGAGTGAAGCCCCGCGCAGGGGGCGGGGCGGGGGAGGAGTGGAGCATGCTGGGGACCCCCCCCCCCCCCCCCACCCCGGGGAGGGTAGAGGCAATACACTACAAACCTTATTACACTCCATAAGGGGCTTATCACTACACAAACACACACACACACATACATATAAGGGATAAAAGTGGTCGGGGGGGGGGGGGGAGCAGAAATCTATGCCCACGATGAGGTTATCTGTAATCTGTAACAACGAATTTCCGCTTAAATGCGGATATTCTCAAATAGGGTTAGCACTGTCAAGGAATCGTGGAATATTCCTGGATTGGTTGGTTGGTTATTGGAGTTTTACGTCCTGGCAACATTTAAGGTCATATCAGGACTGGTACTGACTTGTGATAGTGCGTATTCATGGTGATTTTATAGTGCTTCCCCACTGGGAAACCAGGCTGCCAGCACCATGACCTGATATCCCACTCAGT
Organism: Branchipolynoe longqiensis; assembly: GCA_030323885.1. Taxonomy (NCBI): domain Eukaryota; kingdom Metazoa; phylum Annelida; class Polychaeta; order Phyllodocida; family Polynoidae; genus Branchipolynoe; species Branchipolynoe longqiensis. Next base: position 21,230,838 of record CM059190.1, read on the forward strand.
CACATTCTCTGGACACTGAGCCAACCAGTCCTGGCCCTATCCTAATAATGCTGAGAGCCTGTCTATCAAGCAACAAGTATCAATTTTGTAAGTCATAATGATTCCTTATAAAGATACAGGAGTTACATCGGTTGTGACAACCTAAATGAGTCTTTTTAAATGGTGGGCTTTTTAAACAGGGATGATAGTTGTCTTCGGCAAAAAGCACGGAAATCAGGCCGAGACCTTGGCGCCACCTAGCAGCTTCCAGTAGAACCGACAGCGAATTTCCGTAAACACGTAGATATTCCCCCATATGATTAGCACTGTCAGGGAATCGCCGGGAAAAAATGCAGAAAGTCAGGTTTCAACTGTCCTGATTTAATATTGTGACTGTCAAACCTTTTCTTGTTTGGGTTTTATTAGTTACTCCTGCAGACCCGTTTCTGAGAGAGGGAGACGTGAGCCTTTTATCTAACAGCTTTATGTTCTAGCAACGCCTAAGGTAAACCAATTGCTGAAAAATATATTGGCATTTTATGAACGTTGATCGGTGAATATAAAAAATGGCGGAAATCCATGAAAATGCGGAGATCTTTGATCCCTGTTAAAGAGTTATCGTGGAATAGGAAGTGGCTGACATACTGCTCGGGGGGCCTGAGCCAGTGGGCGCAGACGGCCGTGCGCCGCCCGTCGCCCTCACCGATGGAGAAGCTGACACAGCCCGGGAAGTCCTCCTCCACCGTCTTGTGTATGAGGAGGCGGTGGTAAGGGTCCACTGGTGGGAACACCAGCACACTGTCGGAGAAATGGTCAGTAAGGCCTCGGTCACATTATGGCTTGCAACCACCTGTGACCACTTTGCGACCAAAAGTTGATGACCTCCTTGCGACCAAATCAAAATAATTTTTTTTTAATTTAACGGAGAAAAACAATGATCGGCAATCGGTCGCTGACCACTCGGCGACTTCCGGGCAACCATTTTGGTCACAAGGAGGTTGCAGGTACTGCATCATAAACCTCATTTCAAGGTCACCGACCATTTTCAGCACTTGCGGCTGGTCTGACCAGCCAGCCTTTTGTTCGCAAAGTGATCGCCAGTGGTCGCAAGCCATAGTGTGACTCTCTTCGTTTGCTGGGATTTTACGGCCCAGCAACATTAAAGGCCATATCAGGATGGGTACCGACTTGTGACAGTGCGCGCTCATGGGGACTTTATAGTGCTGCCCACTTGAAGACCAGGCCCGCCGACATCGAGACGGTATAGCCCACTCATATTAATATTATTCTGATACTGAAAAAAAACAGCCCTTGCCTTATTCAATCAATATCAAATGTCAGGGTAGGTAGCGACAAGTGTCAATTTGTAAGTCATTGGTTTGACTTGGTCGGGATTCGAACCTACCAAGTACCTGCTCTGTAAGACAGCCAGCGCTCTTATTGATTCGGCCATTCCATCTGGGTCAGTTACTTAAACCAGTAGTACAACTCAGTAATGGCACAGTGCAAATATATAGTTTAAGCTCATTTGGGAATGGATGGTGGGAAAAAGGTTTAACTAGGTACCGGGACTATAATAATAAAATACTAGGAAAGCATAAGGAGCACCTGCAGATGCAAAAGTCAATTCTACACCTCTTAGCATCAATAACAGTTCATTCTTCAGCTATGTCCTTAACAGTTAATGACTTACCTACGTCGATAACAATCAATTTTTCACATGTGCCAATAACAGTAAATTCTTTACATGTCAATTACATTAAATTCTCCACCAATGTAGATCATGATCAATTCATCAACTATGTCAATAACACTCAATTCTTCATCTGTCAGTGTCAATAAAAGATTTTTTTTAAATCACTTAGACACATATTAATAACATAATTAAATAAGCAATCTATGTAATAATATATATTGTAGTGTTATCGCTAACTAATAGACGTGGACGTCGAGCAGCAGTGGTACGTTGCCTCACCTTTTCTAAAAAAAAATATCTTAATAAGTCTACAAATAAATCGCAGCCTCACCCTTGAGAGTCTTGATTAACGTGTTGCTCTATGTCGCCCTGGATCTTCTCAACAAACGCGGAGTCCTCCGCCCCTAGGTAGCGTCCGTCAAGAATCGGGATAGCCAGGGCTGAAGGCGGGGTGGATAGCCCCCTACACACGCTCACCTGAAGCCAGAGAGGGCAAAAGGTCAAAAAGCCATCGACACAGGTCCTGTATTTCTGTACCACAGAGGAACAGTTCATGCCATTTATTTGTACATTCTAAAGATGAAAATATCACCCAAACTATGTAAACAGTAGATTCCCTTTTATTTCTGTATCCCAGATGAAAAAATATCAATAAACTATCTAAACAGTTTAATCTCTTTTATTTCTGCACCCCAAAGGGCTAGCATCACTATCTAAAGAGCCCATCAATGTTGTATGCCGCCATTGGTTTGACAACCTGTCATATGTGCACATTTGTTTTCAATGCATAAGCTGTCTTTCATCTCATTTGACTGTCCCCTCGGTGACATGGCGCCTGCTTTGTCATGGCATCGTTATTCTGGATGCAAAGCTGTCCTTCGAAGACAGATACTCCTCTATATCTAAATATGTAATCCTAGACCCTCTATAGATGTGTTTATATTTGACAAATTATAGATTCGTTTGTTTGTTTGAGTTTTTATGTCAGGACTAGCAACATCTAAGGTAATATTAGAATGGGTACCGACTTGTGACAGTGTGCACTCATGGCGACTTTATAGTGCTTCCCACTTGGATACCTGGCTACTGGCACCATAACCTGATATCCCACTCAGTCACATCCTGACACAGAGCTAACCAGTCCTTGCCCTATCCTAATAATGTTGAAAGCCAGGCTAGGAAACGACAAGTATCAATTCTGTAAGTCATTGGTTTGACTCGACCGGGAATCAAACTGCCGAAATTCCCCACTTGGCGCCTACACTCTACCGATTCGGCCACCGCTGTCGGTCTTTACAAATAGATAGATCAGATCTGATCAGAACCAAACACGGTGGCAGAATCTGGCTAACTAGCTTCCTATGGGAGATCGTGGGTTCAAACCCTGATCGAGTCAAATCAATGACATACAAAATAGATACATCTCTTCCTTCTTTTCTTCTTCTTCTTTTTGTGACAAGGTATTTACCCTTCCCATAACGTATAAGCCCCCGCAAGGTCGCTTGTTTTCAATGCTGGACAGCTGTGATGTTGTTTTTGTTCTGATCCTTTGCCCAGGGGTGTTGACCTGTTTCAGCACAGGCCAGTCTCTCATGGTTTTCGGTGTTAGTAATAATCTGTTAGTTTTTTGGTATTTTTGTCTAGAATATTTGTCTAGTTTGAGTATGATGCCGTAGCCTACTATGTACATCTACTTGGGTGTCATGTAGGCTTGCGGGAGAGGATCCCGTCCCATATTGGTTTGTTGCAACTCACTTTTACCAAAGTCCTGTCCTTAGATAGTGCACCGGTGCGCCAGAACACACCTGGACACTTCAAGACCGCCGACTAGGTGGGGTGGCTGTGTTGTTTGCTTAGCCATTTTGCATTTCAGGGTGGATCAGATCCATGACCATGGCCTGTCCATTTCTGTGTTGGTTTGTGCCATTACACATACCCAGGTGGAGTGCGCCATGTGGTGATGGTTTCTCTGATGTCCTTAATGCTTAGGGGGGCTAGTGTCCATCATTTTTTTTCTGTATCTACCATTTTTCTGGCCTGTCTTTTGCTTTTTGTGCTATTGCACAGCAAGCAGTGACTGTGCGCAGGGGCAGGTGTGATTTTTGTTCTGTTGGGAGTAGTTTCTTTCTTTAGTAGTTTTTTTGTAGTGGTCAAGGTATTGCCCATTGTTTTGCTTATTCCAGGCATGTGCTGCCATGGCGAGTACACTCCTCTCATAGATTTTGGTGTTACTCATTTCTGTCAGTAGTATTGGGGCTGCCATATGTCTGGTGTCCCTGCGGGAGGTTACTTTGTAGCCTGGTTTTGTGGTGTAGTGGTGTGCTAGTATTTTAAGGTGCTTTTCCCTCCTATTCGTCAATGATGTTGCATTGCATTTTTTGTGTAGTTCCATCGTAGGGTATCTTTTGTGTACCGGGAGACATATTTTGAGGGCTTTGTTCTGTAGCACCTGCAGTTTGTTTCTAAAAATGTTTGGTGTTTCCTCCCATGTAGACTACATCATCGTAGTCGAAGTAGGGGAGGATCATACCCTTATGTTTTATTTGCCATGTTTTCAGTCATGTAGGGTCTTAATTTTGCCAGGAGCCATATTTTGTGGGTTGCTTTTTTAATAGTGTTTGTTATGCAGAGGTCATAACTTAGGTGTCTGTCAAGGTCCACTCCCATGTATTTGTAGTTGTCTACCTGCTCTAGCTCTGTTTCCCAGGAGACACGTAATAGTATTTTGACTGGTTAGTCTTGCATTAAATAGCACGGTTTTTGATTTACTGCTATTTATAGTTATTTTGTTTAGGTTGCACCACTCAGTTAGTTTTGTTGGTGTTTGGTTCAGTTTTGTTTCTATTTCTTCAGTTGATTTGCATGCGGTGTATACCACAGTATCATCTGCATATAACTGGCTGTTATCAATGTCCAGCCAGTTGTTTAGATCATTTATGTATATGAGGAAAAGAAGTGGACCTAGAACTGACCCCTGAGGTACCCCACAGTTTATTTTTTTGATTGATATGGCCCCATTTACTGTGGTGCATTGTTTCCGATTTTCTAGGTAGCCTGTTAGCCATTTCCCTGTTATTCCCATTTGGGATGGCTTGCTAATTAAGTGTGGTCCATTGTGTCAAAGGCTTTGCTGAAGTCGAGGAATGCTGCACACACTAGTTTCTTTTTGTTGATATTGTTAGAGATATCGTTGATTAAGTTAGCAATTGTTTTTATTTTCAAGTGTTTTTTTCTGAATCCGCCCTGTTTGCTGTTTAGAACTTTGTGTTCATTTAGATGGTCCATAACATCAAAGACCCTATAATACTAAGACGGCTCACTCAGCCTGTGCTGTGTAATCAAAATGATCAAACCCACCACTTGGTGCGCTGGCTGTTCTCTTGGTTAAACAGGTGCTATATTTTATATATAAATGTATATATGAATGTGAAAGATGTGTGATGGTGATGATGATGATGATGATGATGTGTATTTGTTCATAGCAATTTCATATTAATGTGTATTCATACTTACATATCTCATGTATAATATAATTGTATGTGTTTACATGTGAAATACCAACCAGCAGCCGGGCTGATCAAACCCACCACAAGGTGGCACTGCAAAATTTACATTACCATGGGAGAGATAGGGAGTGAGCCGTCTTAGTATTATAGGGTCTTCGATAACATGTCTATGCGTTACTTTTTCCATTAGTTTACCAGGTAGTGGTAGTATAGAGATCGGTCTATAATTACCCAGGGTTTGTTTGTTCCCCCCCCCCCTTTGTGGAGTGGGGTTACCTTGGCTATCTTCCAGCAGTCTACATTATACATATATGTGCCTTCTCTGAATGACTTATTGAAACGGTTACATAATAGTTTAAGACATCTGGGATGCATTCAAGTGCATCCCACAGGACTATACTCGATATGTTTTCGATGCCTGACGGTTTGTTGTAGTCAATTTTGTTAATGAGAACTGTTATTTCTTTTATTGTGGTTTGGCAGTCCCCAATGGCTACGTTTAGTGTTTGAGCTTTCGTGGCCCAGTCAGAATTAAATTTGTTGGATAGCTTATTTCCTATTGTGGAGAAATGTTTGTTTATTTTGTTTGCTGCATCACTGTTGTTGATTTTAATTTCCTCATTGTTGTATAGGGTAATTGAGTCTTTATTTTTGTTGTTTGGGATTAGCATCTTTACATTTTTCCAAAATTTATGTGTTTTTTTCCCCCAGATTGTTGATCCTGTTTGACAATGTACTTTCTCTTGGCTTTCCCCACTGATTTCTGGCTCAGATTTTATGCTTTATGGTAGTCTTCTATGTGTTGTAGACACCCGCTTGTTTTTAGCTATTTTATCTGTATTTGTCTATAATTGTGCTGATTAATTCTGGGGTTACCCGTGGATCTTGTTTATTTTGGATTTTGAGGTTTTTTTAATTGGGCAGGTAGTGTCAACATGATTTCTCACTTCCCCAATGATAGGGTGCCATTGGCTATTTACATCTATGTCGGTTGGGATTGGTAGTTTACAAGTTTTTTTTCCAGGTGGGCTGCTACCGCTTCCTTTGTGTAGTTTTTGTATGATCTCCCCATATGGGCCATGGTTTTGTTTTTGGTTTTGATTTTCTTTCTAGTAATATATATCAGTTCATGGTCACTGATGCCCCAGTCCCCAGTTCCTGAGGTGTGTGCATGGTTTGAGTCTGTTATTATTAGGTCTATTATTGAGCTGCTTGTTATTACCTAGCTTGGCATTCAGCAATAATAGGATAAGGAAAGGACTGATTTTCTCAGTATCAGAATAATGTGACCGAGTGAGATATTGGATTACGCTGACGGTGCTGGCATCCTGTTCTCCCAGTGGGGCACCACTATAAAATTGTCATGATTGTGCACTGTCACATGTAGGTACCCGTCGTGATGACCTTAGATATTGCTAGGACATAAAGCCCAAACAAACAAATCTGACCGGGACCATAACTGCTAGATATGCGTATTATTTGAATGTGTTCATCCCTAGTTCATGTATTTCCAATGCACACAAATTTCCTTCTCTTCCTACTACAACTACAAAAAAGTAAAGCTAGTTTTATTTAATGACGCCTTTAGCGAACATTGATTTTTTTTTTATTGTATCAGCTATTGGTAAAGATATGGTCATTCTGACATATTTCTTTGGAGGTAACCTGCTGTTACCACACAGGCTATTCTTTCCGATAAGCAGCAAGGGGTCTTATTTAT
>CM059190.1:21238238-21372204 GCA_030323885.1 Branchipolynoe longqiensis
GGAAGGACTGAGGCTGAGACCCAGCACGCCGGGTAGTCTGAGTTCCACTGGTCTCTCAGGAAGGACTGAGGCTGAGACCCAGCACGCCGGGTAGTCTGAGTTCCACTGGTCTCTCAGGAAGGACTGAGGCTGAGACCCAGCACGCCGGGTAGTCCGAGTTCCACTGGTCCCTCAGGAAGGACTGAAGCTGTGACCCAGCATGCCGGGTAGTCCGAGTTCCACTGGTTCCTCAGGAAGGACTGAAGCTGTGACCCAGCATGCCGGGTAGTCCGAGTTCCACTGGTTCCTCAGGAAGGACTGAAGCTGTGACCCAGCACGCCGGGTCACAGCTTCAGGTTACACAGGGCAGAGTGGGGAGGTTGGTTGGTTCTTTGAGGTTTACACCCTGGAAACATCCAAGATCATATCAGGACGGGTACAGACTTGTGACAGTGTACAGTCATGGTGAGTTTATAGTGCTGCCCCACTGGGAAATCAGGCCACCAGCACCATGACCCGATATCCCACTCAGTCACATTTTCCCGACACTGAGCTAACCAGTCCTTGCCCTATCCTATTAATGCCTAGCACCAGGCCAGGAAGCAACAAGTATCAATTTGATAAGTCATTGGTTTGACTCGACCGGGAACCAAACTCCCGATCTCCCGCATGCGAGGCCTGCCCTCTACCGATTCGACAACCGGGCCCGGTTGGGAGGGAGAATGGGGATGGTATCCTTCCAAGCCCTATCCTTCATTATTGACCTTATGCTTTCACCATCAATCCTTTAACTACGAGAGTCATTGGAACCCCACAGATGCTTTTGCAACCAGTTTCCTCCATTTTCTCCCTGTTCTTCACTACCCTCTGGGACTTGCCAAACTGCAGGCCTGTCCATTTTCTGATATTATATTCCCACCTCTTTCTTTATCCATCTTTTTTGCTTCTGCCCCCCTTTCACTGCGCATTACAAAATGGTTTTTGGCCAGGCCTGATGAATGTGAAATATGATGTTACACCTTAAACTCACTTCGCACATATAATCATATAAAAAAAGGGTTCAGGCACAAAACCCTGTAAACGCAAATCCAAAAATTGACATAAACATTGGATTCAAACCTTCAAAAAGTTGGATTTTTGTTAACATTCCTACTTTGATGTTCATTTCTCCATAATCATGTTATCACAAGAAAATTGGAATTAGTGAAAATTTTAATTATTTTCAAGTCAAAATCTTTTATTTTAATTACATTTTTGGATTGGCCTCTAGGTCGTGTGACGAGGGAATCCCATCCATGATGTCATTCATATATTACAGACCTCAACACTCTTCCGCCACATGTTCAGATCTATGAGTATGAACTGAAAAATTAGGCATGGGTGTGCTTGGAAAGATTTTGATATCAAAATCGCTGGTAATGGTGATTTGAATTATTTGGATATTGGATGTCTCTGGGTGAGCTATAGGTCTACCAGGTGACTTAGACATTCAGACAGCAGCTAGTAGAGGTTCCACATTTTTTCCCGCAAATTTTTGGATTCTATCTGGATTCATGTTTTTTGTGTGTTTTTTTTTGGTACATTAGTTGTTTAAGCAGGGGAAATTTCAGTTGCAGACGACTGATCTTCCTCATTCCACTGCTCCTTGCCCTATCCTAATAATGCCGAGCACATGGCTAGGAAGTGACAAGTGTCAATTTTTAAGTCATTGGTTTGACTCAACCAGGATTTAAACCCACAATCCCATGATCTACCAACGCCGGATACAGATGCTCTAACTCATTCGGCCATCCCGTCTGGTTAATGTTGATGGAAATAACTGCAAAAGTAAGAAATATTCAGTCAGTTTCCTCTTATTGACATGGCACCATGTGTGGATTGGTGACCTCCGATCTAGTCAGGTAGTAGATAAAGTATTCACCCAATATTACAGTAGTCTGAGTATGAGTGAAGAACAACCGTATATAAAAAGTGGAGAAAATGTGGGTAAATGAAATGAGCACATAGATTCTTAATCTAAAAAGCAAAATATATTCTTCACATACTTTGATATATTTATCCTAAACCTTTTAACTAATTAAAAGATTAGTCCAGTAGATCCATGAACTTTAAAGTTTGAATTGACAGAGCCCACATGTCAACATGGCAGCCATTGGCAGGAAGTTGAGAGGTTCCTGGGTAATAATCCAATCTAGGTCAGGAAGCAGTCATTTTCATTGGCTGAGGCAGTCAGGTGGTACAACCACATGGCGGATTTACTTCATAAACTCTATCACTTGAAACTGGTTTTGCATCATTATGCCTTGATATTATGTGATTTGAACACTCTGGATAGTATAATGTTGAGGGAAAATATATACAATCAGATTGTAGCTATTGAATTTTAATCAACATAAGGTAGGAATGCCAAAGTATGACCATCAATAGGAGACACATTTTCTCTAACTTTTACATAGAGTTGTAATTCACCCCTGAACAGAGTCAGAGGTGAATCTTGTATCTAGTCAGGTAGCTGTCAGTATATCTACATCTGGACTATGACATCCATGGCCGAATTTCAAAAAGGTCGCCCTGACTTTTTTGCTCCTAGTTTTGCTTGTAGGCCTACTTTGACCCTGATCTTAGATCTTGGATCAAGTTGACTAAACAGATCAGTTGTTGGTTGAGGTCTGATCGACAGAGTGTTTACTTTGCAAGTTTGAGTGTGACAGAGTAGGCGGTAATAAATAGTCACCTTCCAAATTATCGCCCACTGTCAAGAACTCTCAAGTATCCATTAATGTTTCTTCTCCTTATTTAAGAAAGTAGACACAATGCAATATACCTCCTACTGCTTCCATGAGGTTTTGTAGCACAGCCGTTTGCAATTGTGGTTCGTGATTTTGGTTGTTTATTTCAGTTTTCTAGAAAACAGTTAGGCTAGATAAAAGACATCCCATACTTAGGCATATGTACAGTAGGGGTGAACGACAACGTAGTCTAAATACTGATAAAAGCTGCGTTAGTATGGAACAGGAAGTAGAATTCCTGGTTCCAGTATCAGATGGCTACATAAATCGGCACAGAGTTGATGAAATGGGAGAGAATACAAAAAGACAAGATGGCAATGATCGAATGCCATCAATTTCACTTTAAGTTCATTAATCTACATGTTTTATTATATTTTTTAACTCAAAAGTAGCTGGTAAATATAAAGAACTATATAAAGGATATATTTTGCTTCTTAAATTAAGAATTTATCAGCTCAATTTATTTACCCAGCATGTCAACATTTTTCGCCAGCTTTTATATAGGGTTGTTTTTCACCCCTCCTGTCGCTACTGCAGAAGTGCAGGGTGAATCTGTTATCTACAGTTAGACCTACCTTCAGTTACTCTCTCAGCCCTCTGAGAGATTGCTAAACAACCTGATAGAAAAAGTGGCAAGAAACTGGTTTATGGACATGACAAGATGAATTTGCAACCTTATATGCTAAATATATTACTCAAATACTTATCTATCGCAACCCGCTACTTCATTAAACCATGTCGATTAATAAACTTTGAAACTCTAATCCAGAACATTCAGTGGCTGCCATTGCAGTTTACTTTTTACATTCTCTCCCATTTCATCAACTCTACTTCAAAATAGATATAACACTAGATGCTGGAGGCCTCTACCAGGAGCTCCACCCCTTATTTACAAATGATTCATTCCAAAGCATTTTTTGCTCAGATTTAAACATGGCTGTCAAGTGTCATGTTGGTATGGGTGAATATTTTATTGTCTATGTGCACAATTTGGCAGGAATATTTGAGTTTGGGTATTATCAATGTGAACATCTAGAGTGCTGCTGGTCAGGTGGCTTGTCTTATCTTTTACTGTTGATAGTAGACCTAATCGATTTGTTTGTTTTAATTTACATGAATCATGACTTGTAATATGCAGTTCCCACCGTGTACCAGTGCATCTCTCCAGGCCTAATTTACTACCCCAGTTGACGTGTATGAGTGTACCATGACATCAGGGGTGCACCAGAACGTTCCAAATAATAGCACAATCCATACACATATGCAGCTTAATATATTGTGCATAATGTCAGAGTTGAAATTTAGTCATTCCACTAAAGCACAACAAACAATTCATCGCCGAAATCCCCTTGAACTACGTGGATTATTAAAAAATATCGGTTTATAACACAAAACATTTGCGCACAAACATTCTTCTGACAACGTATTTGTGGGATATTGAGGATTTGCATCAAATGATTAGCACCACGTGACCAGTGCCTCGTCGGCCATAATGGTTGGATAGAAAGTACAGCTATAACACCACCGATGTGGCGGCGGTGTTAATATCGCCAAGATTTGGGGTGTAATTTGACCGGATTTCACTTTTTGAGTAGGTTATTCTCATAAATAACATTATTTCAACCCCCGAGTGAATATTCATGATTCTAAATAACAGAATTAGATCGTAGCAGTGAATAGATTTGTGCTTTTTGTTTTATTTACATACACTTGATAGTAGAAGGAACTGCTTCTATCCAACCACGAAGCAGGAGTAGTGTGATGCCTACGTCACACAGAAATCCTCAATAGCCCTACTACAGCGTCTATTTTGTTTAATAGTGAAATTTGCCAAATACAGTAAAACCTCTCTAAATCGACTGACATTGGGACCGACTTTAAGTGGTCTATTTAGGGAGGTAGTCGGTTTGGGGAGTTAGAATATGGTTACAATTGTATTGTTGGGACCCAAATAAAGCGATCGTTATCGGGGTATCTGAGGAGGTTGTGAGTTAGAGAGGTTTTACTGTAATACATCAATTGGCAATCCAAATAAAAGGCTTAAATTGGTTTTGTTTGTTTGTTTATTGTTGTATTACGTCCTAGCAACATCTAAGGTCATATCAGGACGGATACCGACTTGTGACAGTGCGTACTCATGGCGACTTTATAGTGCTGCCGCACCTGGATACCAGGTGGCCAGCACCATGCCCTGATATCCCACTCAGTCACATTATCATGACACTGAGCCAACCAGTCCTTGCTCTATCCTAATAATGCCGAGTATCAATTTTTAAGGCATTGGTTTGATTCGACCAGGGTTCGAACCCACGATCCCACGGTCTACAAACACGGGAGATGGACGCTCTAACTCATTCGGACATCCCGTCTGGTTGCCTAAATTGGAGAACGACCTGGAGGAAAACTAGGATGTGAAGACATTGATTGAATAAGGAAGTTCTTATTAATATTTCCTAGATAAACTTTGAAACTGCATTTTAACTATCTGGACACTGCTTTCCTATCTTAGAACTAATATCACTTCCGAGTACGCTATGTACACACACACCCGTCACGCCCCCCCCCCCCCCATATATATATGTAACGAAGGAGGCTAGAAGTCGAATGCAATGTTATACATAAGGGCGACATCATTTATTCTCAGTAATCTTGGTAACGTATGACAATAGCATAACATGGTCTTGGATGAAATCATCATCGATAGCATTAGTCAATGAACAATGCATTATGCAATATGGTACACCAGACATATTGGCATCATAACATCAAAATGACATCTGGCTGGGCCAACTGCCAAGGGCCAAAGCCCGACCCAGCCAAAAGAAGAAAAGAAAAGAAAGAAGAAAAAAGAAAAAAGAAAAAAAAACTATGTTCAACTAAGTACATAGATCAATAGAGGTTGCTACTCGCATGTCATTTAGAATACATTCAGAAATAGGCAAAGCAATATAACGATAAACACAATCAGATTTCCAATCACCACGTGCCTTGATCTCCTCGATAGTTGCACCTTGCATGTGCAAAAAGGTGCAACCACCCCTCCTGAGCGAATGACAAGAGTAGTCGACAGGGTCGAGCCCTGACAATAAACAGAAATATTTAATCGTCGATTGAAGCACAGCATAAGACAAGGGTTTATAGCCCCCCAAAGGAGACGGGACTTGAAAAGCTGACGCGTCACATGACAGAGGTACCTGCCTAAAATGTAATTTCGTCCAGTGGACGGCGCACAGGGCCTTATTTTTTAAGGCAGAAATTGGAATTAAGAGCTCACGTTCACTAAATTGAATAGTTTTTGAACGTCTAACAGAAACAATCATCCCCTAAGGGAAAAACTCAAAATCTGCCCTCCGGAGGGTCGAATCAGACTCTGTTAACTGACATTTACGCAGCAATCCTCTGAAGCCTGTTAAGATTGCAGCCTTAGTAGCAATATAACCCAGGGAGTCAGACAAAAAACTAAACATTAATAATAAATTGGAAGGCAAAATCGGCTTAGCAGTCTTTACCTCGCACCCGAGAACTCGCTTAACACCTCCCAAAGTAGTCTTCACTGTGTGGTTACTATAATCTATGGGCTCTGAATCCTCAGATCGCAAAAAAAAATTTAACCCAGACAAGTAATTTGTAATAGAACTATATTTCAAGCTATGAGATAGCCAAGCTATATATATTGCCACCTGACTGGAGGGGCAAGGCAAAGGAGCCAAAAAACCGGAAATTGGTCGATGAAAGTAAAATACTTCCTTATCTGCATAGAGCGCGTAGCACGACTATTAGGTGCGTAATACTGCATCGCAAATGTCTTCGCCTCAGTCCGCAGCGTCTCCAGGTCTATAACATAACGACTCACAATTAATGAAATAAATGAGAACAACACAGAATTTTCAATTTATCAACATCTGCTACTCTCTTCAGTTGATGTGGACTATCCCACCTACTAATACCATCCCAAACTATGTTGTAATCAGTTTTTATGTGAACTGCAGTTATACTAAAATTATAACGCACGGATAACCAAAATATCCATTTTATGTAGTCCATTATGACTTGATTCTTAGCCACACCCTTCACCAGAGCTGAACGCACAGTATTATTATCTGTTATGAATACAATATTACGGTCTTTCCAACACCTACACCAACGGTCTACGGCTGCCACCACCGCCCACATTTCTTTAATATTTATGTGCGCCTGAGCAACCTCCCTAGGCGCTACCACCCTATGGTGAGCAAGTTTCAGGATTGGTCGGTCATCATTAAAAAAACCTATACACCAGTCCGAACCATGCAGCGCTGCATAGCCCTGCTGAGACGCATCAGTATACACTGACAAACTATCTTTTTGATTAACCAGCATTTTTTGCTCACCATTAAACTGGTCTACGTAACTTAGCCACCACTGTATTTCTTCCTGAAAAGATTTATTTATTCTATATCTATGATAAGGGAGTTTTAGAGCACGGACAGCTGTATGAATACGAGCGGAAAACGACCGACCTCCCTTAACGACCACCGAACAGTGGGATAAACGACCTCCCAAACGTTCAAGCTCTTTCCGAGTAGCCTTCTTCCTACCAACAAAATCACCAAGATGTAATTTCAGTTTCTCTAATTTATCAGCTGGTAACCTAACCTTCATAGCTACCATATCTATTATAATGCCAAGAAATCTAGCATTGGTGGAGGGACTAACTACTTTCGAAAAATTAATGTAAAAAGCCAACTTCCTCAATATAGAAATTAATTCTAACTGATTTTCAACACACTTCTCATAAGTACTACCTAGTACCGCAAAATCATCCAAATAATTCACAATTCAACTATTACCATGCCTAACTGCACACCGGTACACAAAATCTGACAATTTGGTGAATATGTATGGACTGGAAGAAAGCCCCATAGAGAGCCTATTATCCACAAAATAATTTTCCTTACCATTAATTTCCCATATCAACCCCTGTCTACAACGGTCTGAAGGATGAATGCTGACGGCTCGGTAAGCGTCCTGTATGTCGATTACAGCTAAATAATCATCCTGCACAAGTAGGTTCAATAAAGTGTCTACACTTTTGTAACGGAATTTACAACAAGTCTCAGAGACAAAATTATTAACCGATTTACCATAAGGCTTACTACAGTCCATTATAACCCTGAAGCCAGAACTACCAGGTTTAGGCACACAAAACATGTTATGGGAGCATCTAGGCAAAACATTAGTGGCAGAAATGTAACCTTTGTCAAGTTCAGTTTGCAGTTTATGAATAAATTATGAGTATTATTATCTTTGCTTGTATAAGTGCAATTATAAGAATTATTAAATTGTTTATCAATAATTTTAAAACCAAAAATGGCTCCATGTAAAATAAACTCCCAATCAGAGTCAGTGTCTCCCAGGAAAAAAGATTCAACAAACACCCGACAAGGCTTTATCTGAGCTGCAACACCAGCAATTCTATGAGTACAACCACAACAGCCTTGAAAACAGCCATAAGTCACAACAAAAGTGCACTCAACTGCCATTCTAGCATGTTTATCATAAGCTGCGACTATATAGCTATTATCTGTACTAGAAACATTTAACCAGTCTACACTAATTGGCTTCCAAGCTGGCAGCCATACCTGACCACCATTGGTGTAATTGACTGGTAAGGCGAAGCGCACCGGTACCGAATGGTCAGTTAAATTTAGCAGAGTAGGAGAAGCACACCCTTCCCCCTTCTTAACTATAGTCTCATTGACAGAGTAACAATTACTAGCCGTAGCCTTAATACGTGGATGTAAACAATTAGAATTATTTTTAATATCATTATTGCACTGACTACTTTTCATACCTTTAATTTTATTCTTTCAATCTCTACGGCATTTTGAACGTTTATGGCTATGGCTACCGCACCGCGAACACCAATGGCCGTAATCACACGTCATATTGTCCCGCGCACAACCCTGCTCACCATTATGTGCGAAACACGGCTTTTTCCCGTCACGCGTGAACAGACGATTTGACGCGTTAGTCGCGCCAGTGGTGGCTGCAGTCGATTTCTTAACATCTCTAATATTTTCATACGCGTAGTGCCTTAGCGACAAGTCGCTATTCCCTACCGCAAACGCCTTAAAACCTTGCTTTTGCGCCAATTTACGAACCCCCATGTCGTAAGCTATGTGAGCATTATTCGTGAAATTATTATGCTTTGCTTTAGAACTTATATAACTTATATGATTTAGCATCGCTTGACAAGCTTCTAAGTCGTCATACGCATTAGTGTCCTGAAACCACGCGCAGGTAGCTTCGACTAGTTCATGGGGATTCAATTTTTTTACTTGCTTTCTCTCGACTGTATGGTGCTTGAGCGTCCACTTACGCTGCTGCCTCCTTTCCGAGCTGGGTGTTCGACTCCCCGAACTGGACGATGACGAATGTCTGCGCCGGTGCCGGCGTGCGTGGCCCGACTTGCTACGCCCCCTGTCCTCCGAAACGTCCAACGCACGCAGCTCCTCCTCTACCAGTTTACGCTCCTTCCTCAAGACAGCCACCGGTCGCTTCCGCTCCAACACGTCCACTTCTTTCTTCAACTTTGCTTCTTCTGCCGACATATTGTCGTCTGTCGCCACATTAGTCGCACCACGCACCTCTGCCTTAATTTCTGTAGCCATATTTGCGTCCACTAATGGGTGCGCTCTTGTTGCCCGCTTCGGAATAGCCGCTAAACGCTTCGAACACAGTTCGTTTACGGGCAATGTGTGTTTCTGGCCACATGGACCGCAATAATCAGACATGTGCAGCATATGTCTGGGAACGCCCCCCTACGCACAGGCGAAAACGCACAGGTGTTGCTTGGGGTGCGGCTGGCAGGCAAGTGGCATGTCCAGTGCACCTTGGCCCGGTGGGAGCGTGCGCAGACAGCAGCGCCGCCAATCCCCCTGGCATCGAACCCGGGAACCACACTTATGGTAATTAGCAGAGAACTAGTATAGCCGGAGCCCTTCTGGCTTACATCCGTATACAGAGGGTCTGTATACGCGCTATATATATATATGGGGGAGTGACAGATATATATATATGGATAGTGATAAACCCTTTATCGCATGTAGTAAGCTCCTTAGTGCTCCTCCGTTGGGCGTATGGGGGGGGGGGGGGGGGGGGGGGGGGAGGTACCAGCATGCTCCCACCCACCCCCCTCCGCGGGGTGGGACTCTCCACTCGCGTGGTAGCTTTTTTTACTCCCAACTCATACTCGCACTACTTGTTCATTATCATAACACTACTTGTTCCACTATCATAGCGTAAGAATTATTATTATTATTACTATTATATACATATATATATATATATATATATATATATATCGTTTGTTTGTTTGTTGTTTGTTTGTTGTTGTTTTACGTCCTAGCAACCGGTCGGTCGGTCTGAAATAGCGTGATGTAGTTTGTTTTTAAAATTGTCTACTAGCTTTTCGTTAAAGTTGCATAGTCCGATGGTTTTGAGCTTCTGCCATTTTTATGAAATAAATATAGTAAATTGATTGCTATATTCTACCTTACTTTAGTTTGAAGTAATTTTTATTTTAAATAGCTTAAGTTTTGAGATATTTTAAGGGCAAATTGAAGTAATTTTTATTTTAAATAGCTTAAGTTTTGAGATATTGTCATAGGGGTGATGAAAATGGGAAATATTGTGCCTAGAGTGGGACTCGAACCCACATCTCTTTGCATTCCAGGCCAGTGTGCTAACCATTACACCACCTAGGCTCCCTGATATCAATTCACTACCCATGCCTACCTGTCTATGTGGTTACTTGACTGAGAGGTCAGTGCAGACTACTACACTCGTCCCCCTGGAATTGTAAGTCTTTTAATGCTTACAATTACATACATTCAGGCAATGCACTTCCACATACATACACAGGGTAGGTTCAACAACTATACAGCGCGTAGCTTGTATAGGATCATGGTCACGGCAACCAGTGTCATAGGGGTGATGAAAATGGGAAATATTGTGCCTAGAGTGGGACTCGAACCCACATCCAGGCCAGTGTGCTAACCATTACACCACCTAGGCTCCCTGATATCAATTCACTACCCATGCCTACCTGTCTATGTGGTTACTTGACTGAGAGGTCAGTGCAGACTACTACAATATTTTAAGGGCAAATATGTCCGATTAGTTTGAGCAGACAATCTAAACTGACCACCTCCGTAAATAGACCACTTAAAGTCGGTCCCAAGTTCGGTTGATTTAGAGAGGTTTTACTATATATATATATATATATATATATATATTTATATATATATATATATACAGTACAACCTATCTAACCGACTACCTTCACAGATCGACCACTCCCCTATATCGATCGCTTTATTTGGGTCCCAAAACAATACCATTGTAACCATGGTCTAACTCCCTAAACCGACCACATACAGTAAAACATCTCTAAATCGACCGACATTGGGACCAACTTTAAGCGGTCCATTTAGGGAGGTGGGAGGTTTAGGGAGCTAGAATATGGTTACAATGGGACCCAAATAAGGCTATCGATATAGGGGAGTGGTCAATCTGTGGAGGTGGTCGGTTAGAGGGGTTTTACTGTATGTATATATATATATATATATATATATATATATATATATATACATATACATACAGTAAAACCTCTCTAAACCAACCGACCTTGGGACCGACAGTTAAAGTTCATGGATCTACTGGACTAATTTATTAATCAGTTAAAAAGTTGAGGATAAATATATCAAGGTATGTGAAGAATATATTTTGCTTTTTAGATTAAAAATGTATGTGCTCATTTCATTTACCCACATTTTCTCTACCTTTTACTGACACAGTAAAACCTCTCTAAATCAACCGACTTTGGGACCGACTTTAAGTGGTCCCAAATCCCATATATATATATACACATGTATATATAGGATGTATAATGAATTATGCAAATATAAAACAGGCGGAGTTTCATTATTATTTATTATTTCGTATACTTTGTTACTTATATTATTGGCCAATCGCTGACCTGCCCGGGATTTGCCCCGGCTAGCCGGGCCCGAGCGCCACCACCGGGCGATATCTGCCCCGGGCAGTCACTCTGCCTCCTGATATATACTATATGTATATATATACATACATATACATATATATATATATATATACATATATGTGTATATATATGTATATATACATACACGTATATATTATACATATGTATATACATATATATATACATATATATATATATATACATATATATACATATGTATATACATATATATATATATGTATATATATGTATATATATAGATATGTATACATATGTATATATATGTATATATATATGTATATATATATGTATACACATATGTATATAATATATAATCATATAATCATATAATATATACGTGCCTACGCGGCTCATGAAGTTGCACAGTCAAAATAACCGCTGAAAGGTTACCGTGCAATTTCCGCTATCGACATATCAAGGTAATACACCCAGTCGAGTTGTTCAAGTGAACAGTATGCTTCTCAGAATGAAAGATACTAACGATAACACCGAGATAAACGCCCATAGTTTCTCCCCTTTGATATGTCATCCACTCCATAATATATAATCACTTCAACATCTGCTATCAGCCGTATGGCAGATCTTTAACATAAATGTTCAATTATCAGCATTCGCAATCACTCAAAAATAAACCCAGCAGCCAAGTATATTCATACTTTTAATTCTACCCTAGACTTTGAAATAAAACTTGATAATTCGACGATGAAGAAGATATCAGAAGAAACGTGTGCTTTTGAGGGATTGTGCAGTGACTAGCTTCCACACCATAACCACCGGTACTTAAACTTTTAGTTCCATAGTCCGATGAGTTTGAGTATCTGCCGTTTAAGCAAAAAATTGATTTTATATTACACTTAGATATTAGGTTAATCATTATAATCTCTCTTACATTAGTTTCAAGTGACTTTTATTATGAATGGCCAGCCTTGAACATATTTGAAAGTAAAAACACAGCAAATTAATTTCGGTTGCATACCGAAATGCTGGACACCATAGGCATGATAAATAACTGGTTCTATTAAATTGACTTAGTATTTCTTCTATGCAACAATACATGTTTAATGAGTGTGGCAGTGTCTGAGGGTCATTTCAAAGTTAAGGCAACACAGTTTCTCAAACAGGATCATAAATATATGGAAAAGACTTCCACAAAATGTTATTAATGCCGAGTCAATAAATTCATTCAAGAACAGATTAGAAAAGGCATGGGCTGATGATCCAGGGAAATTTGACCCCTTATTCACCACATGCTACTAATTTATTCCTTGTGTTGCTTATTTACTTGCACTCAAGCAAAAATGAGAGACAAATAAGTGTTCACACTTCCTGTCTACCATTCGCTATTTCGCTATAAGGGAGACGAGTAGATGGCTACTGAACAACCTATTTAAAACGTGCCAGAAGGTATATTAATTTGTAATCTAAGGCGCTAAATATATAGTTCAAATGTTTCCTTATCATAAGCACACTACTGTTGAGTGAATAATTAATTAAATCATGTAGATTAATAAACTTTGAAACTCGAATCGAGAGGTTTCAATAGCTGCCATCTTCGATATTTTGCATTCTCCACCAATTCCTCAACTTTACAACAACATAGGCCAATACTGCGCATTGGAAATACTACTATCTCTACAATCAATTCCTATTTGAAGCAGATTTTTCTCGGAATTAAAGTTGCATAGCCCGATGGTTTTGAGTTTCTGTAATCTTTCTGAGATGAATAGCCGACCCTATATTAAATTGATTGTTATATATGATGTACCTTACATTAGTTTGAAGTAACTTTTATTTTAAAGGACTAACTTTTGAGATATTTGAAGTGCAAGCATGCAACATTAATTTTGGCAAGCACGCTAAAACTCTGACACCATAGGCGTCATCAGTAACAGGTTCTATTAAATTGTCAATGTTGCTTGCAACATGGGTAATCAAACAAGGCGGACTCGGATCCCTTTCACCGGCCGCTGGCGCCACCTATATTCAAACTTTAACGTTAATATGTACATCGACGTCTACACCGCTTAGCGGGTCTTTTCGAACTACGTAGTATCCACACAGAACTGGTGGACGTGCCTATGTAAATGGACTATGACGTCGGTCGACGAAATTCGATACAAAGTAACGAGAAATTGGTGGGATTTGGACTTTTCGGCCTGGCTAGCTGCTATATAAAGCGAGTGAAACCCGAACTCGGCCACTACAACTTGGCAGCAGACAGCAACGGACAATTTACTCTGCCATCCCGCCCACCCCACAATAAGAGACTAGAACTATAGGGTCTCGGGGCCTTCTCTCTCATTATACTCAAGCATGTACAATTGACAATTTGTTCATTAAAGAAAATCCAAATATATACCATTTATCCGTCTTCCCGTTGTTCAATTGACTCAGTATGCACTTCTATGTGGGAACAAGTGCTTAATAAGTGCATCAGTATCTAAGTTAGATATATGAAATCAAATCTAGGTCAGTGTTTTGGTTTTGAAAATTTGATGCTTTCATCGGACTATGCAGCTTTAAGCAGAGTTGTCATTCACTCCCTACTTTCGGTAGGGGTGGACCTTTTATCTACATCAATTCTAGCTGTTTTTGGACCATACAGCTTTAATGTGGGGTCATTATATTTCTGTGAAAAGGGGAATAAGTGTGTGAATTGCTACTAACGTGTATTCAAGGTACTCAGACTCCGCGGATAAAAATGTCAAACTATAATGATTCAGTCACTTGAACTTTGTTGTCAAGTCGTGATATTAACTATGCCAACCTGCTGTTATTATCGCCCGGCAATAACCACTCGAGGAAAAGGTGTGCGTGTTTAGTTGCAAATTTACACTTGTATATATGGTCACTTAACTGTGTCCGTTATCTTTTATCATCTGACCAAGTGACAATGAGACAGCTTGACTTGACTCTGAAGTCAATATAGTCACATAGAGACAAAGACAATGCCTCACGACACATTGAAGGCTAAGAATATACAGTAAAACCTCTCTAAATCGACCGACCATAAGACCGACTTTAACTGGTGGATTTAGTGAGGTGGTCGGTTTAGTGAGATTTTTTTTTAATCGTTAGAATGGTGTTGTATGGGCGATTGCTTGGGACCCAAATAAAGCGATCGATATAGGGGAGTCGTCAGTGGAGGTGGATCGTTAGAGAGGTTTCACTGTATAGCACGATTTTATAAATGTAGGCCACAATAGACGATTTCCATTACCAACCTGCCTCTAATTTATAGCGTTCAACATAATGTTTTTATGTCAGAAAAGGCCGAAACTCAAAACTATCAGAATATGCAACTTCGGTCGTAATGCTTGCATTGCGTTTGATGCGCGGCAGGGAAGGGGACCCCGCCCCCTGCTCCGACCGTTGTTCATTGCATCATCTCCCATGCTCCCCCCCCCCCCCCTTATAACCAGCCCGCCTGGCCACCTCCAGCCACTCGCCCTCCAGACTCCCCCCGCGCTGCTCCTCTCGAGTTATTTTCTCCACCCACCCACCCGATCTTCTCCTCCTTCTAATGGGCTGGAGGGCTCCTCGGCTCCACCTCGCGGACTCTCACTAGTTCCCTAGCCTCCCTATGAGCTCTCATTATCTTATCCATTATCACTTCTATTGACCTGCATTATCCTGTATTGCATAACCTTACTGTCACAATTATTGACCTGCATTATCCTGTATGGTTACCCTGTATTATCAATAAAGTGCTTTTTTCTCCACTCACGCTTCCTCTTCCTTCCTTGTCGCACATCAATCAATGAATGTAAAAAGAAAAGAAAAGTAATATTCAATTCACCTCTAAGCCAAAACTTTGAAACTGCCATAGTTGAGAGATCTGTGACAAAAAGACTGGGAAACCAGGGTATGGTGCCATCAAACATCGATTGGATCACCTGGAACTTAACCTACACATGGTAGCCTCCTTAGAATGAGGGCAAGACAAGATTGACCTAAATGGTTTGTGGCTTCTCTACTTAAAGGCCTTCTCAAATTATTTGTCCAAGGGAATTGTATCACACGCCATCGTGTTCTACCTTTTCCTATTGTTCTCTAATTTTTCCATGATGCCCTATTTAGCCCAATTCTCACAACAATTCCTATTTTTCCCCTATTTAAAAAATCTTTTGACCCATCTTTTTTTTTCAAGACGCCATAATTTGTTTCTGCTTTGCCCACTCTTTGATATGGATTATTAGAAACCAGGTTTTGAAAATGTCACTTTTGCCACATTTTTGTCAGGAAATGTCTATTCTTATAGACAAATAGGGGGGCACCTACTAAGTGGGGGTTGCCTACTATTTGTGTACTAAGCTGGGTAATGCGGTAGATTATGAATCAAATAGAATGAGACTTGAACAAGTAGCACAGTATGATCATACCATACATTAAAATTTGAACTTCAATCCTTTGTTTCCTGTTTTCCTACTTTTTGAGGTGACTGCTCATTTGATGGCCTCTATACACTATTTTGGGTCGCTTGCTCTTATACAAAATTCATAGTTTATTCCTATTTTGTTGGGAAATCCTTATTTTATCCCTATTTATTTGTTTACAAATAAATCCCTATTTTCCTATCTTTTTGACCTGCCTCACTTGACGCCCTTATATCGTATAATCACAGATTATTCTTTCAATAATGTCCCAAAATCATTGCCAACATGCTACAATTGAATATATAAATGCTGGATGTCGGTTCTGAAACATAACTATTGAAGCGCAATAAGAATGTTGCTATATCAACCCGAGGACAGTCAACACAGCTATTTAAAGCTTTTATTGTTTGTTTATTTGGGTTTTATGTCCTAAAAACATCTGTGGTATATCAGGATGGATACTGACTTGTGACAGTGCACACATATGGTGACTTTATAGTGCTGCCCCACTGGAAGATCAGGCCACCAGCACCATGACCCAATATCCCACTCAGTCACAATATCCTGACACTGATCCAATCAGTCCTTTCCCTATCCTATTTAATGCTGGGTAGCGACAAGTATCAATTTTGCAAGTCATTGGTATGACTCGGCCAGGATTCGCACTCCCAACCTTCTACACGGGAAGTCTGCACTCTACCAATTGGGCCAATGCGCCCTGTCAGCTTTTATTGCCACACAACTAGTTAGTGAAGGCACAAACAAATCTTAGGTGTTCTACTACATCAAAATGATTATGATTTCACAATGTTTCCAACACGTTATCTCCCAGGCCACAAACATAGCCACATATCTGAATGGAGGCCTGTTTTTTTTTATTTACTTTACTCAATCTAGAGGACCTGCATGAAACACTAAATGTGCCATGAAAGGCGGTATATGACATTTAGTGTGCACAGCGCATTCTGTTGAAACAGACAAAATTCAATTGAAATTAATAACTGCGATATTTATATTATGTATAGCAGATGACAGCTAGACAGAAAACATTGGCTTGTTCAATACATTTCTGCGATTATTAAACAATGACTCCCTTTAAGCTATATCTTGGTTAAACTAAGAAGTATATTCTTGTGAGTAACGCTCTTCTAGGTTTATTATCAGTGTATCTAGTATGAAGTGGGATCATATATTTGCTAATCAAGTGTTATTTGCACCAAAGAGAGTGGTATATCATTTAAAGTGACATGCGTATCGTTTAGTAATCTATCTAGTGTTCTTGTATGAAATACAATCCAGGGACTTCAATACTGAAAATACTGCAACTTATATAGATTAAGCTGCATATATAATGCTACAATAAATGGTTGCATGGCAGATATATATGTATAGCCTCCATATATTACTCAATATCGGCTGGCAGTTCCGCACCACTTGGAACATGATGTCTCTACATATATACAGTGCATAATAATAGGAGCCAAGGGTGTAATATATGCATAAAAGACATTCAGGCATGTGTGGAGAACAAAGGATATGTAAATGAGATGATGTCATAGACAAAGGGTGCTGGCGGTTCAGGACCCTGGACGGTGAATAAAGCATTCAGTATCCAGAAGTCAGAGGGTTCAGACGTTATACTTTTACATGGTGTCAGATGAGGAAATATGCCGCCCGCTAACACACTGCCGGCTCTCAGGCCGCCAGGACAGCTCATCCTCTGCAACAACGCGCGATCGAACTGGAAAACATGGATCAGAGCATATGATATATATGCCACGGCTGCAGGTGTCATAACGAAGACAGAATGAGTTCAATGCTGTATCTTTCTTCACATTGCCAGCGAAGAAGCGCTAAAGGTCTTTGCCAATATGTCCATCGCGCTCGCTGAGCGAGACAAGATCGGACCGCTTACCGACGTGTTTCAAACATATTGTACTGGTAAATGCGACTTAATAATAACACACTACCGCTTTAATTCTCATAACCAAGCTACTGACAACATGTCCACGTATATTACTGCGTTAAAAGACAGAGTAAAATATTGCGAGTATGGACCGGTGGAGGAATCGCTTTTGCAGCTACGAACATCACCGGGGAGTCTGCCCAGTGAAAGGCAAGACGGGCATTTCCTGCAAGAAGGTCGAGCACTTCGGGAAGGTCTGCCGGAGCAGACTGGGCAGAGTCAGCGAATTGACCGTGGAAGAACCCGACCCTCACAATGCTGAGCAAGACCCGGATTCATCGGAAGTCAATGTGTTGATGACGGATCTGTTCATTGGTGCTGTCGACCACAGCACAGAAACGGATGAGGAACTCTGGTATGCGACTGTCCAAGTGAACAGTCATCCAGTCAAGTTCAAGCTTGACACGGGGTCGGAGGCGAATGTGCTGCCAAGGAACATCTTTGACAGAGTTGCACCCAGGCAGCTGACGAACACCTGCTGTTCAGTTCTGACTTTTTTGGGGCCTCAGGTCACCCCGGATGTTGAGGCAGTACTCAGAATCAACGGCAGAGACATCATGTTCCAAGTGGTGCGGAACTGCCAGCCGATATTGAGTAAGCAGGCTTGTGTTGAACTTGTTGGCACGCGTCGACGAGGTGCACTCTAACGTGCCCATGAACATATCCACCCAGGGCGACAACCACAGTTCGCGAGCCGAACATCTGGTAGGCAAATACAAAGATGTTTTTCAAGGTCTAGGTCTTATCAAATCAAATGCTGTCATTCATGTTGATAAATCTGTACAACCTGTTGTCGACCTGCTGAGGAGGATTCCATATGCAATTCAGGACAAAGTACACAACAAGCTTAAGCGTATGTTCGAAATAGGTGTAATTGTTGAGCAAGATGAACCCACTGAATGGGTTAATTCCATAATGATTGTAAAAAAAACGAATAAGATAAGGATCTGTCTGGATCCGACTAAGTTGAACAAAACTATCAAGAGAGGGCCATTTCTGACCAAAACCATTGATGAAATTATAGCTAAGACAGCTAATGCGCAGTATTTCTCAGTGTTGGACGCCATGACAGGTATTGGCAAATAGAGTTCGACTATAAAAGTTCATTGTTGTGCACATTTAACACTCCGTGGGGCTGGTACAGGTACACCCGTCTGCCTTTTGGCATCAAAACAACCGGTGACATTTTTATTCAGGAGATGCACCGTGTCATGGGCGATCTACCCGGTATCGGTATAGTCATGGGCGACATTTTAGTATTTGGGTCAACCATGGAGGAGCACAACGACAATCTCGAGCTAGGTCGGTAAATTTTAAGTTAAACGAGTCAAAATCTTTGTCATGCAAAACTACAGTAAAGTATGTAGGTCATCAACTTACCCAGCAAGGCATGAAGCCAGATCAGACAAAATACATGCAATTGTAAACATGCCAGAGCTGCATGACAGACAAGGTGTGCAAAGGTTCCTAGGCATGGCTGGGTATGTGCACAAGTTCATGCCAAACAGGTCCCAGATTGCCAAACCACTGCGCATGCTCCTCCCGAAGGATGTCACGTGTCACTGGCAGAGCGAACAACAAGTTGTGTATGACAAACTCAAAGAGAAGTTGAGAACTGCTCCCGTGTTAGCATACTATATTGTCGAGAAACCCATTGTTATTCAGGTAGACACTTGTCAGTCGGGGTTAGGGGCTGTGTTAATGCAGGAAGACAAACCAATCGCACCTGCATCTCATGCGCTCGACTCAGCGCAGTGTGGGTACGCCACTATTGAGAAAGAAATGCTCGCCATATGTTTCGGATGCCAGAGGTTTCATGACTATATCTTTGGCAAGGAAGTTCAAATTCAAACAGACCACAAACCGTTGGTGGCGATAATGCAGAAACCAATACATAAACTGTCGGCACAAATGCAAAGAATGCGAATACATTTGCAGAATTACAACATCAAGTTGTGTCATGTTAAGGGGTCTCTAATGTTCTTTGCAGACACATTGTCCCGAGCACTCAGTGCCAATGTAGGTCATGCTGACCTATTTTACGACACGCTCAGCATCACTGCAGTGGACATGCAATCATCCAGTCTGTTAGTGCTAAGTTAAATTGTCCGGGAGTATGAAAATGATGTATCCATGTCCATGTTGATAACACATATTGGAAGCGGTTGGGACATTACACGCATACAAACACCTCCGTGTCTGAGACAGTACATTCCATACAAAGATGAGTTAACAGTAGAAAACAACTTAGTTATGAAAGGCAATCGGGTTGTGGTACCTCCAAAGCTCCATGGGGAAATGATTGAAGCGTTGCATGAGACACACTTGGGGATCACTAAGTCCAAGCAGTTGGCACGTGACTGCATGTTCTGGCCTAATATATATAAACAAATTGAAGAAAAAGTCAGTCGGTGTGGCACATGTCAGAATAGCCAGAAATATTTGCACAACAAACCTTTGGTAAACCACCCGATAACATGTCAGCCATACGAAAAAGTAGGGTCGGATTTATTTGAGATAAATCATGAATATTACCTGATAACGGTAGATTATTACACTAAGTATCCGGAGGTAACGTTGTTGAAGGATACAGCGTCTGTGACAGTTATTGAAGCCATGAAGGATAACTTTGCTAGGCATGGGATTCCGAACCAGGTCATTTCGGACAATGGTCCGCAGTTTAAGAGCCCCGAGTATAAAGAATTTGCAAAACACTATGGGTTTACAGCCACGTATTCGAGTCCACAGTACCCCCGAAGCAACGGCCAAGTCGAAAGTCTGTGCAGAGAATCAAAAACATGTTAAAAAAATGCTTAGACACAAAGACAGACATTCAGCTAACTCTGCTAAATTAGAGAAACACTCCATTGCCCGTCTTGAATGCATCTCCGGCTCAGTTGCTCATGAGCAGAAGGCTGAGAGGGAGGTTGCCGATGGCGGAAGAAAATTTAATACCCAAAACGCAAAACCCGAAGAAAGCACAGACAGAGAAACGGCAGCAAAGCCAGAAAGGTTTTTATGACAAGAAATGTGGCAAAGTGCACAAGCCAATGAGAACTGGCGACAGCGTCAAGTATAAGAATCATGCAGGACAGTGGAAGAAAGGGGTGATCTTAAAGCGTACAGGGGTGTCGGGGAGAGAATATCAAATTTTGAACGAGTCAGGGAATATGTTGTACAGGAACAGGGTTCAGATTATAAGGGTGCCAGAAGGGAGGCAGCCCGAGCTAGTCGGGCAGGCACAAAGTGTGCCAGCGGTGCAGTCGAATGTAAACAATGCGGCTAATCTAACTAGGTCAAGTCGGGTGATTAGAGTGGCGGACAGGCTAGACCTGTAAGTTAGTCAGTCGGAAACTGTAGACACACATAAACACATGTGCATGTTAGGTTAAGATATATATTGTTTATTGAGTCGTATTGTACTATTATTGTGTCAAGCCAGACAGTATGTCGTATAGGAGGGTAAGCAGCCAGACATTTCAAAGGACATCAGTGACATTGTGCACTTGGACATTTGTGAAATGTGTGGTTAAGTTAAGTACCCATGATATTTTCTTGTAGTATTGTATTACACTGTATTTTAAACATGTACACTTGGGGTGACGATGACGATTTTGAGACATTTCATGTCTCCGAAATACTTTGAGGGGGGCATGTAATATATGGATAGAAGACATCCAGGCACATGTGGAGAACAAAGGATATGTAAATGAGATGACGTCATAGACAAAGGGTGCCGGCGGTTCAGGACCCTGGACGGTGAATAAAGCATTCAGTATCCAGAAGTCAAAGTGTTCAGACATTGTACTTTTACAAAGGGTGTCCATTATAGCAGATACGTTCAGTTGGTATAAGGCTTATAAAGGCTCAATAACCCTATATTAAAAAAAACAGAAGTCTATGTGTAGAAACCGATATGGTTCTATGACCCCGAGTCGTGCCCCGGTTCATATTGTAGAATCTAATGCTCGGATCTGTGGCTGTGTACGTAGGCTATGAGTTAAACAATACAGACAAAAAGAAAGAAAGAGAGCAAAGAATAATAGGAGAGAACAGAGAGTCCAGCCCTCTGGTTTATTGCTTATATAGTTACATGGGTTCATTGTAGAGTATTGCCCCACCTCCTTCCCCCAATGGGAATTGATCATTCTTGGCCCTACCAATAGGGATCCAGCATTCCTGGTCTCCATGGATACCAGTAGTCTGTCCACCACCAGTAGCTGCATGGCCCCATGGCCACCACCAACCTTAACCTTTTGAGTGTTGTGACCCCTACCCCTGCAGAAGGGCTAGGCCCTGAGTGCAATCATACCCAGACCTACCAGCACCACCATGTTTATTTACCTCCCACTCAGGCACCAACAACCTGCAAGATATGAACAAACCTGTTGAGTTGCGTATTAGAACTCACTTTATTATTCAGCGACATCCACCATTACAACTTCGGTGACCTCTCCTGACCTCTTGCGACCTCTCCTGACCCAGTGCACACCACCGCTATACACACGACACTTGCATACATTAGATCTCCCTTTTTCCTTTGAATAAACGATGCTTGCTTATCGTGATCAAGAACAATGATACATGTATTTGAGATTTTCATAAATGATTATAGCACAGCATTGCGACCATTACATTTTTTTTACATTACCTTAACGCAACTTAACGCCTATATTTATGGTCCTTCTATGTTATCATAATAGCACAATAATGGCGATTTATAAAAAATTTCATAACAATAATACATTTTATAGAATTAAATTTGATCGACATATATTTGTATTTCTTCATATTAACATACCATTAACATACAATTACGAGTTGATGCCTACTCGACGTTATCTCTGCTGTTTTGTATACCTGGTTACAGAAGATCAACCTCATCAATGATTATTTACATTAGTATTAATCTACACGTGTGTTTATTTGTCTCGCATTTGCCTAAGATTTTCTTGCTGGGCGTGTTATTCTCCCGTGTCTTGTTTTGTATTGTTCGTTATCTTGTTTTGTTTCATTAGGGATGTCGATTTTGGTTTGTTGTGTTGGTTGCTCTGTCATATTAGGGCATCTGAAAAGGAATTGTCTGTTTCTTTGTATTTTGTGTGTGGCTTTATTGACAATTTTGTAGTTTCTGCATCCTTGTGTAATGGTCCCTGAGGCCCACTCATTTTTGTAATCTAGATACCTTACTTTATCCTCTACATTTAGTCTCACATGTTCTTTTCCTGCCCATTTGTCAAAGTAATCTTTTTGTCTTTCCTTACTTCTGATGATTTCTTTGTGTTTTGATGATTGTACTTTTGGTTTTAGGTTTGCTGCTACTGTTGGTATTCTAGATCTTAGCATTTGTGACATCAGCAGCTGTGCTGGTGATGCCTTCATGGATTGAATGGTTGTGTTTCTTATGTTTAGTAACATTATATCAATATCCCTGTTATCCATTATGGCTTTTTTCATCATTCGTTTAATCATTTGTATGGTGCACTCTACTTGTCCGTTGCTTTGTGCATGCATGGGACTTGAATATACTCGTTCAAACCCATACTCGTTACTGAAATAATGATAGTCTTCACTCTGTAACTGGGGCCCGTTGTCTCATATGACTATTTTGGGTCGCAAATGTTTTTTCCATTGCCTTTATTGTTGCTGCACTTGAAGTCGATTTTAACTCAATGGCTTCTGGATACTTGCTATAATAATCAATTATCATAATGTAATTCTTGTTATTTACGTGAAATAAATCTGCACCCACTTTCTCGAACGGCATGTCTGGTACTGCATGGCTTATTAACGGCTCTTCATTTGGTTTGTTTCTGAAATATTGACAGATGTGACAACGAGAGATCTTATCTTCTATCTGACTGCTTAACCCAGGCCAAAATATGTTGTCTCTAGCCAGCTGCTTTGATTTGACAATTCCCATATGTGATTCATGGATCTTTTCGAGAATGTTTTGTTCTAATTTGTTCAGTATGATTATTCTATTATCTTTCATTAATATTTTAACTTGTGTTGTTATCTCGTGCCTGTATGTGAAAAATGGTTTTACTGCGGCTGTTACTTGATTTGAATGTTCTGGCCAACCTGTTCTTGTGAGTCTTGTGATTTCCTGTAGTGTCTCATCTTTTTGCTTTTTTGTTGCGATTGTGTCTGTGTATTCTGGTGCTATTGGTATCTCGGCTATGAAGATATCTGTATCAAACAGGTGTCTTGGCGATGTGTTGTTTGTAAGGCCCCTGGATAGAGTATCTGCAAAAAATAGATGGATTCGTTTAACATGTCACCTTGATATCGTAATTTTGCAAACGCATTCTCATGCACTGCATCCTGGAAGACAAGTCATGTAACAGTTTCGACATTATAGCAATTAGCAGTTTGTGGTCCGTTTCAATAGTGATTTCTTTCCCATATATATATTCGTAGAAATGAGTACACTCAAAGCACATGGCAAGCAATTCCTTTTCAATTACAGCGTAATTGCTCTGCGTATTGTCAAATGCCTTGGATGCCATTGCTATGGGTAAGTGATTTTGGAACAATGTGGCGCCCAGACCAGACTGTGGAGCATCCATTTGCAATGTCATCAGCTCTTTAGCATTATCGCACCTGAGAAGAGGGGCGCTTATTAACAGTGACTTTAGTTGCTCAAACGCTTTGGCCTGTGGCTCCTGCCAATGTCAAGCTATCTCTTTTTGTAATACTAGTCTTAACGGTTTTGTGACTTCCGACAGCCTCAGTATAAATTTGCTCACATACCCGACCATTCCTAGGAATCTTTGCAATGCTTTCTTATCTTCTGCTGCTTTCATATCTACTATCACCTGTACTCTATCTTTGTTTGGTTTTAATCCTTCGGCCATTAATAAGTGTCCTACATAATACACCTCTGATTTACAAATCTTTTATTTGGATGGATTTAACTTCAGATTAATTTCTCACTTTAACACTGCTTCTAGACACATATTGTGCTCCTCAATTGTACTCCCGTAAATCAGAATGTTGTCCGACACTATATACACACCTTCTATATAGTTTAGTAATTCGTTCATTTGCTGGATGAACAGGTCTCCAGCAGTCTTTATGCCAAATGGTAATCTAGTGAAATGGAACCTGCCCCATGGGGTGTTGAATGTGCAAAGGATAGAACTGGCTTCATCTAGTTGGATTTGCCAATACCCCTAGTTTGCATCCAGTACCGAGAAGTACTGTGCATTATGTATCGTTGCAACCACTTCACCCATGGTCCGAATAGGATACAGACCCCCCAGAATAGCTTTGTTTAGATTCATTGGGTCAAGGCAAATTCTGACTTTCCTCGGTTTTCTCATGATTGTAATTGAGTTCACCCATGGAGTAGACTCGGTTTGTTGCACAATAACCCCTAGCTTTAACATTCTATCAAGTTCAGCTTTTACATGGTCAACTATAGCGTGCAGTATGCACCTTGGTGGATCAACTACAGGGTTAACATCATGGTCAATATACAGTTTTGCATCTACTTTAATTACACCAAGGCCTTCAAAAACATCTTTAAATTTATTTACCGCTTCATTAGCTGCATTGATGGTGGCACCCTTTGTTGTTTTTAGTTTATCTATGTGCGCAACCAGACCCAACTGCACACATGCTTGAAGTCCTAATATCGGGCTACCATTCTGGGTCACTTGAAAGGTGATGCGATGCCCACGTATGTTGAGCTTGGCCTCTCCATCCAGTGTTAACTGTTGCCCGGGGAACGTAACAAGCATGCATCTAGACGGCGTCATCTCTACAATCTTGACCTTGTCAAACATGAGATGAGATTCGCTTGCGCCCTGGTATCCACCTTGAATTTTATTTCGCTCCATCCGACTGCTACGTCTGTGAACCACGCTGTTCTGTGTCCTCTTCATTGTCGTTCATCACCGCTCCCACAAATAGGTCGTACTCATCTTCTACCGCCGAGACATGGCTGTCCATCTCATTGTGCGTGTTGTTCGGGTCTACACCCACTTCTTGAACCGAGGTAACTCTGGTTTGTTGTGAGCGGCAAACTTTCACAAAATGTACAATCTTATGACACCCCGCACATTCCTTAACCTTAGCTGGGCATTGGCCTCATATGTGCGAATAACCACACCAGTGGCACTGTGTTTTGTTTGCGGCTCTTTTGAATGGTTGAACTTGTGGGCGTTTCCAGTATGGGGGATGTGTCTGTTGCTGTGTACATTGGTTACTGGTAGCCAATATGGCGTCCACACTTTGTTCACCGCTCGCTCCCACGCTTTGCGTCAGCATGAGAGTGGCTGAGGTATGCTCACTGAGCCTACACATATCTGCTGTCGTTTTGTTGTGGGTTGTCGATCGGAAACGCAAACGACCAATGGACTAAACACCCAAATAGCAGTGCTCGCCGGGAAAAGGCTCAGTGGGATTCCCCAAATCTATAAATAACTGATGTTAGTTAACGCCACCGCGCTTTGGCCCCGTACATACCCCGTGACCCATTTCGGCACACTGGTGTTAGGTACCCCAAAGGCGGCTCTTAACACCGGAGCCGGTAAAAAGTTATCCATGCATACGGTCCCTGAGTGGTTCTTACATATGGCTGCACAAGTTGTCACCATGGGAAAGCTGGGAACTGTTGGAACATGGCATGCACTACCACAGTACCAGGTGCTCCTCTTTTTACCCTCATTTTAAATTGCTTAAATAATTTGAGTTATTACATAATTATATATATATATATTTATGCATATATTTATATATATATATATATGCAAATATATAAAATATATATATGCAATAACTAAATATATATATATAGAGAGAGAAAACGTCCGTATACCATCCGATTGACGACCGATCGCCGACCGGTAAGTGACCGGTCGGCGATTGGTCAGCGACCGATCACCGACCGTTATTTTTCTTGGAATTTCTTTTTGCTTTGGTTGCAAGCAGGTCATTGGGTTTTGGTAGTACGGTCGTCGCAAGAAAGTCACAAGCAAACGCTGGTCGTAGTGTGACTGGAGCCTTCGTATGAAGTACATTTAATTTAAAATGAGCAACTTGGGAGATATTTGGAGTGTGAACATGTCAAATTAATTTTAGCATCCTTGTCAAAACCCTGAACGGATAGGCTTCAGCAGTAACAGGTTCTATTACATTGGCTTAATATGCCCGCCCTTCTATTTAACAACAGATACTTAATAAGTATGCCGATATTTAAGATGGATATGCGGGTTCTAAATTTAGATGAAAGTTTTACTTTCGAAATTTGCTGTTTTTACCAGACTATGCTTATACTATATCAGTACATGGCCTTTCTTTCTCTGTAGTCTACAGGGACCAAACTCGAGAGCAACAATAGGTGCAGGTAATTAAACACGCCAGTATTAATTGTGCGTGGGTGTGGGTGGGGGGGGGGCGGTCTCAGGAACAGGGGAGAGTGGGGGGGGGGCGCATTAAGCTGGTGCTGCATGGGGGTGGAGGGTGGGGGTGGGGGTGGATAAGAGGGTGGGAAGATGAGTGGATGGGATGAGTGTACACTATCTGTCAGCCGTCCTCGTGTGTGTGCCTTACCGGGTCTGGTTTCACTGCAGCCCGCCCCATCGTTTAACGGGACACCCGTTCCCTATCTCCTCCCCCAACCACCCTCCCTCCCTCCCTCCCTCCCTCCCTCCCTCCCTCCCTCCCTCCCTCCCTCCCTCCAACCCACCACCCTGTTTCCTCCTCCCCTTGGCAAATGGTTGTCCCGCAAATCGCACCAGAAATATATACATCACCACATTGGTTTATAGATAAATGGCATAAATGGCCTAGCTGGGGAGTTACAGGTGGTCGATCTACTCAGATGGAATAAAACGTTATTGGGATAAAATACAAAGGAATAAAACACTATAAAACATCATATATTTTAATCATGCAATTTGTACTTGATGGCAATCAAATTACATGTACATGTATACATTGTAAATAATTGTAGTGTCACAGGGCTGGACAACCAGTGCCCCAGAATTGACAACAGTTGTACATGTATTTATTGAATAAGCTATATTTACCACACATACAAAAATATCGCGCACACAAAAACCAGAAGTGCAAGATGAACAAGATAAACAAAAATAAGCAATACAAAAAGATTAAGAACAAGAACCACAAGAATGAGAAGAAATGGCAGATTAACTAAATGAAATAATGAATAAGATTCATCAAAAGAACAAGAACACGAATGTGAAGAAGAACAAGAACGATGAGAACCAGATCAACAAGAACTAGAAGAAATAACATGATGAACAATAACCAGAGCAAGATGAACACAAACTGGGAGAAGAAGAACAAGAACAATATAAATATGAACAATAGCAAGATTAATATGAAGAACAAGAATAGTGACAAGCTGAATAGGAACAAGAACAGCAAGAACAACCAGAACAAGAATATGAATAAGAACAAAAAAACAAATTGGTGGTAATTAACTGTGTATACCCACCTTTGCAGAGGGGGAGCGGGGCGTAGCTCAGGCGCTAGAGTGTCCACCTGTGACAGTGTGGGTCATCCCATCGATCCTGCTCATGCAGTGGACCCATTTGCAGTTTGGGCTATTTTCCATTCCAACCAGTGGTCCACAACTGGTTCATCAAAGGCTGTTGTATGTGGTGTCCTGTCTGTGGGAAAATGCATATAAAATACCCCTTGCTGCTTATCGGAAAGAGTAGTCTATCTGGCGGCAGTGGGTTTCCTCCCAAGAAATATGTCAGAATGACCATATGTTGATGTCCAATAGCGGATGATAAAAATCAATGTGCTCTAGAGGCGTCGTTAAATAAAACAAACTTTCCTTTCTACCCTTGCAGAATTATGTGGGTGTGTGTATGTGTGTGTGTATGTGTGTGTGCGTGTGCGCGTGTGTGCGCGCGTGTGTGTGTGTGTGTAAAACGCCGCAGAGCCCGTGTGTATACAATCAACAGTTGGGGCTCCTTACCCCAGCTGACCAAGGGGTCGCACTCTGGTTACAAGGGATGGGTCTTAGAGAAGGCAATCGCTCTCCGTGTAAGTGACGGACAATGGGCGAGGGGACCCGGCACCATGCACCATGTGGCCTGCCTAAACCGCCACACAGACTATGAATATCCTAAACTCTAAAATCTTTCATCAAAATTCGCCCTTTTTGTTGCTGTTGCTGTTGTAAAATTTGTTTTATTTTCTCCCTCCACACGCCCCATAAATTAACAATTTTTGTGTGAGATGACTTACATTATAACATAGATGCGGTTATGATAATTATATTAACACTAGCAGGGGTGGTTAGGCGTGTTTGATTTGCGGAGGTGGGAGGGTATAAACTCTTATGACTTTAATCAAATTGGGGGTGATGGCATTGTAAGGTTTAAGTTTGGTTAGGTTGGAGATGTAGCCCATACACGTGTGTGTGTGTCTGTGTGTCTGGATGTGTGTGTGTGGGTGGGTGTGTGTGGCGGGGGATGATGGGGGGGGGGTTAAGGGGGTTAAGGGGGATGAGGGGGTAGTCACTGCAGCACCAGATGCGGTGGTGACTGGAGGTTTTCGTCCACAAACGGACAGCCCGGGGTGGAACCGAATGCTACTTAAACATGGGAATGTTCACATCGCCGCCTCATCAGCCGGTCTGTATGGCATCACAATGGGGCGATAATAGGGGTGACAACGACGGCCGAGACACCGACGCACCGGGTCCACCTCAATTTTGCCATGGCCGTTGTAAGTCTAGTTTCTCCCGCAGCCCTTTGTCTTAAGCCGTGTTCACACCCACAACTTTAGGCCAAACTAGATAAGGCGAACTAGAGGAGGCGAACTAGTGTCGTGTCCACACACGAGCGGTTTAAGGCGGAAATCGATATCTGCGCATGAGCAAGTCCATACTAACCAATGCCAGTTTTGGTTAGTCGACGTCGCCACGAGAGAGTGTGGGTTCGACCTAGATATGTATGGGCTGAATCGTATTGGTTTGGAACGGTCAAAACTTCTGCTGGGCAGTGAAACCCTAAAAATAAATGATGAAAAAAATATCTGTGCACAGCTAGCAGTTTCATAGAGCAAATTTACTGGAAAGTCAACAAACTCAGGTCTTGACTGTGATGTCCTTAATCCGGCTCATCTAAGCCGCTACCGTTCACACTGGTAACTTGGGCCGACTTAAGCTAGTTCGTTTCATCTGGACTACCTCGTGACGCAGTTTACATGAGGCGAACTAGTTGAGGCGAATCAGCCCTAATCCGCCTTAGGGTCGCGTCCACATGGCGAATGTGAGCCGAACTATAGGAGGCAAACTAGTTGAGGCGACTTAACGCGCTGGTGTGAACACGGCTATAGACAGAGCTGCTAAACTACCCTGTAGAAAAAGTGTCGGGTGACTGGGTTAGGGAAATCGCCGTGTGAATTCCCTCTCTAATAATAGGCTACATATATCGTTCACCTACTTAGGCCTACCTATCATAACCCATTACTTTGGATTGTAGACTTTATGAAATTGTGTAGATTGATACACTTTAAAAGTTGAATTGAGAGAACCTAGTGGCCACCATTTTGGTATAGTGGCATTCTCTCCCGGTTCAGCAACTCGGTGCTAATAATTAGAGTAATATAGATAAACACTGCTTGCTGGAACAACATTCTCCACAGCTGGTTTATCCTATAGTGGACCCATAGCTAAGCAATTTTTGCTTGGATTTAAACCTGGTCATTGTTCACCCCTACTGGCGATGGATATTTGATCTAAGCTGAGGGCATCTATACAACTTAAGCCGTGTTCACACGTGCAAAATATAAAGCGAGTTAGACAAGGCGAATCATATGAATCGATTTAGTTTGAAAGTGTTTCGCGTTCACACCGGCAGTGCTTTGAATCGGTTTAAGGCGGAAGTGGATATCTGCGCATGAGCAAGTCCAGACTAAGCAGCGCCATTTTGGGTTTGTCGACGCCGGCACGAGAGAGTGTGGGTTCGACCTAGATATGTATTGACTGAATCGTATTGGTTTGGAACGGTCAAAACTTCTGCTGGGCAGTGAAACCCTAAAAATAAATGATGAAAAAATTATCTGTGCACAGCTAGCGGTTTCATAGACCAAATTATATTATATAATGTGACGTCCTTAATCCGCCTCAAGTAAGTCGGTTGCGTTCACACGGGCGAGATGGGCCGACCTAAGCTAGTTTGCTTCATATAAACCACCTCGCTAGGTGGTTTATATAAAGCGAATCATATGAATCGATTCAGCCCTAATCCGCCTCACGTCGCGTTCACACGGCAAAATGTGAGGCAAACTAGGCAAGGCGCTTTATATGAGGCACATTACATCGCCCGTGTGAACACAGCTTTAGACTAGATACATTGTCCTCTAGAATACAGGCATTCCAAATTCCAATGGTCTCGTAGGAAAGACTAATGCTAGGTACACACCTACCGTTTACGACTCATGCACTAAAGCTCGCGACCCGACCCGACCCGCTTAAAACTGAAAACGGGCCGATTCATTTTTCGAATCGCGAATCGCAATAGTAAGGGAGCACTTTTAGCCCTAAAATTGAGTTTTAGGTCGCGAATCGCAATCGGTAGGTGTGCTAGGGGAGTGCACACCTCAAGACTTTTGGGCAATTTTAGATCGAATACGGTAGGTGGGTGCGGAGAAACGGTAGGTGTGTACCTAGCATAAGGCTGAGAGTGAGACTCAGCAGGCCGACTCACTGCTTTAGCCTATGCACTCTGGATAGGGGTGAATAACAACCCTTTTAAAATTTGAACAAACATGGTATTGGTATGAATCAACTAAGCAAGCTGTGGATGCCCTGGTTTCAGTGAGCAATGCTGATCTATATGTGCATTGAGTTGCTGAACTAGTAGAGAATGCAAAATACCAAGATGCTGGCCATTGGATGCTCTCGATCAATCTACACGAGTTCATGAAGTCATCAATTCATGGGTATGATACATAAGTATTTAATATTCAGCATATTAGATTGTAAAATGATATTGTTATTTACATAACCCAGCCTTCAACCACTTTTGTCTAATGGGTTATTTAGAAGCCCTGGCACAGAGACAGTGCCGTGGGATTAACTAATACACCATTAGATGGGTAGGTGCCCCTCCCAACCCTATCCTTCACTATAAACCCTATTCTTTAAATATATATTATACATATATATATGTTATATGTTATACGCCACCTCCTCTACTTTCACTGTGTAAGCTGAAGCTGTGAAATGGCATGCTCAGACTCCCCTTCAATCTCCATGACGGACGAGCAGAATTCGAAATACTCGCTGATAATTACTACTGTACATCTCTCATTAGAGTCTGAACTGCATTCCCGATGAAATTTCTTTTTACAGAAAATGCCAAGGATGAAATTAAGTCACCTCTGACCAACAACATAAAAGCACCAGCATTTAAGTTAGATATGTAGAATAAAATCTAGATAATTGCTTCTGTTTTGAAGATTGATATATAGAATAAAATCTAGATTTTCTTTCTTTGTTGGTGACAAGTTTTTTATTCTGCCCATAACGTATAAGCTCCCATAAGGGTGCTTGTTTTCAATGCTGGACAGCTGTCATACCGGATTGGTCTGGTCCCGCACTCAGGAGTGTTTACCTGATCTTTCTCGGGCCAACCTTTGCGGTTTTGGGTGTTAGTAGTTTCTATATTAGTTTTTTTTTTAATTTTCAAGTTTTTTCCTAACCTGTATATGATAACTTAGCCTACTATGTACATCTACACAGATGACATACAGGCCTGTGGGAGAGGATCCCATCCCATTGTGGTTTGTTACAGCATCCTTCCACCCTTGCCCTGTCCTTAGAGAGTACACCAGTGTGCCAGAACACCCCTGGACCCTTCAGGACTGTGACTAGGTGGGATGGCTGTGTTGTATGGTTAGCCATTTTGTATTTCTGGGTGATTCGGATGCATGACCATGGCCTGCCTGGTTCTGCTTTGGTTTGTGCCAGTACACATACCCAGATGGACTGCGCCCTATGGTGATAGTCATTTTGTATTCCTTAGTACTTAGTAGGGCTAGTTTCCGTATTTGTAATATCCATCATCTTTTCTGGCCTGTATTTTGCTTTTTGTGCCAGAACACAGCAAGCAGTGACTGTGCCCAAGATCAGGTGAGATATTGTTTCTTCAGTAGGTGGTTGTGTATTATGTTTTCTTTAAGGACCTTTTATAGTGGTCCATGCTTTTGATTGCCTGTTGTTGTGTGGGTTGATTATTCCAGGCATGTGCCGCCATGGCCAGTACACTTCTCTCATAAGTTTTGGTGTTACTTATTGCTGTCAGTAGCACTGGGGCTGCCATTTGCCTGGTGTCCCTATGGGGGGTTGCTGTGTAGCCTGGTTTTGTAGTGTAATGGTGTCCCAGTATTTTTAGGTGTGTTTCCCTTCTACTCGTTAGTAGCGTTGCATTGCATTTTTTGTGTAATTCGATTGTGGGATATCTTGTGTTCACCTGAAGGCATACTTTGAGGGCTCTATTTTGTAGCACCTGTAGTTTGTTTAATAGTTTTGTATTTCCTCCCATGTATACTACATCGCCATAGTCAAAGTACGGGAGGATCATGCCTTTATATATTTTAATTGCCATGTTTTCAGTCATGTAGTATCTCACTTTAGCCAGTAGCCATATTTTATGGTTTACTTTTTTGATAGTCTTTGTTATGCAGAGGTCATAATTTAGGTGTCTGTCTAGATCCACTCCCAGATATCGGTAGTTGTCTACTTGTTCCAGTTCGGTGTTTCCCAGAAGGCACTTTATTTTCCCGTTACCTCTTAGCCTGGTACCAAATAGTACTGTTTTTGACTTGCTGTTGTTTATGATTATCCTATTTAGTTGGCACCACTCGATTAGTTTTGTTACTGTTAGATTCAGTTTTGTTTCTCTTTCTTCGGTTGTTTTGCCTGCAGCATAT
Organism: Branchipolynoe longqiensis; assembly: GCA_030323885.1. Taxonomy (NCBI): domain Eukaryota; kingdom Metazoa; phylum Annelida; class Polychaeta; order Phyllodocida; family Polynoidae; genus Branchipolynoe; species Branchipolynoe longqiensis. The sequence continues at coordinate 21,272,346 of CM059190.1, forward strand.
ACCACAGTGTCATCTGCATATAGTTGGATGTTTTCAATTTCTAGCCAGTAGTTTAGATCGTTAATATATATAAGGAAGAGAAGTGGCCCCAGGACTGACCCTTGGGGTACTCCGCAAGTTTTATCTTTTCCTCATTGGATATGGATCCATTTACTGTGGTGCATTGCTTTCTGTTTTCTAGATAGCTCGCTAGCCAGTTTCCTGTTACTCCCGTTATTCCCATTTGGGTTAGTTTGCTCCTGAGGATAGGGTGGTCCACCATGTCAAACGCTTTGCTGAAGTCTATGAACGCTGCACCCACTAGGTTCTTTTTATTGATACTGTTTGCAATATCAGTTATTAAGTTAGCAATTGTTTTTATTGTCGAGTGGTATTTTCTGAAACCGCCCTGTTTACTGTTTAATATTTTGTGTTCATTTAGGTGGTCCATAATATGTCTATGCATTACTTTTTCCATTAGTTTACCAGGCAGTGGGAGTATGGAGATCGGTCTATAGTTTCCCAGTACCTGTTTATCCCCTCCTTTGTGGAGCAGTGTTACTTTGGCTAGTTTCCAGCAGTCCACATAAGTACCTTCTGTGAACGATTTGTTGTATAGCTCACATATAACATCTGGGATGCATCCGAATGCATCTTTCAATACTATACTTGAGGTATTTTCAATGCCCGAAGGCTTGTTGCAATCAATTGATTTTATGAGCTCACTTATCTCTTTTATTGTGGTTGTGCAATCTCCAATGTCTGTGTTTAATTGTGGCGCTTTCGTGGTCCAGTTTGTGTTGAACTGTTTGGATAGTTTATCGCCTATGGTAGAAAAATGTTTGTTCATTATATTAGCAGTATCATTGTTGCTGATTTCCATTCCATCGCTGTTGTAAAGGGTAATTGATTCTTTATTTTTATCATTTGGTATTAGTATTTTCACATTGTTCCAAAATTTGTGTGAGTTTTTTCCCCATTGTTGGTCTTGTTTGACAATGTACCGTCTTTTGGCTTTTCTCACCGATTTCCGGCTATGATTTCTTGCTTTATGGTAGTTTTCTATGTCTAGCAGTCGCTCGCTTGCTTTGGCTAATTTACGTGTTTTATATTTGTCCATAATTAGGTTGATTAATTCTGGGGTTACCCATGGGTCTTGGTTGTTTTTTATTTTAAGTTTTTTTATTGGGCAGGTAGTGTCCAGATGCTTTCTAACTTCCCCAATGATATTGTTCCATTGGTCATTTACATCTATGTCAGTTGGAAATGGCAATTTAATTTTTTCTTTCAGATGAGTTTCTAGTGCCTCTTTTGTGTAGTCTTTGTATGATCTACCCATACGGGGAGTAGTTTTGTTTTTTGTTTTTATTTTCTTTCTAGTAACATATATCAATTCATGATCGCTAATGCCCCAGTTTCTTGTTCCTGAGGTGTGGGTATGATTTGAGTCTGTTATTATTAGGTCTATTATCGAGCTGTTTTCTCCAAGCCTTGTTAGCTCACTCATTTTTTTGCTTTAACCCTCTGCCTTTGATTAAGTTCTCTAGTGAGTGTTTGTTTTTGTTGTTTGTTTTGTAGTTTATGTTGAAATCCCTTAGTAAGAATATCTCCGCCTTCGGCAGTTTCGACACACTTTCTAAGGATGTTTCCAGTTGTGTGATGAAGTCTTCAATGTTTCCATTTGGCGGTCTATATAGACTCCCTACAGCTATATTAGCTTGTTTCTCATTTTTTATGAGTGTCCATACTAGTTCAATATTTGTGTTTGATCTATTTGCTTCTTGTAATGGCTTATGTTCGGAGTTTAGGTTTTTGTTGGTGTATATTGCAACTCCTCCACCCCTCTTTTGTATTTGTGCATTGGTCAGTGTTTTTCTATCCTCTCTCACAAGCCTGTACCGACCAGTTTCTAGTAGTTGGTCACTATGCAGTTAATTGTTTCTGTTTTGAAAATTTGATGTTTTCATCGGACTATGCAGCTTTAATTATAAGAGAGAGACACCCTTTTGCATAACTCACTTATATTTATAATAATAGTAGTACAGCTTACACAGTAACCCACTGCTCCAATTCCCCATGTTCATTGGGTCGTGTTTAACTTAGGGTTTGTGCCCAGGTCATATATTAAATTTGACAAAAATCATATATTGGCCATAAAAGGTCATATATTGGCATATTTTGGTCATAAAGGTCATTTTGTTTAGATGGGCTTTAACACCTCCACCTGTGGCTCTAACACCCTCCCCCACCAATGCAGTATTGTTAAAATGGTATTGCATTAAGTGTTTTGCGCCTTCTCATATTATGTAACAATTGGTTGGAAATAAAGCGTTTTTAATGAAAATACCGTTCTGTAAAATTCATACAAAAAAGTCATATTTCGGGTGGGAAATCTAGATAATATGAAGTTCATATGAAGGTAATATATTCTATCACAAAAAGTAGCATGAACCCTGTAACTACTCAAGCGACTGAATTTACAAGAAAGAGCAATATTTCACATGAAATTAGTAGTATCAAGTGAGATGTCATTGACCCACTGTCAAGAACGACATCATTGACCCATTGCGAATTAAGCTGTCATAGATCCGCTGTCAAGTAAAGTGTCATTGACCCACTGTCAAGTATGATGTCATTGACCCATTGCAAATCAAGCTGTCATATATCCGCAGTCAAGTAAGATTTCATTGACCCACCGTCAAGTATGATGTCATTGACCCATTGCGAATTAAGCTGTCATAGACCTGCTGTCAAGTTAGGTGTCATTGACTCACTGTCAAGTATGATGTCATTGACCCATTGCAAATTAAGCTGTCATAGACCTGCGGTCAAGTAACATTTCATTGACCCATTGTGAATTAAGCTGTCATATACCCGCTGTCATGTAAGGTGTCATTGACCCACTGTCAAATACGATGTCATTGACCCATTGCGAATTAAGCTGTCATAAACCCACTGCCAAGTAAGGTTTTGTTGACCCACTGCCAAGTAAGGTGCACTCCATACTACTATAGCTGTCATAACACATATAAAACAATTGTCATTCCAAAATTGACCATTTGGTTTTTAAATCACATTTCGTGTAATGTTCAAAATAATATTCCTGGACCCAAATTTGGCTGTAGAATTGCAAATTTTATTATGTTTTCATTATTGCAGTAACCATGAATGAGAACATCAACTTGTTTGTATGTGTAAATCATTTAAATAAACAATGTGACAAATAATTTAAATAAAACAAGATTGGATCATTTCAAAGCGTATGCCTTAGGCCTATATAGGACCTACTATTTATTACAATAAATATAATCATATACGTTATCATAAACGTCATGCAGACACTGCATACGGCTGCACACTTTTACACAGTGCACTTAGTCATTTGATATTGAAATAAAAATAATAAAAGCTATTAAATAATGATTTCTCCAATCAATGTGATGCAATGAAATAATCACGTGAAACGGTGCAAGAGACCTTCTCAGGCTTATGAAATTTCAGCTGAACAGACGCAATATATTCGTATTGTATTGGGGAGTTTTCAGTCGCATTAGTGCTCTGAAGGCTGCAAATCTGCAGCACTGAATGGGCACCGCTGAAAGCAGTCCCATGTGGTCGGGAGTTGGCTTCCGATGGGTAGTGATCAGAGGAATTGAGGAGGGAGGGGGGGAGGAAGGAAGGAAAAAGGAAGCCCAAGAGCCCAACCACAGTCCTCTGAGAGGGCCGGGGGAGGCTTGGTGGTTGGTATAGTTTTACACCCCAGTAAGACCCTAGGCCATACCAGGATGTACGCAGACTTGTGACAGCGTGCACTCATGGCAACTTTATAGTGCTGCCCCACTGGGAAATCAGGCCACTGGCACCATGACCTGATGTCCCACACAGTCACATTATCCTGACACTGTATGCCCAGTCCCTGTCCTGATCTCGTAACGCCAATCGCCGAACAGCAACAGGTACTTATTTTATAAGTCATTGGTTTGACTCGACCAGGAACCAAACTTCAGTCCCTCCAGATTCACCGGTATGCACAGTAAGTCCGGCCAAGGCCAGAGGAAGAGGTGAAGTGAGGATGGGATTAGTTAGGCAGTGGGTAGGGTTACCTGTTAGTTGTTAGTGAAAATTAGTGGTTAGTTGGTAGTGTTGTCAAGTCAGCTATGGCGATGAGGTGGGGCCTGCTAGTCCTCGGTGTCATGGTCTGGGCAACTGACAGTGTTGATGATGTCTGCGTTCTGGCGATAGAAGCGAGCAAGTGCATTCCAGGATGACTTGGAAATCCTGGAAAGTACCGATCAAAAATCATCCTACCATATTTGATGATTAAATAACAATCTCTAGTGTCAGTAGTAGCGTAAATTAGTCAGCTCTTCGGCTCTCCAGTTTTACAATGACAATGGCCACTACCCTAGGGCCTACCCTACTTGGGGTAGGCTAGCGTAAATACACTAGCTCTTCGGTTCTGCAGTTTTACACCAAGGGACATAGAATGATAGAACTAAAGGGGCTGTCAGACTACGACATATAGCATTAGCTTATGCCGACCTATGCGATTTTTTACCAACATGTCGGCATACAACATCATAGGTTGGGCATATGTCGAGTACGCTTGTGATGCGTGTCATAGGTCGGCATAGGTCGAGCGGCCAAAAAAAATTGGTGCATGTTCAAAATGTTCAACCTATGCTGGCGTGTGGCACATACGGTTCTCATACACTAGGCATACATCGGCGTACATTATGCACACATATGGGGTAGGTTGGCATAGGTTAGCCGTACGTTGAACCGACACCCTCTGGGTGTCTCTGGCGTATATCACGTACTCACAACATGCTGTAAAAGGGCTGTCACACTACAGCGCATAGCCTTAGCGTATGCCAACGTATGTGATTTTCAACCAACACATCGGCATATGGCATCATACGTTATGTATACATTGGGCATACATCGGGTATGCTTTGAATATGGCGTTATACGTCGTCTTACGTCGGCGTGCGTCGAGGCTCCGAAACAATTTTTGTGCATGTTCAAAGTTTTCAATGTGTGTCGACGTGTGGCTCATACGTTCCTCATATGCTACGTGTATGTTAGTGGTACGTCGGGATACGTTAGGAGCACGTTCGGTATACGTCGGCGTAAGTTACTCATATGCTGGTCCTGTCGCCTCCAACTGTCAAAATGCGTCCCAATACGCCGAGTATATGTCGTCAAATGCTTTGCATACATCGATATACGGTAGGGATACGGTAGCCATACGCCAAGCATACGTTTCATAGGTTGCTGATACCACCCGCAGTGCAAAAGGTTTGCTGTATCTCGACCTATTTTGATTTTCAAATTAATTCGAAACGTTACACACACGCCGCTGCCATACATCGTAGTGTGACAGGCCCATTAGCTCTCAACCTCCACCCCACACAACCCCTACTCCAACAACAACAACATCAACATCAATATCAACAAGATAAAGACGGTGTCCAGTTCTCCCCAGAGACCTTATTGGCTCTTCACTGTGAAGCTACCCTTGTGGCGCCATCTGTGAAGAAGGATAGGGAACCAGGCAAGGTCTATGCGCTGTATATTACCAAAGACCCTATAACAGTGTTATAGGGTCTTTGAAGTCAGACTGGTGGGAAATGAAGGCAGAGGAGCTGCAGAGAGCTGCAGACAGAAACAACATGAAGGGCTTCTACAGTGGACTGAAGGAAGTGTGGGGACCGTGAAGAAGGGACCTGTTCACCTGAAATCAACAGATGGAACGGAGCCCTTTTCCGACAGCAAGAGAGTTGTGGCAAGATGGAGCGAACACTTCCAGAAGCTACTCAACGTCCCTGGTGACATAGATCACGAAGCTCTGGACAACATCCAGCAGCGCATTACTAAAACATGCCTCGATGAGATTCCAACCATGAATGAGATGGCTAGAGCAATCGCCAGCCTGAAAGATGGCAAAGCACCTGGGGGTGATGGAATTCCTGCCGAGGTATGGAAGCATGGAGGAGACAATCTGCTCAACAGACTGCACCAACTAATCACCAATGCCTGGGAGGAGGGTGCTGTACCCCAAGCATGGAAGGATGCCAGCATTGTAACCATCTACAAGAAAGGTGATCGAACAGACTGTGGGAACTATAGAGGAATCTCTCTTCTTTCCATAGCAGGGAAGATCTTCGCCAGGATCCTACTCAACAGACTATCTATTCACATAACACCTGGTGTAGTTCCAGAGTCACAGTGTGGCTTCAGAGGTAACCGGAGCACTGTGGATATGATATTTTGTCTCCGACAGCTACAAGAAAAGTGCATTGAGCAGGACCGACCACTGTACATGGTATTTGTCGATTTCACTAAGGCATTTGATACAGTCGGGAGGACCGGGCTATGGCAGCTACTGAGGAAGTACGGATGCCCAGAGAAGTTCACAACTATGATCGAGGCTCTACATACAGGAATGATGGCGAACGTTAGTGCTGGAGGGGAAGTCTCGGAATCGTTTGGGGTTACCAATGGGGTCAAGCAAGGTTGTGTACTGGCCCCCACGCTCTTCTCCATCTTCCTATCAGCAATGCTAGATGAGGCTTTCCGAGACATGGGGGATGGCATCTATATCACAGTCCAGACAGAGCGCTGACCTATTCAATGTCACACACTTCAGAGCGAAGACCAAGACTACTCAGATACTGGTGAGAGAGCTACTATTCGCAGATGACAGTGCACTGGTTGCCCACTCTGCTGAAGAGACCCAGAAAATAGTGGACGCTTTCTCCGATGCATCAAAGAAGTTTGGCCTGAAAATTAACATCAAGAAGACGGAGGTGCTGTACCAACCCAACTCTACAAGAACCCGAGAGGAGGAGATCATGGTTGACGGAAACAAGCTGAACTCTGTTCCAGAATTCACCTATCTCGGAAGCACTATATCAAGTGATGGACGCATTGATGCTGAGATACAGAGGAGGATGGCCAAGGCTAGCGCATCTTTCGGCCGACTACGCCAGAGACTCTGGAACAACCACCATGTGTCCATTCGGGTCAAAGGTAAGATCTACCGCGCAATCGTGCTATCCACCCTACTATACGGAGCCGAGGCCTGGACAGTGTACAGACAGCAGGTGAAAAAGCTGCATGCCTTCATGATGCGACATCTGCGTTCAATCATGAGGCTAACCTGGAAGGACAAAGTGACGAATAAGGAAATACTCGAACGGATGGGGCTGCCCTCTATGGAAGATCTTCTGATCAAAAAGAATCTCCGGTGGACTGGACACCTCATGAGGATGTCATCAGACAGGCTACCAAAGCAGATCCTCTATTCTCAACTGTCTTCTGGCTACAGAAAGAGAGGGCGCCCCCGTCTCCGGTTCGGGATACCATCAAGAGAAACCTGAAGCTGAGAGACATTAAGACCGACTCATGGACACAACTCTCACAGCAGAGAGCTAAATGGAGAGCGGCAGTCAAGTAATGAAAGCAGTCTTTGTCGCATCCCGACCGACAGCATGATGATGATGAGGGTCTTTGATATTACCTTGATCCTCTCTCCTTTTGAACAGATGTCATCTGGGTAGACCGATTCCACATTTACAAGGCCTTGCCATCAAATGCACATAGGCTTTCAAACTCAGTGCTGAGAGATCTGCGATTTCACTAAATGATAGTCAGCCACTGGAGGTGCAGAGGCACTAACCAGCAGTGCAGGATTTACCTATAGGCTTTCAGATTGGAACCTAGGGCCTCAACATCTAAGGGGAGGTTGGGGCAGGGGGAGGCTCCAGCCAAGATGCATACTATTTTCGACACTGCAATAGGCCTTTGGGAAGGGCCTCTTATTAGTCTTAAGTGGAATAGCCTAGGACCTCTTTAATCTAAATCTGGCACTATACTGTATAATTCCTGCCAGAATTATCCCACACTGTGCTGAAAGATCTGTAGCCTGCTTATACGTATTTGTACTTATCCCTTTCTGTTAATATATTTAGACATAATTGCCCGTTAACAGATTCGGTCTGTTATTAGTTTCATTTTCACCATCCATATGAAGATTCTTTCTTTTTCTTTATCCTTGTTCAGAAATAGAATAAATCCTATTTGAATAACACTTTCACTATGTGATCCACTTTTGCATCCAGACACACAACAGTAGGCTAAACCACAGCGCCGCTCTCGCTCTTGGGTGGTTCATAACCTTATAATGGTTATACCGGCTGCAGAACTGCAGCATTTAGGGAATCGGCCCGTTCCTCAGTTGAAGAGTAAACTTCAGTCGGGGCGTTTGTAAAAGCGGGGAGTTCTTTACAACAATTTAACGAAGAGTCGTTGAGGTGGACCCAGATCACTCTGTTCCGGCGGTAGCAGTGCACTCGTATCCAGCAGCTGCTTGGGGGCTCAGGAGGAACAGACAGGAAAGGGAGGGTTCTGCAGCAAGAAGAAAGTGAAATAGTGAAAAAGGAAAAGGACCCCACCCAAGCAAACAACAGATGGTCTGAAGGTGATGAAGAGTCTACCCAACCTGTCTGAGGAGGATAAGAAGGATCCCAAATGCATTCTTCAAGAGCTGAGAGGTCACTTCATCCCTCAACGACATGTCCTTTTCGAACGATATAAGTTCAACATTGCAACACAGAAGGATGAGTCAGCAGATGAATTCCTGATCAGGTTACATCAACTTGCGGAGTCATGTGAGTTTGAAACGTTAAAGGATAGCCTCATTCGGGATCGCCTTGTAATAGGAACATCCGATGAGGTTTGCCGAGACCGTCTTCTGCATTTAAGACCTGTACCTGACCTCAACCGGTGCATAGAGCACCTGAGAGCAAGTGAGCTGCAAAAGTCCCACATGCAGGTGATGTCAATGGGAAAGGAAATACGACCAGTTGACCATATACACAGCAAGCATAAACCATGGCAGAAGGGAAAGACGTCCAAGCCAACAAGCAAAGTGAAACTTTCAGACAACGCCACATGCAGATGCTGCGGAAAGTCTCCAAGACACAACTGGAGCGAGTGCAAGGCAAAGGAGAGCAAGTGCCATCTATGCGGGGGAAATTGGGCACTACGCAAATGTATGTATATCTAGCAAACGCAAGTCAGTCCATGAAGTGAGGAGACAATGTGGATTACGTGGATATCCCATTTCTAGGTGAAGTCAAGCCTCATTCAAATGATTTTTGGACAGCCGATCTGCAGGTCAACCGATGACCAACCACCTTCAAGCTAGAAGTCGGGCTGGTGTGACCATCATCGGCAATAGAACGCCATGGCTGATGGAGGTCTCCCTAATCCCAACTTCAAGAGAGTTCAGAGGACCAGGAGGTGTTCCCCCTACACACCGTCTCGTTGGTGAGATATCAAAGGCTCACCTGACAATCAGGGATAGGACAGTAGTAGAAAATGTCTATGTCATGAAAGGACAGGAACACAACCTCTTAAGCAAAAATGCATGCGAAAACCTCAAGCTTCTAAAGCCAGGGGCATCCATCTACGATGTTCAGATGATACGAGACTTGCGTGCTGAGTTCCCACAACTCTTCAGAGGACTTGGATGCTTGAAAAACAGCCATAGAATTTCACTTCTCCCTGTGTGCCTCTATACGGCAAGGGGAGTACCACACCCTCTTCTAGAACAGGTGGAAAATGAACTGAAGTTCATGCAGAAGCAAGCGGTCATCTCTCCAGTCAAAGTGCCAACAGCTTGGTGCTCAGGATTGGTGTGTGTCCCAAAGTCAAATGGGAAAGTTAGGATTTGTGTGGATCTGACTGCACTTAACAAAGTAGTACAACGGGAAGTTCACCCTATGGCCACAGTTGATGCAAATCTTGCCAAGCTGAAGGGCAGTCGGATCTTCTCGAAACTTGATGCTAATTCGGGATTCTGGCAGATACCTTTGGATCAAGAGTCCAGGCTACTGACCACTTTTGTGACACCCTTCGGCCGATTCTACTTCAACAGACTGCCATTTGGAATAAGCTCAGCGCCAGAAATATTCCAACGCACAATGTCTCAACTACTACAGGGACTTGATGGCATAGTCTGCCACATGGATGACATTCTAGTCCATGGCTCTAACCAAGAAGAGCATGACGGGCGGGTCAGAGCAGTTCTACAATGCTCACAGGATGCAGGACTGACGCTTAATGAGAAAAAGTGTGAGTTCTCCAAGACTCGGATGACCTTCTTGGGTCATATAGTCACTCCAAACAGCATCGAAGCAGACCCAGCCAAAACAAAGGCGATCCGAGAGATCCCTGCACCAACCAATGTGACAGAGCTACAACGGTTCAATAGGATGGTCAATCAACTGTCGAAGTTCATCCGTGATCTGGCATCTACTGATACTTCTATCAATGAGCCACTATGTCAACTCCTGCGAAAGGAACAACAGTGGACATGCGATCCAGCACAGAAAGCGGCATTCAAGACCATTAAGACCAGATTGGCATCTACATACACACTGGCACACTATGACCCTAAGCGGGAGACTACCATTGCTGCTGATGCCTACCAAAATGGGTTAGGAGGCATACTCTTTCAAGTGGATGCATCCGGTAACCGACGACCAGTCTGCTTTGCCTCCAGGTCATTAGCAGATCATGAAGTACGATATGCCATGATTGAGAAGGAGGCACTTACAGCTACATGGGCATGTGAAAGGTTCTCTCACTACATCCTTGGTATGAGATTTGTCTAAGAGACTGACCACAAACCCCTCGTACCACTGCTCTCCCCAACTGATTTATCCAAAATGCCACCTCGAGTTCTGAGATTCCGACTGCGGATGATGAGGTTCAGCCCTGAAGTAGTTCATGTCCAGGGGAAAGACGAAACCACAGCAGATGCCCTATCACTGCCTCCTGTCAGCAAACCAACATCTGCTGACTTCACCTTCATCCAGGAAGTTGAGGAGTTTGTTTCACTGACAGTAAAGTATCTGCCAGCCACAGAGGTCCAGCTGAATCAAATAAAAGACACTCAAAACGAGGACACAATCTGTGCAGAGGTCAAGTCATACTGCAAGACTGGATGGCCTGGATACATGCCTCAACAACCTTTGCTCCGTCCCTACTGGGAAAAGCGACACCACCTCACCACCCAAAAAGACCTACTAATGTATGATGACCGCATCGTGATACCTCTATCTCTTCAAATCGAGGTACTGGATCAGATCCATCAGGGTCATCTGGGCATCAGAAAGTGCAGAGCCCAGGCTATTGGGAGTGTCTGGTGGCCACTACTCAGCAAACAGATTGAGACCATGTCCGACCTGTGCAATATATCGTTCTGCGCGAAAGGAGCCTGTCCTCTCATCTTCCTTCCCAGACCATGCATGGGAACGGGTAGGAACTGATCTCTTTGAAATAGAGAAGAAAACCTACATCATAGTAGTTGATTACTACTCAAGATGGATAGAAGTCCGACACCTGGCTCAAACCACATCAGGCCATGCCATCGAAGCTTTAAAGTCCATCTTCAGCACACATGGCATTCCTGATTATGTTGTGTCAGACAATGGACCACAGTACTCTTCAGACAGCTTTAAGAGTTTTGCAAGAGACTATCACTTTGTCCATGTAACATCTTCACCACTGTATCCACAGTGAAATGGGGAAGCAGAACATGGGGTACAAACAGCTAAGAACATTATGAAGAAGAATGTTGATCCACATCTTGGATGTCTGGCTTACCGCACAGCACCAATTCACAATGGTTACTCCCCAAGCCAACTCCTGATGAACAGAAACCTGAGAACGACACTCCCTACTACACAAGAGGTGCTCAGGAAGACCTTGGTTCTGGATCCAGTGAACCTAGGGATCAAGGAACATGAATACCGGGAGACAGCAAAGAAGGACTACAACCGACGCCATCGTACAGTCTCTCTTCCTTCCCTGTCCAATGGTGACACTGTCTGGATCAGGGATAAAAAAAAGTATGGTTTTGTCCAGGAGAAGCTGTCCAGCCCAAGATCATACCAAGTCTTGACAGAAACAGGTTCCTCCATCCGAAGAAACCGAGAGGCACTTGTACACACAGGGAGAAATGAAACAGAACCAACAGAGAACTGTTCAACCCCTGTGTGAAATTTTCTGATATGATGACATATGAGGATATATGAACCCTACTATAATAAATTGCAACTTGTCTATATAATGGTAAATGGTAATATATAAAACCCAAAGGCATATGAGGGATATGTGGAGTTGGTAAGCTATTACTCATAAGTATAGAAATTGTATAGTAAAATAGTATAGAGGAGGAGTGTCACTTCTTAGATACAGTCTTTGGAGGAGTTGCCTCACATACCCCCTCCCCCCAGGTGTTATTTATGGATCACTACACACCACAAGGCACTGTGGCCAGCATGACAAGGCCTTGGATACAAGAGATTGAACTCTGATTGGTGGGTAGATAAATACCTGTTAGGGATTGCGAGATCAACCCATGTGACCACCACCATCTTGGATTCTAGAAACCTATATAAGATAATAAACCAGGGAGTCTCACTCTCCTACCTTTCACTCTTTATCTACTTTCCTTCATTACCTGTATTGATTTCTCATTAGCCTGTCCACACCACTCACACCACCAGCCGGCGACTTTACACATGTGATGCCATCGCCAGTGAAGCCGTCACCACTCAAAACATCAACTGGTGTTGAGCAAATATCCACCAGATCATGTTGTATGGTCAAACCACCTGAATGGTTAGATCTATGAGTTCTCCTGCTTGGGCATAATACTCCCAGAGTTCAGAGGTCAGTCAGCCAATGACGAACGCCTAAGGACACTTAGAGTACTCAGTCTGATTAAGAACTATGAGAGTTTATGACAGTTAAGTCAAATGTATTGATATCCTAAAAAGGGAGATGTAGTATAGACCTAATTCAATGTTTACAAACATTGTGTATGCGCGCGCAGCTCAGCTGCAGAACGAAGGCACACTACCACTGAGTTTGCAGGTACGCGCAGTACAAAACATTAGTTTTAGTCAAAATTAATAGAAATCGAGAACCATAACCTTATAAATTTAATATAATCTTTTTGTTAAGCATGTTTTCTATATATGTTCCAAGCGGTTTGTGTCTAGGTCGTGTGGTTTTAAAGATATTAAATTTGTTCTGTAAGAAGATTGCTCACGGTCATTGATAATGCATTGAGTTTGCCGGTACGCGCAGTGCAAAACGTCAGTTTTAGTCCAAATTAATAGAAATCCAGAACCCTAACCTTATAAATTTAATATAATCTTGTTGCTAAACATGTTTTCTATGTGTATTCCAATCAGTTTGTTTCTAGGTGGTGTGGTTTTAGAGATATTTAACTTTTTCTGTATGAAGATTGCTCACAGCCATTGACAATGCATTGAGCTTGCCGATACGTGCAGTGAAACACGTCGATTTTATTCAAAATTAATAGAAATTCAGAGCCCTAACCTTATAAATTTAATATAATCTCTTCTTTGAATATGTTTTCTATATGTCTTCCAATCGGTTTGTGGCTAGGTGGTGTGGGTTTAGAGATATTTCACCTTTTCTCTATGAAGATTGCTCATAGCCATTGAGTTAGCAGTGTGACAGGATGTTTCCTGCTGCCAAGCAGCACGCGCACTGACCTAAATACACGTGCTGACGTCATATGAAATTGGTCAATAAGCAGACTACAGTGTGGTGCTGCCACCTGGTGTTGACTGTGAGAACCAATAAAGGTTGACTACTAACATGGCATTCAGACAAGTCAATATAACACTCCTTGGCCTGGTTCCCTGGCCTTTCCACAGAGGTCGCTCCTGTGCTCATTTCAAAGGCCAGGCACAGAGGTACCTGAGTTTTCTGCTATTATCAGCCACATGTCATTACCAAAATGTAGATTTTAGTGCCTTCTTTAAGCATTGCATGCATAGATAAAATCATTTATAATGCAATATGTATTACTTGGGTATGTTTCAAATATGTCAATGAATTATTCTGGATTCTGATTTCATTCAGAATATCTTGTGAAAGTGATATTTAATGGGATGATCTGAATCAAAATTTTATGATTTGATTTCTTCTTGAAAAAAATCCACTCCACTTCACATATAGTGTCAGCTTGTATTGCAAATCAAATACATGTTTAAAACAATAGAATAGACACTCTAGAATGTTGAGATCTTATTTTCTAAATGACATTGGGTGGCATATTGCATGCAATGAGTTATGTTAGTTTTAGCAATTTCATATCAATGAGTGATATTAGGAGTATTTCTCATAGGCATAACTGCAGTGGCTTCTGTTGTTATTCTCGCAACACTGTCTCCAGGACAGGTTCCTAAGCAACCCATTAGAAAAAGTGTTGGGAAGCTGGGTTGATATATCCACATCATTTTGCAATCTAATATGATAAATAAATTATATAAGATGATAATTATATATGTTCATCTATCGTAGCGCTTAATTTAAGCATATGTGTGTGCAGTGGTGATAAATAGTCCTAAACACATTGTCTTTGCATCATTTTGAACACTACTCTCTTTACAAAAATATTAGTTCAGCAATTTGCCACTAGGTGCCACTAGCGACATCTGTGCAGGACCATGTGGAGGAACTGAGGCAGCACTTAGCGGAAACCATGGGTACTGGAACCCGACTAACAACTACCTCCCTTGATCAGGGGGAGGAGTAAGCCCGGGAGAAAAAAGAAGAAAGGGTAGTAGAGGGGAATGGGAAATGAGAGTTGAGTCAAAGGGCCGTATCTCCTTGCTTGATCTGTGGTGATCAGTCAGCGTGCTGGAGACACAGACAGAGTAAGAGGTAGAAAGTGAAATGCTGGCCGGCTCTCCCTCCTGGAACTCTTTTTAGACATAATCAAGGAGGAGCGAGGCGCAGCAGAGAGGCTATTGACGCTATTCACACAGCGGCCATGTTGAAACCAGACCGAGGCCAGGTACGCATCTGCGAGGTGCCGCTCTATGTTTGTGTATGGAAACTGCTGCACATATTTTTTCGTCGACCAATAGCTCTCGAAATCACTTAAATTTGAGGGTATTAATTTTTTAAACTACCATATTCAGCTTTGCATTCCTGTTTTCTAACTATTTGCCAATTTTCACGAAGATTAGGTGACCCTTGCATGGTGATTTTCCCATTCTTTAACTACAATGTGACTGTCAACTTCAAGTCTGCATAGTTATGGTGGTATCATGTATCATGTACCATGCAACACTGTCAGCGTAGTTATCGGTGTAACGCAGTTAAACAACTAGTCTTTGTAATTACAAATTAATAAAAGCTTTAAAAGGGTTAAAATATATTTTTAATATATATATATTAAGAAAGTTATGCAATTTTGAATTTAAGAAAAGATTGGCAACCAAGGTGAGCAACTTGGTTGACATTGTCTACTGAAATGCATCTGATTATCACTCAATCTTCATGAAAATTGACCAATAGATAGAAAAAAAGGTATGCAAAAATGAATATGATAGTTTCAAAAGTGAATATCTTCAAATGTTCCACCTTTAATTTCTATAGTAGTTCATACACATTGGCACACATCAGTGTCTCATGGCCATTTCCAATACCCATGAGTACTCAGCCTCATTCTAATGCTGAATTTGGTCACGGGTGAATAGAGTGAATAGAGTGAATAGAAGAGGTGTGGATGAAGTGTGGCCCGGATAGCAAGTGCAACACTGCTATAGAGGGAGTGCACGTGACGTCATCAGTCATCAGTCAGCCATCTAGGATTACAAGCACCCTCCCTAGCCATGTTGTGAATGCATGCAGATGCAGTAAAAAAACGAAGTGTTTTTTTGTGCTCTGGGAGTTTCTGGGTAATTTACATCCAATGTGTTTACTTACAGCACTTTATCAACAACCTCTGAGGCCAAACTGCTCAAAACAGTGACAAATAAACCCAAAAATCAGTAAATAGGCACAGTGTAGGCAGTTGCAAGCCGTCTGTATATAATCCAGTATGTAATCCAATATGGCCACCGAAAGTTCTCTTGTGACGTCATTACACCCCTCTATAGCTAGGGCTCTGCTATGATCAGTTGTGTAACTAACTTGTTTATGAATTAGTGGGATTCGTCAATGCATTATCTAGCATCTATGGATATAACTGAATCCTGACCATGTTAAATGTAAATACTTTTAAGAGTTCATTCGAAGATAATACTATTACATGAAGCTAGGTCATACACTGATTGCGGTGTACTAATCGGTTTGCCGGTGGTGCACCAAATGTTGAGCTTGCTTGCTTTTGGGGGTGTTCGTAACCTTACGACGGTTACCGGCTGCAGAACTGGAGCAATATAGAAAGGCCCCGATAAATCGGTCCAATCATTGGTTGAAGATTAACCTTCAGTAGGGGCGGTTGTAGAAGCTGGGGATGTCTTTACAACATTCAAAATGGCAAAGCGTTGGGGCGGCCCCGAATCTCTCCTGTCTGGCGGTAGCAGAGCACTCGTATCCAGTCGACAGCAGCAAGGGTTTAGGAGGAAGGGACAGGTAAAGGTGGGTCCAGCAGTTCCAGCAACAAGAACAAAGCGAGAGAAACGATAAGGTAAAGGGCCCCACCCAAGCAAACAACTCCCTTGATCAGGGGGAGAAGTAAGCCTGGGAGGGGAGGGAAAAGGGTAGAGTATAGGATAGAGAAATGAGGAGAGTTGAGTCAAAGGACCGTGTCTATTTGCTCTATGGTGACCAGCCAGCGAGCCAAAGACACGGACAGAGTAAGAGTAGAAAGTGAAATGCTGGCCGGCTGCTCCTCCTGGAACTCTTTTCAGAAATAACCAAGGCAGAGCATGGCCAGCAGAGAGCAGATAGAGAGAGGTGTGGACGAAGTGCGGTCTGGATAGCAAGTGCGCCAAATGTCGAGAATGTAAACATTGTACTTGTAGGTCTACATGGCCGTAATCGATTAACACGACCCGGGCCACACAGGTCACCCGAGTCGTCAGAATTTCAAATCGAACAGCGCGAGTGGAATCGAGAAATACACGTGCCGTGTGCAAAATGACCCAACTCCAGTAACCCACCTCTTGGCTGGGGTTTGCTAGGAGCGATGACATCACATCTGTGCTAGTACCTGTGGGATAACAGCTACCAGTACAAGTCCTACATGTTGTTTTAATGGGTTTTTTTTAATAACCCAGATTGTCAGCTTCTACAATCATAACATACTTTAAATCCTATTTTGCTGTACGTATATCGGTTATTGAAAAAAAATATTACGTTTTAGATTAAGCCACCATTTTTTCCACCCCGAGCGTATTCGTTTATTCAACCCGAGTCTGTAGGATGTGCGCATGCGCCAAAAAGTGGCTCGGGTGACCCGAGTTGATTAATCGATTACGCCCCATGTGTGCATCCAACCATATTAGACCCCACCAGAAGCTAGTGACATCTATCGGCAGAATCTGGAATCACCCTATTCCGGTACTTTCCCCGGGTGCATGTGATTTCACATGCTATATCTCCATAAGGAAAGAATGCATAGACAAATAATAAAATGCCCGATTACATTTAAAAGCGGATAATAGGTTCGGTTCGATACAAATGTATGTATATAGTACTAATACACACTATTCATGCCGCGGCCATGTTGAAACCAGACCGAGGCCAAGTAAGCATCTGCAAGGCACAGCTGTATCCAAAGTAATGTGAATACTTTTTCATCGACCAATACCTCTCAGAATCACTCAAATTTGAGGTATTCATTTTTGAAACTACTATATTCATCTTTGAACCACCGGTTTTCTATATATTGGCAAATTTTTACGAAGATTAGGTGACCCTTGCATGGTGCTTTTCCCATTCTTTAAAGTGGCCAGTTATACCTTGTGGTGACGGGAAACGTACTCTGACAAATGCTCTCCAAGCACAACCTCATTTAGTTTTTATGTTTATAGAACCAAATATGTGTGGGGAGAGTAGTGGACCCACTTCACCACCAGAAGTGGGTCAGTGCTGAGGTGAGGGTGGGGGGGGGGGTTCTGAGGTGGGACGAGCTGGCAGCTGTTGTTTTAAAAATGGCTGGGTGAGAAGGGAGAGTACAATTTTCTTTAGAGTAGTTCAATCAAGAAATATATTTGCGTAATGTAAAATATATGTTAGTAGATTACATTGCATAATTCAATGAGAAACACATAGATGAAAAACGTTTTTTGTTGTTGAATGTAAAAAGGTTTTTGACTGTATGGGGTTTGAACCCACACCACCAAACAACGTCAGATTAGAAGTTCAACACTCTAATCACTAGGCCACAGAGACCACACATCATTAGTAGTCTCAGTTCAGGCTATTTGTGTATAGGACGTCACATATACAAGGTGTGTATGTATGTATGTATGTATGTGTGTATGTGTGTATGTATGTAAATGTATGCAGGTATTGCAGGTATAGCAATAGCTCAGGGAGTTTAACGCCCCTGCCCTGCAGAGTTGTAAACCACTCCCTTGTGGTACAGGTTCTTGACAGAACCGAAGGCTAAGGGAGCAAACCCTAAGCAGAAAACCATGTCACTGTGGCAGCATTAAGGGCGGTTGATGTATGGAACTCCCAACATCTCCCGACCAGCCACTGCAGGGACAAATAGTTTTGCGCCTGTCTTGACATGTTCTTGCCATTGTGAAACCTCTATTTGCTCCCCGAGAGAGTGCCACTGGTAACTTGCAAAAGCCAGAAGCACTTCAACACTTTTGCAGGCAGCTTTCATGAAATGAAACCTAAAGCTGAGAGACATTAAGACCGACTCATAGACGCAACTCTCATAACAGAGAGCTAAATGTAGAGCGGCAGTCATGTAATGAAAGCAGTCTTTGTTGCATCGCGACCGACAGCATGATGATGTAAATGTATGTAAATGTATGTTTTGCATGCATCCGTTTGAAATTTATCAGTTAAGCCCCAGTCACACGACGGACTGCATTCGCTTGCGATCACTTGGTGACCAAAAGTCTGCGAGCTCCTTGCGAGAAAAATGAAACAATTTGTTACAAACTATTTTAATACGTCGCCATGTTGACAATGATGCACCAGGCGATATTGTGATGTCATCGTACACGCGCCACATCGCATCAGTCGACGATCGCTCGGCGATTAGTCGTAAGGTGGTCATAAGATGGTTGTAATTTAACTGCAAAATGCTCGCGAATCGATCGAAAGACGCCTTGTGTGACGCTTGAGTACACCTACTATGGTCGCAGATCAGTTGGCGATCGGTCGGTGAACGATCGCCGACCGGTCGGCGCCGACCGGTCGCCGGCAATCGGTGGAGACGCCAGAGGTCGCAAGGAGATTGTTGGTGCTGCAGCGACAACCCCCTTGCTACCAAAAAGGGCCGAAGTGGTCGGCGATCGCTCACAGAGCACTCGGCGATTTAATTGCAAAATGCTCATGGATCAATCGTAAGCGAACGGAGGCCTCGTGTGACTGGGTATTACACTGTATATAAAACGGAAAAGGTATATAATGTTTATTGTTCTATATGTGTTTCTGATTGAATGATCCAATGTACATACATAAATAAATATGTAAGTAAATAAATAAATGCATACATACATGCATGCATGGCCTTTATATATGACATCGTATATAGCCTATATGCACGCATATGTGTGGTCTCTGTGGCCTAATGGTTAGGGTGTTGAACTTGTAATCTGAAGTTGTTTGGTGGTGTTGGTTCAAACCCCACACACTCCAAAACCTTTTTACATTCAACAACAAAAAAACGTTTTTCATCTATATTTGTTTATCATTGAATTATGCAATGTAATTGTACTAATATATATCTTACATTAAACCAAATATATTTCCTGTTTGAACTACTCTAAAAAAAATTGAAAATACCTCAGTTTTACCCTCCCTTCTCTCCACTAACAGCCATTTTCAGATAACTACACTGACAGTGCTGCATTACATGATACCACCATAACTATGTAGACTTGAAGTTGACAGTCACATTGTAGTTAAAGTGGCGAGCTATACCTCGTCGGGAAAACAAACAAAGTTGGAATAATGTGGCCTTGTGGTTAGAGTGTTGAACTTCTAATCTGAAGTTGTTTGGTGGTGTGGGTTAAACCCCATACAGTCCTAAACCTTTTTACATTCAACAACAAAAAAACGTTTTTCATCTATATGTGTTTCTCATTGAATTATGCAATGTAGTTGTACTAACATATATTTTACATTATGCAAATATATTTCCTGATTGAAAATACTCTAAAGAAAATTGAAAATACCCCAATTTTACTCTCCCTTCTCTCCACTCACCCGGCCATTTTTAAAACAAGAACTGCCAGCTAGTCCCAGCCTCAGACCCCCCCCCCCACCCTGACCTCAGCACTACTCTCCCCACACATATTTGGTTCTATAAACATAAAAACTAAACAAGGTTGTGCTTGGTGAGCATTTGTCGGAGTATGGTTTCCGTCGGCATGAGGTATAACTGGAGACTTTAAGAAAGTTATGCAATTTTGAATTTAAGAAAAGATTGGAGCCAAGGTGAGTGATTTTGTTGACATTGCCTACTGAAATGCATCTGATCATCACTCAATCTTCATGAAAATTGACCAATAAATAGTAAAAAGGTAAGCAAAAATGATTGTGATAGTTTCAAAAGTTAATATCTTCAAATTTTACTCCTTTAATGTATGTATATGAATAGTTCATACACATCGGCACAGAGCAGTGCCGTTGTAGCAGGAAATCGCAAACCCTGTAAATCGCAAACCCCCACTTGTGATTTCCTAGGAAATCGCAAACCCCCATTCCATATATGGGCATGGGGGGTTTGCGATTTCCCAGGGCATATCCCCCCCTGGAAATCACAAACCCCCCATATTTGGCAGTCTTTATACTAATGAAAACATCTTTGTGATAGTTCAGTTTGTAATTCCCATCGCACATGCACTGAAAACGGCCTTTATTCACAGATGTCACGAATGTGGCCATTCTAAAGGCCAGGTAAAGAGTAGGTGGGTTCCAGTACCCATCTTTTCCACTAGGTGGTGACCTCTGTTGAAACAAAGGCCAGGGGCCAAATGTATGAGGGTGGGTTAGGGCTCGTAACCCACGCGTCGTGCGGATTTCCCGGGTTAGAGGCCAAATGTATGAGGGTGGGTTAGGGCTCGTAACCCACGCGTCGTGCGGATTTCCCGGGTTAGAGGCCAAAGTGTCAATGTATGAGGGCGGGTTAGGCAAACTCCTCGAGGGTTAACGTCATCTTCACTAACTCCAACTTGAGCCTGGGATAACCTCCGGGTTAGGCACCAACTCGGGCCAAATCTATTCAATGCGACCATATTTAACAGAATTACATACGCAAATCGTGAAATTTCATTAAATTAACCCTAAATTCGAAGCGTTATTAAGGCTACTGCCGCATTGGCGGCGATATTAATAGTTATATTTTCGAGTCGACGAACGTACAGTAAACAAATCACCGCCGCCGCCAGTATGGACAGTGACGTCTATGAGGCGGCGGCGATTTGTTTACTTTACATTCGTCGATTCGAAAATATAAATACTAATATCGCCGCCAATGGGGCGGTAGCCTTAATAACGCTTCGAATTTAGGGTTAATTTAATGAAATTTCACGATTTGAGTATGTAATTCTGTTAAATATGGTCGCATTTAATATATTTGAGCCTAATATATGGCTACAAACGCAGAGGGATTTCCCAAATCTATAAATAACTGAAACGTTAGCTAACCCGCGCACGCTTTGGACTGATACATCCCCCGTGGCACATATATTAACGCCGACAATAACTACCCCGCCGGCCGCCCTTAACTCCGCAGCCGATAAATTGTGCTTCATACATTTAGCCCCAGGGGACCACACTAGGTAAAGAGGATTGGCAATGTAAACAATGTTGTTAGCAAAATAGCCTTTTTAGTTCCAACTTCAGTCACTGCATACAGTAAATCGAACCATTTTAATATTCCAAATTCTTATTGTGCATGCACCAAATATCTTAATGAACCATTATTTATTAGTTTGTTAGTTGAATATTACATGGGGGGGTTTGCAATTTCCAGGGGGGGGTTGTGATTTCCTAGGAAATCGCAAACCCCGAGGTGTGCAATTTCCAGGGGTTTGCCATTTCCTGCCACACCGTGAATACCATTGGTTCATTCCATTGTCACTAGGCGGAGACAGAAATCGTTTGACCATTTCCGAAAGCAGCCGACACGGCCAAACTGTCGCAAACAGACGCACGCGGTCACCAGGTTGGAGGCAGCCTGTTCAACCGAATTCTCCGGTCCAGATGCGCGAGTAGTGTGCAGTCAAAAGAGCAAACACCCTTCCGGAAATCGAACAGGAATTCCTTATATTATCGCTTGCTGTCACAAACAAATTGCAAGCGCCTTAAGTCGGCATTCTTTTGCGATTGAGCAATATCTACACGTAGACAATGCCACTGACAGGGTTACCATCGCCCGTTGAGTTTCTTCTCAAAGGGCTTTTGTGCGCTGGAGAGCTAATTTCTTGGGATTCACATGGTGGAGAAAATGAAGTAATTGTCACCCTTAAATTCTCTGCTTCTGGTGATTACAGTAACAATGCCGCTGTCGCCGGTGCCGCCACTGACACTCCAGGCAAAATCCAGGCGAGTCAAAACCGGCGGAACGCCAAGGGGAAGCCAGAGGATCCATTTAAAGGGCCCCGCCCTGTTGAACACAAGGGGAAAACTGGTGATTCTTTTCAAGCACCACGCCCGTTGGGGAGACCACCTAAGTCTAGCCCTGGGCCTGGCGATTCGTTCGGCGATCAGCCCCGTCCATTGGATGCCAAGAGACCGTATGGGAAGTTCCAACAAGAGAGTCACAAACAGTATGGATCTGAACAGTCCAGATACCTCGGACCCGGCCTAGAGCAGGACCAGGGAAGATCGAGCCAACAGCAGCAGTTAAAAGCGCAGCAGTACAGGGGAAACAACACCAGCCCACTTAGTACCCAACAACACATTCAGCGGCAGCAGCAACATCATCACCAGCAGCAGCAGCAGCAGCAGCAACAACAACAGCAACATCAGTTCCAACAGCAGCAGCTGCAACAACAGCGACAGCAGCAAGCCATGTCCATGTCAATGCCTATGATGCAAATGCCATTGCATATGATGCAGCAGCGAGGGCCTAGGATGCCCCAAATGCCTGGTTTTAATAAGCAGCAGTATCAGGGTAATGTGTATGCGTTTACTTGCTACAACAAGAACAGGCCAGGTCAAGTGAAGGCAAATCAGGGTCATGATAAGAGAGATCAGAGAGACTACAGGGACTACAGAGAACAACGAGACAACAAATCAGGCATGAGTAATAATCACATGGGAGTCGGTTGTAGTGGTAAAGTGAGACCACATTCTTCCCCCAATCAGGGCAAAAACAACAAACATCAGCAACCAATGAAGCAGAAACCACAGAAACAGCAAGGGCAACACAATAAATTCAACCAAAAGCAATCTGGGCAAGATCAAATGCCACAACAGGGCCATCAACACAAGCATATTCAAAAGCAACAAGCGCCTGACTTGCCACAGGCAAAGGAACAGCCAAAGGACCCACAGTCTAAGCACCCGAATAAACAGTTAATCAAGCAGAACAAAAAAAAACAACAGCGGCAACAAAAACAGCAAGAGAGTTATTTGCTGAAGCATTCAACTGATGACGGAGAAGGAAGTAACTCAGCAGAGGAGACCAATAATGGGGCGTCTGCAGACTGGTCAGAACAGATGAATGCAAAGAGCCCACTTGATATCCAAGAGTCCAACAGCTCAGACACAGACAATGTGCAGCCTGACAATAGTGGATCGCCACAGCGAAGATCGCCCATCACTGGAAGGGATTCCGAATCACCGGTGCCTCAAATGCAGCATGCTGAAATGACGTCACCAAGCACAGGGTTCATGGAACAAGGGAGGTCCAACGAGGTTGTACACTTCGATATGGAAGCGAAAGAGTTTAGGTTAGTTGAAGATTACAAGAACATGACCATGTCCAACTATAAGGACCCAAATTTGATCGAAAAAACTTATGAGGGAGCCATATCAGTGCCCTGTCTCGTGAAGGAGCTCAGCGCAAATAATCAATGCGCCCATGTTATTGAGCCAGATGAGAACTATTTCAAGTGTGGAGAATGCGGAAATGCCTACTGTTCTGGATGTGCCAAGCGGGGACTGGCGAATCCCCACACTGCAGTGCCAGTCAGTGTGTCTCGATGCTTCAGTGGGCACAGCATTCAGGAGAATATGGACTGATGCTAGTCATCCGTCATGCTGGATGTCTTAATTGCAATTTATGCTTCTAGAAATTGCCTGATGCTGCATAATCCGATGAGATGATAAACCTTTTGAAACCAAAAGCACTTGCCTACAGATTTGATCTTAATTATCCAATTTGGATAAACATGTTTTGTGGCATATAAGGAATAATAAATGAAATTAATAGAATCTGTCATAGATGCAAGTCATAACAAGCATTTGACGTCCAGCATTTGTGTGTATTCACCAACATTATTTTGCAAGTTTGTTAACTTCAACATCTCCAAATTTAGTACTTTTTTTTTCAAAGTTGCTCAAAAGTAAACTAGATTATAATGATCAACCTAATGTATTTGTTTTTAAAATATGGTAGCAGCTTAAAACCATCGGCTTTTGCAACTGACCTAATATCACTGTTACCGGCTTCATATTTTGTAGTGCAGTTCGTGAATGCTGACTGTCATTATGCAACCCCACGCATAAAATTCAAGATATGGTGAATCTGGTTACGATCTACAAGTAAATCTGTGTATAGTATATTATGTGACCACTTGGTGTACTTGGGCCGTACAAGCCTAGATATAACATGTTATATGCCCAGCCAGGTTCTTGGATAGCCGTAGTATCTCGACAATATTTAAAAAACGCCCCGAATACTTATGTTCCGAGTTCTGCTTAGTTCCTCTGTCGAGACTGGAACTGAGACCCGGCACGCGGGGTCACATCTACCTACAGCTTGCAAGTGGAAGTTGTGATTGGTGTCCCTCCCCACCCTATCTACCCGTCTTTAAACCCACTTTGCATCTGTAATCATACACCTAATAATCGAACTTGGGAGGGTAATTGCCATGCATTTGTTTCTATGTAGATTGATTGTCATACATTTGTTTCTGTGCAGATTGATTGTCATACATTTTGTTTCTATGTAGATTGATTGTCATACATTTGTTTCTATGTTAAATGAAGTGAAATTGCCCTCGCAAATAAACATGTGTAGCATGATGTATCATACATCATAAATACGCATCCAGAATGTGTATTCATCACCTCTCGCCACCTTCTGCTGGGTAAGCTGTGACCGAATATACTGGATCACAATTGCAGTAATTTATGAGGCACCAGCGGAACTAGGAATATCCTTATTGGGTGCACATGGGCCATTTTCAGTATGTATACTGAAACCATACTGAAAGGAAATTCAAAAATATCCATGAGGAAAAAAATGGAATGTGGCTGATTGTTGCATTGTTCTATAATATTAAATGAAAGCATAGGCCGTACTAAAAAAGTGAGTCACCCAAGTTATATATTGCATAGATAATTACTTGTAACTAAAGAGTACATACACTTCATAATTATAGGATAAAAACAAGGGAACTTATGGGCTTAAAAAAGAAAATCCTACAACAGTAAAACCTCTCTAAATCGAACGACCTTGGGACCGACTTTAAGTGGTCGATTTAGGGAGTTAGAATATGGTTACAATGGTATTGTTGGGACAGGAATAAAGCGATCGATATAGGGGAGTGGTCGATCTGTGGGGGTGGTCGGTTAGGGAGGTTTTACTGTAGTTTGATTTTTGGTGTGAACGTGATGGATTAAAAAAAAAAATTAAGATAAAAAAAGTAAGTGCAACCATCAAATTCTTGAAAAGGGGATACCCCCCCCCCCCTCTTGTATACTTAGAAGTTAAGTCAAGGAAAAGATCAACTGGATCTGTGCTGCTCCCTAACTGCGATATTCTACTATCGTAAGATCCTACTAATCAATTATCCCTGGTCAACGATAAGGCCAGTGTTAGCGTTAATGTTGCATCTAGTTTTGTGTACACCCTGTCTCGATTTATAGTACTACTAACAGTAACAGTACTGTATATCATTATATGTGATTTTCGTTGGTATAGTGGGAAGATAGAATACGGTTAGTTAGTTGCCCGACAGTTCGATTATTTACAGAAAGCTTTCATGACGTAATCCAGGAATCTTGTGTGTTTTGGCAACCGGTTGAATACTCCCTCCGCCCTCCTCCATCCCCTCTCCCCATCCCACCCACCCCGGATTTCAAAAGTAGCCATAGATAAAAGATTCACCCCGTACTTGCATTGCAGTAGGTGTGAAAAACGACCCATTAGAAAAAGTGGAGAAAGGCTGGGTAAATGAAATGAGCACATCAATTCTTAATTTAAGAAGCAAAATATATTCTTCACATACCTGTTTATATTTACCCGCTATTTTGGGAGGAATAATTCATTAAAGCTGCGTAGTACGATGAAATATCAAATTTTCAAAACCAAAACAAGTATCTAGATTTCATTTTACATATCTAACTTAGAAACTGATGGACTTATTAAGCATCTGTTGCCACATAGAAGGGAACACTGAGTAAATTTTAATAGAACCTGTTACTACAAAAGCCTGTTGTGTCAGAGTTTTAGCGTGCTTGCCAAATTTAATTTGACATGTTTGCACTTGAAATATCTCAAAAGTTAGCCATTTTAAATCAAAGTTACTTTAAACTAAAGTAAGGTAGATCATAACAATTGTTTTTTTCTTGAAAATGTGTACTGCCTATCATGGACAGGTCTGAACAGACTTCGTTTTCACCATTAGGCAGTTGGTCGATACAAAGCCCAAAACTACAAAACCGACCCAATGGATTTTTTAAATCCCACACCAGATAGACATGGTATGAGAGCAACTGGGGTTTGAGTTATAAGTTATACACAGCGGTGGAAATCCAAATTGGCATGGCAAATTTAATATATATATATTTATCTTAGAAAAATGCCAGAAACTCATTACCATCGGACCATGCGACTTTAAGTAACATAGATTAATAATACTTTTACACTGGAATCGAGAGCATGATTTAATGGTTGCCATCTTGGTTGTTTTGCATTATCTCTCATATCAACTCTGTGCCAATATCGATAAACACTGGATGAGGGGACCAGGAGCTCATCTTCTCTGATTGGTTGATTGATACCGGAGTCGCGGTTTAGATTCTCAGTGGGTTTAAAGTCTACGCTTGGGGTTCTGCACATGCGCATATTCGATTAACGCGACTCAGGTCACCCGCATTGCTAGAAATTCAAATAGAACGCTGCAAGTGGAGTTGACAAAAACACGTGCTGTGTGCAAAAAGTCCCGACCCGACCGAAGTTTGGCTGTGGTTGGCTAGGAGCGATGATGTCACATTTGTGCGTCAAAAGGTTTCTTGGGTCACCCGAGTTGACTAATCGAATATGCTGAAATGCCGTTCAATTTTGACGCATGCGCAGAACCCCGAGCGTAGACTCTAAACCCACTGAGAATTTAAACCGCGACACCGTTACAATACAGTTTTCGCTCATTTTTTGGACATGGTTGTCATTCACCCCTCCGGTTGTCAATCACTACTCTGTGTAGTGGTGAATCTTTTTATCGAAAGTAACCAGTGAAAAAAAGAAAAAGTTAAAAGGTCTACAAGTAAGTGTCCACCCATGTACAAGCATCACCTTAGGGACTGGATATCATGTCGGTTAAGATAAACCAAGTATTTGAAAGCTGGCTACCCAATTAGCGGCCCAGACTAGATTCAACTGTGTGCATGGTTGAGCACAATGACACGGATGTTTGAACACTCAAATGGACACCTTGCAGCGAATACTGGTATTCTTGAGTTTTGCTGGTCCCTCAGGAATGATAGAAACAGCGACCCAGCACGCCGGTTCGCAGTTTCAGCTTACCCACCGGAAGTTTCGGTTGGTGCCAGCCCCTATCCTTTATATAGACCCCATACTTTACTCACTTTTGAACTTATCCCCACATGCCTCCTGATGACCAAACTTGGTAGGATTCTTTTATTTAAATAAAATAGCACTTTGTATATCATGATGTATTTGTATTGACCACTATTCTGACATATTTCTTTGGAGGAAACCTGCTTCTGCCACATAGGCTACTCTTTCCAATAAGCAGCAAGGGGTATGCACTTTCCCACAGACAGGACAGCACATACCACAGCCTTTGATGAACCAGTTGTGGACCACTAGTTGGAACGGATAATAACCCAAACTGCAAATGGGTCCACTGAGCAGGATCGATAGGATGACCAACACCTTCACAGGTGGACATTCTACCGCCTGAGCTACGTCCCGCTCCCCAGCATGCTGGGTGACCGCTTTAATCCTTCCTGAGGGCCCAGCAGAACTCGGAACACATTAGGAAAGTGTGATTATAATTTATGTTCTCATTGAAAGCACCAATTTTTGTATATATTTGAAATGACCGAGTG
Organism: Branchipolynoe longqiensis; assembly: GCA_030323885.1. Classification (NCBI taxonomy): domain Eukaryota; kingdom Metazoa; phylum Annelida; class Polychaeta; order Phyllodocida; family Polynoidae; genus Branchipolynoe; species Branchipolynoe longqiensis. The sequence continues at coordinate 21,300,837 of CM059190.1, forward strand.
ATAATTATGGCGATGGGAAACTTATTACTAAATGAGTACTGCGATGTGCTTAATTCAGAAAGAAGGGAGCTGGCATTTATCAAGAATGGCGTAGACCATCTTAATGATGGTTTCAAAATGATGTAAAATTAGTTACGGACTGAACGTTGTTTATATGTGATTACAAGGTATTCATATTCTAATAACTTGTTGACATTTCAAAATCAAATGCACCGTTACCAATTGTGTGGTTCCTTTAGTAAACTAGCATGTAAATCTCATATCTGTATATTAAAATTGATCCTGGTTGCAATTACATATGAATCCGTTTTCATAATTCCAAGGTGCTTATTATGAGTTATTATAGTGATTGGTTATGTCGGTGAGTTTTCGTAAATCTAAAATGCTTATTGTGAGTTATTATAGTGATTGGTTATGTAGGTCAGTAATGGGTAGTTCCTCCCACTCAAACAGGGCAACCTGAGGTTTCCTGTTGCCCGGATGATGGGTAGATTAGAAGGGTATTGCTGTGTGTATAGTTTACAGTGATATAAATAAGCTAAACCTTGTCACTTGTGTCTATAGGACAAGTTTGGTGTGATTTTTACTTGCCCACCAGAATTTTCACTTTTTGAAATCTGTAATCTTCCATATTTTATACTCACATAATTTGTTATACATTATAAGAAATAAGTACAATTTCCACTTGCCCAACGGACAAGCTCAATCCATATTCTTCTTCTCCGTGCCTATTTTCACTTGTCTTGGACAGGCGGACAAGCCTTATTTCTAACGCTGGTGTACATACCAGATGGGATGACTGAATAAGTAACGTGCTTACTTCCTGTTGGGTGATTCAAACCATGGCCAAGTCAAACCAAACTTATAAAATTTATTCTTGTAACTTCGCATTCATTAATAGGATAGGGCAAGGAGCAGTGGAATGAAACCAATTTCCCGCACCTAAAATATCACCTGCTAATTAAAGCTGCATAATCCGATGAAAACATCAAATTTTCAAAACCAAAACAATTTTCCAGATTTGATTCTACATATTCGACTTAGATACTGGTGCACATATTAAGCACTTGTCGCCATATATAAGGGCATACAGAGCCAATTTAATAGAACCTGTTACTGCAGAAGCCTATGGTGTGAGTTTTGGCATGTTTGTAAAATTGTTTGTGGATGGTTGCACTTCAAATGTCTCAAATGTTAGACATTTAAATAAAAGTTTGAAGTAAGGGAGACTATAACAATCAATTTAATATATTTAACTCAGAAACTCAAAACCATTGGACAATTTAAGACCTATCGCTCTAATTAAACACTGCATAGTCCGATTAAAGCATCAATTTATATAAACCAAACAATTACTTAGATTTGTTCCTACATATTTCTTCGATGCTGATGCACTTATTAAACATTTCTTGATGCATAGATGGAATATTAAATCAATTTAATAGAAATTAGAACCTGTCAGTATCGAAGCCATCATTTTTAAATGCACACGAAAATTAATTTGGAATTTTGTTCTGCTAATATCTCAAACTCAAAGCCATCGGGTTATACAACTTTAATGATATTTTAATGACCTGAGATTGACTGCTGTTGGTGTACAGTGAAGAGGATATTTAATAATACAAACATGGTGAACATCCCTTTTATCGACGTCGATGCTGAAGGACTTGCATTGGCTGCGATATGCCTGGGCCGCGTTCAGGGGACGTCTCCCGAGACGTCTCCGCGAAGACCCTGACATCACGCTAGTCTGAACTGCATAAGCAGTTTGTCGCCTCGAAAATGGCCACCCCCATAGGTGGCGGACATTTGCAAAAGAAAAGCTGCGCTGTGATTGGCTGAAACCACTGAATATGGTGGCCATTTTCGAGGCGCTTTTCATCTCCTGTCTGAAATAGGAGGCATCTCCGAGACGCACCCTGAACGGAAATAAGCCAAAAAGCATCGCCGAGAGGTCTCCGAGATGCACCCTGAACCCCGCCCAGGTTACTCCTGCAACACTGTCTCTGACGGCTGCTAAATAATCGCATGATTTTGCAATCAAATGTGCTAAATATATTGTTCAAATACTTATCTATCGTAAGATGCTACATTTTGATGAATAATTAATGAAGGTCTAAAAGTCGAATTGAGAGTATTCAGTGGCCGCCATAATTTCTTTTGCATTCTCTCCCATTTCATCAACTCTACTTCAATATTGATAAACTCTAGTTGCTGGAACTAGGAGCTCCACCTATTATTTATAATTGATTCATACCAACGCAGTTTAAGCTCGGTTTAGACATAGGCATTCACCCATGCTGTGGGTTAGGGGCGAATATTCGATGATAGACTATGGTCTAGAATCTACTAGTTTAATTAAATCTGCAAAGTCCGATGAAAACATGAAATTTTCTAAACTAAAACAATTGTCTAGATTTGATTCTACATGTCTAACTTAGATACCAGTGCACTTATCAAATATTTGTTGCTACATAGAACGGCACACTGAGGCAATTTAATAGAACCTGTGTTACCACAGAAGCCTTGGCCTAGGGTATGGTGTCAGTTTTGCAATGTTTGGCCAAATTAATTTAGCATGTTTGCTCTTCAAAATCTTTAAAATAAGTGACTTAAAGGTTACTACGGTTGATTATAATGACCAATTAACATATTTATCTCAGAAAATTACAGAAACTCAAAACCATCGGACTATGAAACTTCAACCAATCATCCCAGATATGCTTGGAGTTGGTCTTTTTTATTCAGGATACGACTCTGCTTAGTTCACCAGTGTATAGGGTAGGCCTACACTCTGCTATTAGCATATCCTAATCCTATTGGAGGCAATCTTTAAATTGATGTAGCACATTTGAGTTTTGGTTGGGAAACAAAGGCCGTTGTTCTCGTGTCTGATTGGCTGGCGTTATGTGTAAGACTTATATTATATTAGATTGTTTGAGCTGTATGCTCAGGTCAAGTCGGAGACTCCACCATCAAGGCCCACCACATGTGGTGAGGATGCTCAGTTTTGTCTTGTGCAGTAATGAGTTTGAATCTACTTGCATTCACTGGGTGTATCCTGGAATCTGTGCTTCATCTAGTATTGTTGTTAACACCTTGTCAAGCTGCCTTTTGAATGATTGTACGCTGCAGCTTGATTGATTTCTAACATTGTAAGCCTGCATTGTATTGAAGAGCTGGAACCCTCAGACAGAAAGACTTTCTTCCTGGGGTGTTCTTGTTGACCGTGAGGCTTTTGTATTTATTGCTGGTACCTTACCAAGTCTACCATATCTTTTTGAATCATACGTTGTTATGCCATAGTTAGGTACTTTACCTTCAATCATTTTCCAGGTGTATATATTATAATTCGATATCTCTTACATCAATGTTCAATGGAGTCGATTTTGAGGAATTTTAGTCTGTCCCAGTAATCCAGGCTCTTAGTGTCTTTGATATATGATGTGAAGCTGTGTTGCATTGTCAGCTGTCCTTTAGAAGTGGGTATCCACAGTTGTGAACAGTAGTCTATCCGTGAGAGTATTATGGAGTTCCACAAGGTTTTCATTACCCCAGCTTCTCTGGTCTTAAATGTATGAAGCACCCATACACTATATTTTCTGGCTGTTTGGCATACATAGTTAATGTGTTCAGTGAATTTGCGGTTGCTTCTCATGTATATCCCAAGGTCTTTCACACAGTTCTTTTCCATAATTTTCTTTCCTGAGGGGTTCATGAAAGTTGTGTTCTTTTTTATGTCTTGGTTTGTGTCATATCATATTAGCTCAAATTTCTTGTTGTTGAACACCATATTGTTTGAATCTTGCCAATTGTAAATAATTTCCAGGTCTTTTTGTAGGGCCTCTGTGTCTACACTTCCCTTGATCTCCCTCATGACTCTTATGTCATCTGCAAAAGAAGAGATAGTGCTTGTTATGTTTTCATCAATGTCAGAGATCAAGACAAAGAACATGACTGGTCCAAGTACTGTGTCTTGTGGCACACTGCTGATCACATTACATGCTGTCGATTTGCTCCATGACCTTTAGTGTTCTCTGCCTCAAGAACTCACGGATCAAAGTTCCCATTTTCCCCCCTATTCCTAATTTGTGCAATTTATTGCAAAGGATACCATGATCAACTTTATCAAAAGCCTTTGAAAAATCTTATTTTTACAAAAAATTGGTAAATATTTTTATTCATCTGAATACATATTTTGTCAGCACGAGGCATTGGTCTTCCAGCCATTGGCGCGATGACATTTGATTTGTACATAGTGGAAGTGGAATGTGTCACATTGTGTGCAGCACAACCCATTCTGAACATAACAAGAAAGTGGGGGAGCAGCCTATGCTGTATAGTGTACAGCATAGGTACTCAACATAGTGCAAGTTATATGCATCAAGATAGAGTGTGCAGTAATGTACACTAGTGGTTAAATCATATGCTGTGTTTGTATATCAGTTAGATTTGGTTTTAATAAGGGTTAGTCTTTTAATAGTGCCATGTTGTGCATGTATAGTGGTTTATATTGCGTGCATTGATGGTTGAAGATGTAGTTATTCAGTGGTGGTAGTGGGTCTTGAATGTTATTATGTCATTGAGTTATAATAGTTGTTTGTCAAAATGTGGATGGGGGGGAAGGGGTCTAAGCTAGGGCACTGAGAGAGCAGGCCTGAGAGAGGGCAAAGTCAATGGGTCGTTTAGTAGGTCACATTATATATTTGCAGTGCCAGGTTTTGGGCCTGAATAACCAGGTGAGCTCTGTATGCATTTTTAAAGACAAAGATCGAACCCGCTTCTCTGGGTTTGGTTGGGAGTTCATTCCACATGACACTTCCTTTGTAAATCGGAGCTCTGATTAACTTATTTGTATTAGGATTGAGCACCCAGAGTAGGGTCGATGTCCCCCTTCTCGTTACCCTGGTTGTGTGATCTATGTATTTGTCATCACTTGCATGTTTATACATCAGTGACATTAGGTGTAGGTTCCTACGTACATCCAGAGTGTCCACCCCTGCTCTGCTATGCATTTCAACCACACTTAGTATCTTCCCTTGGAATACTGTTCTGAGAGCTCTGTTTTGAGTTCTTTGTAATTTGGTCTCTTGCTGCTTCGTTAGTAATCCATAGATGATATCATTGTAGCCTATAATTGGTAATATTGCTGACTTGTACAGCTGCAGTCTTTGTCACATCGTGACCGACAGCATGATGATGACAGCTGCAGTGCAGTATTCTCACTTACAGAGGTCCTTATTTTTCTGAATGTGTTCATTTTTAGTGCCAGTGTTTGGCTAAGACTTGCCAGCTATTGGGTACCACCTAGAGTCGCATAGAGAATTGTGCCTAGGTACTAAACCACCCATCTGCAGTTGTATTGGCCCGACCCTCGCCTTCCTGGCTTTGGTTCCATAGATTATGTACTCAGTTTTAGTGCCATTTAATGTTAGTTTATTCTCATGGCACCATATATTCACTCCATCCAGCACCATTCCAGCCTCGGTTGTGGCTATGACAAGGTCATTGCTATGTATTGTTAGTGCTGCATCATCGGCAAATAATGTGAAAGATGCTTTGTTGGAAACTAGAGGTAGGTCATTTATAAATATTAGAAACAGTAGGGGTCCCAGAATGGAACCCTGTGGAACTCCTGTTTTTATTTCTTGGGTGGTCAAGTTGGTATCACTTAGTTTTGTGTATTGTTTTCTATTGCTGAAGTAATTTGTAAGGAAGCTATGTACTCTATTGCCTAGCCCAGCTCATTCTATTGTATGCATGAGAATTTTGTGGTCGATCTTATGAAATGCCTTCTTGAAATCAAGGAAGGCTGCGATAGCAAGATCACCCTTAATTGTCTATGTTTGACAGAAGTTCATCCAGTAGAGAGGCCAGTGCCCCGGTGGTGGACCTATTTTTCCTGAAGCCGTTTTGTTGGTAGATCAAATAGGACTCAAGGAATGTCTTAATTTGGTCATGTATTATTTGTTCTATGATCTAGCCAGGCAGCGGGAGGATCGATATTGGGCGTAGTTTGCTACAGGTTTGTGGGATGTTGACTTTAGGTATGGACGTCACTGTGACTACTTTCCAGTCATCACAGAAGATGCCTCTGCTGATTATTAGTGTATATACATCTGTAAATTATGCACTCAGTGTTGTGATCTCGCTTTTTATCAAAGTGGTACTGATGTCCTTCATACCTGATGATTTGTAGATCGATATTTTGTTAGTTCTATCAAGGATTTCGTCCAGGGTGGTTTCCAGGCGGTCATACCTTTCTTTATTTAATTTGGCCTGGAAGGTTTTGTGTTGATCATCCTTCTGTTTGAATTTATTGGCTAGGTTCTCACCTATATCTATAAAATAGTTATTGATTTCCTCTGCTAATAATTCATCTGGGATTTTAATACCAGTCTCTTCATTTGTAAGGCCACTGATTCTTGTCTTGTTTTAAGGTTCGATTTGGATTATTTCATACCAACATTTTCTGGCATTCTGTTTATATTTGTCTATCTGCACTTTATAATACTTTGCTTTCGATTTCCTTAGTTCACTCCTAGCCTTTCTGAGCATACATTTAGCTATGAATTCATTCCCTGGATCTTTTGTTTTCTCAAACTTTTGGATAAAATAATCTCTATCTTTTTGAAGTTCTAGTGTGATTCTGGTGATCTCCATTAGGGGACAGTGCCTGTCAGCTGCATTACTGGTTGTTGTGTTTAGAATATCCCAACATAGGCTGGGGTCCCTCATATCCAGAAATTCGATGCTGTTTATTTCTTTGAGTGTGCCAGCCAATTCATTAAAATTGCAGTTCCTATAAGAGCATCCCCAATGGGTGATTCTTTTGACATTTTAAATTTTTTTCTTCATTATGAATATTGGTTTGTGATCGCTTATTTTATAGTGAAGGACTCCAGCCTTTGTATGTTTGATATTGGTAGGTGCCAGGTCTATTGTTTTGTTAGTGGTTTTAGTTACCCTGGTTGGCTACTGGATCATTTGTTGCAACTCATATTCAACTGCAAATTGCTTTATTATCCCTCCCATCATAGGCCTCTTACTATTATATTCTTCATTGTATCTCATATTTATTGATATTGGCTATATTATTCAAAGAGTTACTTATTTGCCCAATTCCAATTGCCATTTGGGGCTCTATATACATTGCCGATGAGTATTAGTTTTGTGTGGGGTTTGGTGACTACAGCCCACTGTAGCTCAATATTGCGATTTGATAGGGTATGCTCAGCATGTTTACCTGCATCAACATGGAGATCTTGCTTAAAGTAAATTTCTAGTCCACCACCCGCTTTGGTCTGCCCAGTAAGTTGCTTTGTTTTTCCATCAGCCCTTATAAATAGACGAGATCACCATTCCGAGTGTGCATGCGCTGAAAACGTAGATGGCAGCAAAGCAAATGCGTCTGGCCATGGAGTTTGCCGATACGTGTAGGGCAAAACTTCGATTTTATTCAAAATGAATAGAAATACATAACAATTTGGCATAAACATGTATGCACACATGCAATATAATGATCTGATGAATATAGCTAAGAAAAAACTAGCCATAGTTAAACATTTTGAGTTAAGAAACATACAATTCCAAACAAAACAATCGGTGATATCCACATCACTATTATTAATTCTTGTTCTAAATATTAAAATGCCAAATGTGTCAACATACTTGTTTTCAATCAATCAATAGTTCCATCCTCTAGTCGAGGGTTGGATGCAATGGTTCTCCACTTGTCCCGATGTTGTGCTGTTCTGATAGACTGTGAATAATTCAAGCCTTTCCACTGTGAAATATTTGTAAACCATAATGTTCTTGGTCTCCCTCTCCTTCTGCTGCCATTCACCTTCCCTTCCAACAATGTACGGTATATTGAACTCTGACGAATGATGTGGCCAAAATAAATAAGTTTCTTTGTCTGTATAGTGGCAAACAAGCTTTTCTTGTTTTAGAGAAATATATAACCAATATCTGATTAACACTACTCATTTTCTAGTTCTACATGTGTCATTAACCATTAACAAAAACATTAATAAACTAAGTAAAACTGACACTGACTATGGCTCTAACACTAGTCTGAGCGCCCAGATTTGTCTAAATGTAAATGCACATGGCAGAAGATGTGCTGATTATATTGATGTAAATGCAATGCTGGATAAAAGATTAATATCTTAATTTATTATATATTTGTTTAGTTGGTATTATGTTTCAAACAGGAGTTGAGATGAGCTGAAACTAGCACATTTCATAGCTGCACCCAGTGTATTAGCATGTGCAATGTGCTTCTCGCGTGTTTGTTTTTCTTCAACGCATCCTACAATGCACCGCGCGGCTGGAATGGTGATGTAGTCTATTGGTAACCTGGTATATTTGTTAGTCTGTCTTCAACTGTTCTATTGAGCCATGTTTCTGATATAATGAAGACATCAATATCAGACATGGGTAGGTCAGCTCTTAGCTGGTTGATCTTGTGTGTGAGGCTATGTGCATTTAGGTGGCCAATCTTCCTGGCAAGCCCTTCAGATCTATTAGAGGAAGTGTGCCCAGATGACACGGTCCCAAGGCCCCCCCAGGCCACCGTCAGTGTGCCCCCTTCCCTGAAAATATGGTCTGCCCTGTCGCCCAAAGAACCCCCACCCCCTGTTAGTGTGAATGTGGTTGTGTATTTACTTATGTCATGGTGTATAATGTATTCCTTGTTGGGCGTTGATATTGCTATAAAATGTTTGCATTGTGTTGAATACTTTTAACAATTAATTATAATAACTGTCTTGATATGAAGTGTATTCTAATGTTGAAGAAGAACACTAAGCCGCTGCACTATAATAAATGGCTTCGTGTCTTTAACAATTCATCTTGCGAACATTTAATGAAAGTGTCTTTGCAATGTCGTAAATCAGCTCTCTAAGAATGGCTGCACAATGTAGATCATACTTTTTCTGTTGGTAAAACAGTTTATTCATCAGAACATGTATTTATTTGTTTCAGTGCCGAGACACTGGTCTTCCAGCGGTTTACATTACATTGTAAAAAGGTAGATCAACAGGTATTTAGGGAGTGCATATTCGTAGATTATGAAGGAAGTTAGCGTGTTAGTCATAATAAATTCAGCATTCTGGGCTAAGATGGTGTGTCGCTGCAAAAACTGTGCTGCTATTATGGGTAGGTCTACGGTGTATCGCACTGCAACAAACTCTTCCGGCGGCACCCACCCCCACCCCAGCCGACTTGTTGGTGCCATAATTCACTCAACGAGACAAACAAGACAAGGCACATGTAACTACTATATAATAATTTGAGAGTATTTATTAAAGAAATAAGTCCGTAACTTCAAGGAAGTTGGGCAATCACGCATAACTGAGCTTGTATGGCGACATGGCCAATCTTAACTAGTACATCCTTAAGACTAGGTAACGCAGAATAGGACCAGGTAGGCCAGCAGTAACATGATGTAAATGCTAGTCGGAATTACGACTCAATAACAGACTTGGATAACAGACAACATTAAGCGAAACAGTTTAACAGAATAATGACTCAAACGAACAACCAGTGCTCAACCCAAAAGTTGACCGAGCGCTGCGGGTGCCGCGCTGATGTGCAGGTTTTTCAAGTATACATTTACCGCAGAGCTTCGCCAGGTACCAGCCGACATTAGATCATCCAACGTCAAACCTGTACCCTGGCAAGCCTGAACCGCGCCTCGTCTTAGGCTATGGAGAGTGAACCCTTTGTTGATGCCGAACACTTGGAAAGAAGCTAGACGCAAAGCTCTTGACAATGTGGCACTGGTATGTGGGAGCCCTGTAGGCAACAGAAATGCCGGGGAGTCGTCATGTGGGTTAAGCGTTTTGATATAGTTAAGCCATGCGCGTAGAGGGCAGCAAAGAGAGCCCTGTAATGCAGGTAACTTGAAAATGACAGGGGAGGCAGAGCCGAATCTCGTTTTTGTAGATCGAACCGTTAGCATAAGGGAATCTAGTCTAGGTTTTACATCCTTAAATTTAATAACATGTGGGTTAACACGTAAATTCGCAGAATTTGGCACGAGATTACTTTGACGCAGCAGAGTGAAGTAGCATATTAACAAAGATACGATCAGAACCACGGGTACAGGTGTTAAGCTATATAAGAAAACTATCAGTCGTTTAAACTCGTCACTAGTTATAGGCGGCGCTCTAATGATTACATGTTTCGAATTTTTACACAAACCTCTTTTCATCGTCTTTATCTCCTGCGCGTCAAAGGCTGAGGCATCCCCCGAGCCAGACGCTACCCATACTTTAACCGAGCTGAAATAATTCGCAACGGCGCCAGGTGATTTTAGGCGATCGCTAAGGAATAAAAGAAAAGACAACAAATCATATACAGACGGAGCATTAGCTGTTACGTTGTGCTGTTGGCAGAAAGTAAAGAAAAGAGAGATATGCGCCGCCTTGTTCTTCCATGTACGGGGCGCCAGGGCGTTTGTATAGCAGTTGATCAGCCGCTGATGGTGCTTTATCGAGTACCCTGGAAGATAGAGCCAAAAACATTTACTATCTTCCAGAAATAACACAGAATCAAAATGCTAAGATATTCATATCTACCGACACACTTACTGACCTCAAATTCATGTTAGCACACATATCACTGGCCTTTGCCTTACTACGCTCAGAATGCGGGGCCCTACTAAGGGCATCCGCCAATATCAAAGTATCACCCGGTTTATGACAAACCTCTAGTCCAAAGTTTAAATCAGCTGCAATGAGCCAGATCTGTCTTGCACATGCGCACAATATCCTGTCTCTCCCTTTGCCAGATTCTAACACCTGCTGCGATGCCGAGTTATCTGTATTGATTCTTACCAGGTATTCATGTGGGTTAACAGGTAGCAGAAATTTCAATGCGTGTACCAGATTAAGTGCCTCAAGCTGGTTTATTGCTAGTGAGAGTGACTGGAGGTCAGTCGAATATTCGGAAATGTAAAATTCCTCCACTGAAAACACGCCCCCCGCCATGAGCGTTGAATCGCACTCAATTACCCAGGTTTCTCTCGGCTTCGTGGGCAGTAACTGCCTCCCGTTGTAAGATTGAGCAAATTTCTGGAACCACTCCAGATCGAGCAACAGCTCCGGATCAAACTTATGCTGACCCACATACGGCGACGCCCTCAATGCCTCCAGCACCCTATTTGAAAACCTTTTAGCCGGCTTGATACACTTAGACAAATGCTGCAATTTACCCGCCAGACTCTGAATTTGCTTTCGTGATGCCGTATCCTTAGCATTCCAGGCCAGACATTCCTCCAGCACATCCCTAATTTTATCCATCGGAAGCATAACCGACATATCAACTGAATTGATGACAAAACCTAACCAAGTAAGTTTAGTGTGCGGCGCCGTGCATTTACTTATGGCCAGCGCCAAGCCCAATTGTGTCGTTAACTCATTAAATTTCCTGTAGGCCTGCCACGCCCTTGCCTCAGATTTCTCAATCCCAACAAAGTCGTCCAGATAACAGAGGGCGAAGAAACCTTCCTTCCTCAGCAGCCAAACTATAGCACGAGTAGTACGCGCACATGCGAGGGCAGACGTCCTACAGCCGAACGGAGGAGCAATGTCAATATATGTCTTCCCATTAAGGCAAATACCCAGCAGTGGCGTGGAGAGCGGGCAAACCCTAAGCTGTCTATAGGCTCTAGCCAAGTCCGCTCCCCACATCCATGCACCGGAACCCACAACCTTTAGGCGGTCGGTAAGCGTGATGACTGATGGCAACGAGAAATTAAAGGGGGCCCCCAAATAAAAGCCCTTCACAATCCCCGCATTCACACTCCTACCCAATGGGAAGCTCAGTTCTATAATTATTCTTTTATCTGAGGAATTTTTCTTTGGTCGCGTCATCATTGGACTAATTTGAGTCCAAGGCAGAAAGGGAGAATGATCAAACGGGCCCAAGAGCGCCCCGTGCGCAAGCTCTGTAGTGATGAATTTACAAATATGGAAGTCGGCATCTGCCGCTGCTGAATGATTCTTATATGTAGGGGTGGGAACCCGTGTAGACGTGTAGTCCAGAGGCCACCCAAATTCCAAATGGTCTACTAACAACGTATCTGGATACTCTAGTAACAGTGCACGCCATCTCAGAATATTGAGTCCAGAAGGCACCGAAATCCGTGCTGATAGAAAATTAGGGAGGCCGGTAACCCTAACCTTGTCAAATATATCCCTGTAAATCCCAAGTCCGAACCAAGCCTCATCGGAAGAGACTGGCCAGAAATCTAAGAGCGAATGCCTAAACATCATGGGTGTGGGTGGTGGCGTAAAGAATTTAGGCAGGGCATCATTATACAGTGACAGCGCTACTTCAATTGGTTTATCAAACCAATCAAATGACATTTCAGGGAAGAAGTCTGGGCTGGACGCCTCTGACCCAGTCTCATTATTATTAACAACTACCTCCGTATGTGCGTTATCAAGGTCTACAATACTTTTCCCGTTTGTGGACTGCGGCAGCACTAACTCTCGACGGAGTCCATCAACATCCCTCGGTACAATAGCACCGTCACCGCCACCCGACAACAAAGCAGTGGGCGCGACACTCAGAACTGGGTCACCGCCTGATGACGTCAGTGGTGCCATGACTAGGTCATTGGCAGCGACCGGCTGACCACCCACGTGGCCAGCGGATCACGTGACTCAGCAGCCAAGCCAAGCCGAGTGTCGCACAGACCCGGCACAATAGCGTCAACAGTATTTACAACGTTAACAGTCAAATCAGATACACTAGCAACAGAACTACCTTTAGATGAGCCTAGTGCAAGTACATTATCTAGTTTAGAGGCAACAGGCGGCGACATAGAAATCTCCGGCGCACAGACAGAGACCGGATTTGTACCAGCAATTTCAGTAGCGAACATGTCAACAGTCAACGGTGAGAAAGTCAAACTTACAGTATTATTTGCAGCGGGGTTATCACCAGAAGCCTTCTTGTCAAGGAACTTCCTTTTCTTTAAGCAATCTTGCTCGCGGTGAGAAAGAATACGCTTAAACTTATATGCGCACCATGCGCAAATGTGTGGCGACCTATCTGGCAGCTCGCCATGCGACGAGGCATTCCCACAGTCCTTCCCCCAATTCCACAGGTAGCAAGGTTTACCATCGTTCTCTCGGTTGTACTCCTCATGCAGGTTGATAGGGTTAGGGTTAACACCCGCAGCGGCAGCCGGTGCTGGCGCTGCTTCGGACTGTGTGCGTGGCTGAGAGTACTGCTGCCTGTACGGCTCGTGCACGTGGTGCGCCGCTGCTCGCGCTTGCAGCGCCCTAAGCGACTCAGTGCAGACATCCCGTTGAATGTCCTTGATAGCGGCTAAATTACTCCACCCTTCTCTCAACCGGCCATCCGCCACCATTTGAAACACCCTTTCCGACCATCTTCGACAAGTGGGCCAATCCCAAGAAATTGCCATCAAGGCCAAATCCTCCTCATGCTGCAATATAGCCGGGAACCACACCTGCGGGAAAGTGGGCTGAGCCACTAATAATCTCAAAGCAAAAAAGTACTCGGCCCAGGTGGCCTCCCCAAATGCAATTTTTCGACAGCCATCACCACGTGTAACGAAAGTATGGGGGAAGAGGCCCGTACCTTTTGGTTTCTGCAGTGCGTGCGTGGACTCCAGTAGAAAGTCGGTGGTGACCGGCGGCTGAGGGTGCATGAGCTGATATCTCGGGGTCGGGTGGGGTGAAGCGTAGACTGGAGCAGGCTGCGCCTGGCGAACCGGGGTGAGCACATGGCCGAGGCCAGGCGCCGGCGACACAGGGCGAGGTGTGCGGGGCGGGGGAGGCGGTGGTAGCTGGTAGAATGTAGCAGCTCGCGAAGTGTAGGAGCGAGTGACCGACGGCGGGGTTCCCACGGGCGCAGGTGAAGCTGTTGGAGGCGGTTGACCAACCGCAGGACGAGGTGTAGGTCGCACCGGCGTACCAAAGCCGCCATGTCCCAGACTCATTGGCGACTGCGGCGGGTAAGGCATGGGCGGTCCCGGCAAAGCAGCAATCCTTTCCAGAGCATTAAGACGCGAGGCCATACTTGATATCCTCCTGTTTTCTTGCCTTAGCTGCATGATAGTTCCTTGTTGCTGTGCCAGCTCACGCACCGCTGGCTGACCCGGCGTCACTGGCAACTGCTGTTGGCGGCCATCTTCCTGCTGAGCCTCATGGTCAAGCTCAGAGTCCTCTGACGGCGGTGGAATGGGTCGACAAGTCGAACTCGCCTTTCTCTTCGGCTGTCTCCTTGGGCTAGAGATAACCGCCACAGTTTTCGTCGGCGGGCGACCTCGTCTCTTTTTGGTTGGCGGCATTCTAACTCAGATACGACAGAAGACCACGTGTATAGTAACAAGGACGGTGCATGCCAATAGTAGAGAGCGAACCTGCTGCAGCGGCGACCGGGTGAGAAGTGACGGCGGGGCGTGTCGTGAGACAGCAATAAAACTTGCTCGACCTGATTGCCTCGCTGAGCAAATTACCCATGTTAGCCTCGCCAACATGACCAATGATGAAGAGCTTTATTTTCACATTTTATTCTGCTAATAAATATACGGAAAATTATGGTATTTTTTTGCAAGTACTCTTAAGTATTTACTTTCGATTATAAAATACAATACACAAAATATTTCCGATGCAACTTTCAGCCAACATATCAGATACGTGAAAGATAGTCTTTAAGGCACCAATTTCAAGTGATACGCTGTCATTTTCTGAGGCTGAAAGGAAATCTTGATGGACTGGATTGTATTCCATTTAGAGAATAATGGAACATCACGGTTCATACCCATTTTGACACATCAAATTCCAGGACTTTCCAGGAACTTTCAGTGCAAAATTCCATGACGTTTTAAAGACTTTTATTAAATTAAAGAACCCCGAAACACAGCTGTATTCATAGTCGATTCACTGTGTAAGATGTGAAATGTGAATAAGCATAACAAATATTAATGAACATATGTATAGTTTTAATATACAAATCAAGACGCAGCATAACAATCCCACAAAATTCATAGCCTGTACTGACTGTAATATATGCTAATGAGATACATAATGGGATCCAGGCATTGAGAGAGAACAAAGGAATATGTTAATGAGATGACGTCATGGAAAGTTTAGCCGGTGGTTCAGAGCCCTGGACGTTGAATAAACCATTCAGTATCCAGAAGTCAAAGTGTTCAGACGTTGTACTTTTACATGGTGTCAGATGTGGGGTGATTAGACCGGCAAGCAGGTTAGACCTATAACTTATCAGTCGCAAACTATCAGCACACACAAACACATGCGCATGTTAGTTTAAGGATTGTTTATTTTCAGATTCATTTGGTGTATGTATATTGTGTCAATATGGACAATGTGTCATTGTGGAGGCTAAGCAGCCGAACAGTTCAAAGGACTTCAGTGCCATATAGTGCGCTCGGACATTCACTAACCCTGTGGTTAAAGTTAAGTACCTGTACATTTAATTGTATTATTGTATGCTAAACATGTAAACTCGGGATCTGTGGTGATTTTGAAACATTTCATGTCTCAGAAATACTTTGAAGGTGGGATGTAATATATGCTATGAGATGCATAATGGGATCCAGGCATTGAGAGAGAACAAAGGAATATGTTAACGAGATAACGTCATGGAAAGTTTAGCCGGTGGTTCAGAGCCCTGGACGGTGAATAAAGCATTCAGTATCCAGGAGTCAAAGTGTTCTGACGTTGTACGTGTCAATGGAATGGACTAGGATAATGCTGCTTGGAGAGTGTTGATGAAACCTGACTTCCGGGAATTTTCAGGGTTAAGTCTATGGGAGAATATCTGCATTTTCGCGGAAATTAATGCCTTGCATCTAACCGACCACACAGTTCCCTGATAGTGCTAAGCCTATGAGACCCTCTTGGTAAAAACTACTCCTTGCTTTGATTTTATATCCTAGCAACAGCTAAGGTAATATCAGAACCGGATTGTGACTGACCAATTGCTGTCATATACCCTTGGCATTTTATGATAGTTAATCTGCAATTATAAAAAAAACACGCGGAAATTCGCGAAATCGCGGAGATCTTTCATCCCTGTGATATAAACCTGTTTATAAACAATAGCTGAGCACCTAGTATGGAATTACAATTTACAGCCGTACTTGTCTTCAAAGGACAACGTGTACAGACCAATATTGTCCTGACACAACAGTTGTTCTGTTATCGGAGGGACATTAGAGAAAAAAGAAGTAAAGCTGTTTTATTTAATGACGCCTCTAGAGCACATTGATTTTCATATCATCGGCCATTGGACATCAAAACATATGGTCATTTTGACATATTTCTCTGGAGGAAACCCACTGTCACCACATAGGCTACTCTTTCCGATAAGCAGCAAAGGGTCTTTTATATGCACTTTCCCACAGACAGGACAGCGCATACCACAACCTTTGATGAACCAGTTGTGGACCACTGGTTGGAACGGAAAATAGCCCAAGCTGCAAATGCGCCCACTGAGCAGGATCGATGGGATGACCGACACCTTCACAGGTGGACACACTGCCTGAGCCACGTCCCGCTCCCCGGACAGTAAAAAAAAAGACAACAAGTTTGACATTGGAACATATTTCACAAGACAGGGGTTCACGGATCACAGGATTTGCTGCGGACAGGACACGAAACAGAGAGACTTCCTCCAGTGATTCAATTATACAAGTTACTTTAAGCTGCATAGCCTACTGAAAGCATAACATTTTTTAAACTAACGCACTTAACTGACATTTTATCTAATTACTCCCGCAGCCCTGTTCCTGTGACAGGGCTGCTACTTTTGCTGAACAACCCATTAGAAAAAGGGTCCGAACGCTGGGTTATGGATATAACCCTATGAATTTGCAATGAAACATGCTAAATATATGGTTCCAAGGCTTGTTTATCATAACGCATTATTTTCAGTGACAAATTGATGAAATCATGTAGATTAATAGACTTTGAAACTCGAATCGAGCTTTTCTGTGGCTTTTACTTCAAATGTTTCCTAAGTTAACGCTTTAAAGTAAAGGTTAATTCAAAGTCAGATAGAAAATAGGCATCAAGTTAAAAAGTTTATCCTTAAAAATATACACGGCAGTGTTGCGAAGGCATATTTTTGGTAACAGGAACATTGCACCTAGAGTAGGACTCGAACCCACACGTCTGCCATTCTGGGGCTGACGTCATACCCATTAGCTTATCCTTTATGCATGTGTCATTTCCAGGGATGAGAGTAGCTTGTGACAAAAAAGCCTGAAAAGTATCATCTATATTTACGAGCAAAGCGAGTCCCATGCAGCTGGGTATGGCAGGCGCTTTGAGACCCATGAGAAAATTTTGAATTTGGTGCAATTTCAGGGCCATTCTAAGACAACCTGGGACTACTTTCCTGTAGCTGAACAGTTATTTTTCTTTGGGAAAATATCCTCTTACTGCAACATGGGTTGGAGGAGGATATTTTTCCAAAAATAAAATCCTGTATCAGCAACACTTGTTTTTATAGTAAAGCTCCTTCTGAATCTGGCAGTAAATTATTTGATATATTTTATGTCCAAAGGATACCCCCCCCCCCAATTTTTTTTTTTACATCTGATTTACACTAATCTCAGAAATGACCGTTGTGGCCAAGAAAAAAAATCGGAAATTTCTCATCCCTGCATTTCACCAGGAAGAGGTCAGTGTCACCTCACTACGCTGAAATCTCAAAACCATCAGATTGTGCAATTCTTAAAACCATAAATGCCCCAATAATCAGTTGGTTAACATGGTTCCCTGCTTTCTCTTTTCTTTAAAGCTGTAGAGTCCGATGAAGCATCAAATTTTCAAAACACAACAATTATCCAGAATTGATTCTACATATCTAACTTAGATACTGAGGCACCTATTGGGCATATGTTGCCACACAGAAGGGAATACACCCCTACCACAAGTAAGGGGTGAATATGTTACTGCAGAAGCCTATGATGTCACAGTTTTGGAATGCTTTCTAAAACTAATTTGACATGTTTGCACTTCAAATATCTCAAAACTTAGCCACCTAAAATAAAACTTATTTCAAACTAAAGTAAGGTAGATTGTAATAATCAAATTAACATATTTATTAAGAAAAGTGACAAATTCAAAACCATCGGACAATACAACTTTAAGGTGATCATTGTCTTGTCACTTTGTGTCTTACAAATCTAGCTGATCCTATAAAGGTATAATAGTTAATCACGATCATTAGCCCTCGTCAGCTGCATACATAACTAATAACAGAGGTTACTCCAAAATATAAATTCTCCTGGGTTACATAACACGTTCAAGCAGTAGATAGACGTAAGGCTGCCTGCCACCTATGCTAGGTACACACCTACCGTTTACGACTCGCGCACTAAAACTCGCGACCCGACCCAACCCGCTTAAAACTGAAAACGGGCCGATTCATTTTTCGAATCGTGAATCGCAATCGTAAGGAAGCACTTTTAGCCCTAAAATTGAGTTTTAAGTCGCGAATCGCAATCGGTAGGTGTGCTAGGGGAGTGCACACCTCAAGACTTTTGGGCAATTTTAGATCGAATACGGTAGGTGGGTGCGGAAAAACGGTAGGTGTGTACCTAGCTTAAGGATTTAAACACTACACATACATGGGGTAGTCTAAAGCATCTAAAGCTTCATAATTGAAAAATATACGCATGATTTTTATCTCACAATTGCATCGAGGTGAAACAGATTGCGGTTATATAATGTGCTTAAGTGGTAGATATAAGTAAAGCTGCCACCTAAGGATTTAAACACTACACATATATGGGGTAGTCTAAAGCATCTAAAGCTTCGCATTTGAAGAATATACACATGATTTTTAACTGACAATTGCATCGATTAAACATAGAGGTGAAAGAGATTGTGGTTATATAATGCGTTCAAGTGGTAGATATAAGTAAAGCTGCCACCTAAGGATTTAAACACTACACATATATGGGGTAGTCTAAAGCATCTAAAGCTTCACATTTGAAGAATATACACATGATTTTTAACTGACAATTGCATCGATTAAACATAGAGGTGAAAGAGATTGTGGTTATATAATGCGTTCAAGTGGTAGATATAAGTAAAGCTGCCACCTAAGGATTTAAACACTACACATATATGGGGTAGTCTAAAGCATCTAAAGCTTCGCATTTGCATCGATTAAACATACAGGGGTGAAAGAGATCGCGGATGAAAAAAATTGAAATTGAAAAAAAATGAAATTGAAAGAAAAAAGCGGAAATCGACAGAATATTCCCCAATCATTGTTTGTAAAGATTGGGCATAGGCATAGTGCAAAGCCTATGCATGGAGAGTAGTGAATGAAACCGGTTTTCGGCTTTCTCCATGATATCCGAACAATGCTACACTTTCCGTGTTTTCGGGGAAATCAAACCTTACACAATATAGCAGACCTGTTTAAACCAAATTTCCTATTCCTATTCTCCAGTGAAAAGAAGTTGTGTACTTTAAACTTTAAAAAAAATAGTATCCTTTATAAAAAAGAAATGTTGGCATACACAATTTTAATATTGCGTATAGCTATACTTCAGTTTAAAGTTGCATAGTCCGATGGTTTTGAATTTCTGTATTTTTTCTGAGAAAAGTATATTAGATTGATCACTAGTATCTGCTTTACATTAGTTCAAAGTTACTTATATGTTAAATGGTAAACTTTCTAGATATTTTGAGTGCAAACATGGAAAATTAGTTTTGGCAAGCTTGCCAAAACTCTGATACCATAGACTTCTGCAGTAACAGGTTCTGTTAAACTGACTCAGTAGTGCCTTATACGCAGAAACAAATGCTTAATAAGTGCATCAGTATCTTAAGTTAGATATGTCAAATAAAATCTAAATAATTGGTTTGGTTTTGAAAATTTGATATTTCATCGGACTATGCAGCTTTAAAGTGTTGTACAAAATACGCAAAAATCGTATGGGTAGGCGAGACTAGCCTACCCCAAATTTCCTATTTGGATATTCTATAGATAAAAGATTCAGGCCTCTGCAGAGTAGGGGTGAAAAACAACCCATTAGAAAGTGACAAAAGGCCGGGTAAATGAAATCAGCACGTCAATTCTTAAAGCTGCATGGTCCGATGAAGCATCAAATTTTCAAAACAAAATAATTATCTAGATTTGATTTGACATATCTAACTTAGATACTGATGCACTTATTAAGCATTTGTTTCTGCGTAGAAGGCAATACTGAGTCAATTTAAAGTTGCATGGTCCGATGGCATATGAATATTTGTCTTATTTTTGAGATAAATATATCAAATTGATCATTACGAGCTACTAATCATTAGTCCGGAGTGATTTTGATTAAAGATGATTAGTTTTGAAGTAATTTGAGCTGAAAGAACCAAAAATAATTTCGACAAGCTTGCCAAAAGTCTTGTTGCTATGACCTAAATGGTCATCTCGCGGTAACCACGTGATGTGAGATGACCTACTAATCTATGACCCTGCACAGCAGGCCTAAGGCCTACTTGGTTGGGGGGGGGGGGCTAATGGGGTCACGAGATTGGCCTAATTGGTTAATGGCCTTCCTGCATAATGGCTGTTTCAAGCTGAGTGTTCAAAGGGGTGATGTTATAAACTCACTGATTATTCTGTATATACTGTCCCAAATCATTAGCTAATACACCAGTATCTAAGTTGGATATATAGGATCAAATGTAAGTAGTTGTTTTAATTTTGACTAAATTATATTTCATCGGACTATGCAACTTTAACAGAACCTGTTACTGCAGAAGTCTATGGGTCAGAGTTTTGGCAAGCTTGCCAAAACTAATTTTCCATGTTTGCATTCAAAATATCTCAAAAAGTTTACCATTTAAAATAAAAGTAACTTTCAACTAATGTAAAGTAGATACTAGTGGTCGATCTAATATAGTTATCTCAGAAAAAATACAGAAATCAAAAACCATCGGACTATGCAACTTTAATTTAAGGAGCAAACTATATCCTTTATATTTACCTGCTACTTTTGAGTTGAAAATTATAACAAAGCATGCAGTTTAATGGACTTTAAAAGTGAAATTGACAGCATTCTGTGGTTGCCATCTTGTCTTTTTGCATTCTCTCCCATTTCACCAACTCTGTGCCGACATGAGTTGCCATTAGATACTGGAACCAGGAATTCCACTTCCTGTTCCATACTGAAGCTATTTTCGCCGTGTTTAGACTATGTTGTCATTCACCCCTACTGAAAGTACGGGGTGAATCTTTTATCTAGGTATTCCAGTTCAAAGAAAATTGTGTGCTTTCCATAGAAGTATTGTGTACTTTCCCAAAAATGTTGTTGGTATACAAAATTTTAATTTGCGTATTGGCGTGTTCTGGCTTAAAACTACAAAACACCCCAAAACAAGAAAATATCATATGGGTAGGCAGGTCTGTTATAGAGTAGGCCAGGTGCTACTTCAATGCTGGCCGCTGATTGGACATCAGCTATCAACAAGCGTCTGGAACATGGTGGAATATTCCAAATATTCTTGGTATTTTGTGGTTTTTAAAAGTTGCATAGTCCGATAAAAGCATAACATTTTCAAAACCAAAACAATTCCCTAGATTGGATCATACATATTTAAGTTAGATACTTATGTACATTTCAAGCATGTGTTGCCGCATAGAAGGGAATGCTGAGTCAATTTAATAGAATATGTTACTGCTGTGTCAGAGCTTTGGCATGCTTGCCAAAATTAATCTGGAATGTTTGCACTTCAAATATCTTCAAAGTTAGCCATTTAAAATAGGTTGATTCAAACTAAGGGGAAGTAGACTATAACAATCAATTTAATATATTTATCTCAGAAAAGTGACGGAAAAGCAAAACCATCGGACTATGCAACTAACTCTAAGTAATAGCTAGAGAAAATAAATAGAATATTTGAGAAATAGCACAAATCGAAAATTACAACAAAATCTAAAAAATCCGCGAATTCAGAGATTTTTCAACTCTGAAAACAGTTGAACCGACATTATATTCCTCTGCTTGATTACATTGCGTAAATCAGATTAAGTAGATACCACAACCGGTTATATTAAGCAGCTATCCATTGTCAGAGACAAGTTGAAGCCAAAGGACTTCAGTGATGAGCATTGACCCAAGGCAAAAACAGTTTGCTACGTATTGCAGAGGGTCAAGGAATTCAAACCCCATATCAAGGCGATAAAGCACTGATAAATTACTTTCAAGCCACTATACAAAGATGTCTTCTAAACCTAAAGCCAGTCTGATACCAGTTACATTGGACGACAGTTTATCGGGCATTGCAACAGAGGTCACCATAGCAACCATGTTAATACCACTCACTCATTTAAGTGAGCGATAAGCGGGGCTAGTACTCCTAAACTACTCTTGGTCCACAATATGTAGGTATATGCGCATCGTGGGATTTATCTGACTCTCGCTCTGGCCGAAATCGCGATTACCTGCCAGAACGGCATGGCACCCACTGTGTTTTGGCATTTGTTACTTTTTGCTTTGCTGTGGGGACACTTTTAAAGTTATAAATTAACAAGCTATCTTTTGCACCATATGTAGATAAAATGTTCTTCATCTGGGACCTCAAATCTTTTGAATCTGTCAACTAGAAGCTTAATGAAAATTGCTCTGAATTCTTTTTGTTGTTGATCTAAGACCTCTGTAAATCACCAACAATTTGAGGATATTCATTTTTGAAACTAACATATTCATTTCTGTATGCCTGTTTCTATCTATTTACCAATTTTCGTGAAGATTGGGTGATGATCACATGCATTTTGAGGATGCACAATAAGTGATGTCTATAAAGTCTCTCACCACAGCCACTGAGGTCACTCAAAGCTCTCCCCCCCCCCCAGCCCAGCTTCCTTGATTTTGGATCACAGCTTTTTTACTATAGAATAAAGGGGCCAAAAGGGTGCAGATTTTCATAAGTTCAAGTTGACATAACTTTCTTGATATTTACTTCAGACAAATTATATGGCGACCAAGTTTAAATTCAATTCAAGCTCATTTCATTGATATATGTTCCATTGAGGTCAAATGTATTCTAAAAATATTTCCCACATACCTACAATATGGCACTTTTACCTTACGGAGTACAGAAGTCTGCGTCACCACCAATTTTAATTGGATGACTCGCTCCGGTGTGCAAGGTCATGGAATTCTAATCCTGGTCGACTCAAACCAATGACTAAAAAAACTTATACTTGTCACTACCTAGTCTAGTGCTCGGTATTACCAGGATAGGGCAAGGCATGGTGGAATGAGGAAGACCAACTGTCCATCGCTGAAATTTCCCCTGCATAATTAACTAAATCCTCTCAACTGTCTATTTGGTTTCCTCCCCCCCCCCCCATTCCCCATGAAATTTTAGCCGATATTCTATCTAAAGTATTTTTCAGTTAATTATCACTGAAGGTTAATATGTGGGAGGAAATGAACATTGTATTCTTGACATTCTGATCAAAATACCTGTAATCATTGAAGCCTTGGATAATAACAGATAAAAGTCATCTCTGACCCAAAAGAAAGGTAGATGGGGTAGTCTTGACTTCAAGTATACCTTTTCTTTTTTTTAAAGCGATTCTGAATGAATCCCCTGAGGGGCTGTCCGTTATTTTCATGGATAAATCACAGACATTAGTGAAAAGGCAGAGACCTTTCTTGATTAGTTCGATATTCCTTCATGTGATGCGTTCATCCACTAAGTTACAGGTGAGTGGCAGTCCGGGTGTGCGCCCCTGAGATACCCACTTCCGGTTATCCTTGCCCACTTCCGGCCGGCTACTTCCGCCACATGCTGGTGGCAGGTTGGAAGCTGACCGGATGTGCCATGAAGTTGGGCTCGGGTCGATCGAGACCAAACAGCATCTTCAGATCCTGAAGTGTCAGCTTGTTTGCTGTGGCTTTCGCCCTGCAATCCAGAAATAAATATCAAGTTAATGTTCATATTTATTAAGCTAAAGACAT
Organism: Branchipolynoe longqiensis; assembly: GCA_030323885.1. Classification (NCBI taxonomy): domain Eukaryota; kingdom Metazoa; phylum Annelida; class Polychaeta; order Phyllodocida; family Polynoidae; genus Branchipolynoe; species Branchipolynoe longqiensis. Next base: position 21,324,835 of record CM059190.1, read on the forward strand.
ATACAACATGAATAAATATCGAGACAATTATTTATATAGAGTAAAACCTCTCTAAATCCTTGGGACCGACTTTAAGTGGTCCATTTAGGGACGTGGTCGGTTTATGGAGTTAGAATATGGTTACAATGGTCTTGTTGGGACCCAAATAAAGCGATCGATATAGGGGAGTGGTCGATCTGTGGAGGTGGTCGGTTAGAGGTTTTACTGTATATATATATACAGTAAAACCTCTCTAAATCGACCGACCATGGGACCCACTTTAAATGGTTCATTTAGGGAGGTGGTCGATTTAGAGGTTTAAAAAAAATCGTTACAATGGTATTGTATGGGCGATCGTTTGGGACCTAAATAAAGCATTCGATATAGGAGAGTGGTCGAACTATGGAGGGGGTCGGTTTTAGAGGTTTTACTGTCCATATACTTGGGGTGTGTGGTGGGGGTTTAGGGATGCTAAAGATTGTGAGGTGCCGCTCTGCAAGACATCCCTACACCTCCACGACAAACCACCTACACCCCCACCACACACACCATCAACCCCCACCACACACACCTACACCCCCACCACACCCTTAATCCCCCAACACCCCACCAGACCCACTCACCCCTACCACACACCTAAATCTCCATACACCCCCACCACACACACCAATATCCTCACCACACCCCTACACCTCCACAACACCCGCACCACACACACCTACACCCCAACCACACCATGTTCACTCACCACCCCCCCTAAATCCCCCCACACCCACAAAAATCCTCACCACATCCCTACAACATATCAGACCGGCATGGTGCGCCATCTGTCGAGAGAGTGATACAAACTGAAAGGTCCCCATTGGCTGACTTGGGCTCAGGCAAGTAGCTTTGTCACTCGGGCAAGACGAAAATTCAGTCACTTACCCGATAGGGGCAAGTGGGGAAAAAAGTCCTTCCTTGGAGAGGTAGTTGTGGGTATGGTGATTACATCAGGGAGCCTAGGTGGTGTAATGGTTCGCATACTATCCCGGAATGCAAGAGATGTGGGTTTGATTCCTCGCTCGCGTAATATTTCCCATTTTCATCACCCCCCATGACACTGGTGCTGTGACCAAGATCCTGTAAAAGCCTAGTGGTGTATGGTTGTTGAACCTACCCTGTGTATGGTATATGTAAAAGCATTGCCGGTATTAAATGACTTATGGATGTAAACCATCTAAAAGGACTTTCAATTCCATGGAGACGAGTGTAGTGGTCTGTGCAGTATCAGGGATGAAAGTGGTCTCCGGGGAAAAAAGCGGAAATGCTGATATTCTACCATAGGTCGAGCATTGTCAGGGAATCGCAAAAAATTCCCAGAAGTCGAGATACATATTGGTATATGCTGATAGTGCTGCGGCATTTGAAGCATTTATTAGTAGTATACTCGGATAGTGCTGCAGCATCTGCACCACATATTAGTATACGCTGATGGCGCTGCAGCGTAAAACAATGTATTTGAACAACGTATTAGTATACACTTATATCTACAGGAAAAATCGCGGAGATCCGCGAAATCGCGGAGATCTTTCATCCTTGTGTACTGACGTCACAGGAAAGAAACCACATAGACAGGTAGGCATGGATAGGGTGATGACATCAGGGAACCTAGATGGTGTAATGGTTAGCACACTAGCCCGGAATGCAAGGGATGTGGGTTCGATTCCGACTCTAGGCACAATAATTTCCCATTTTCATCACCCCACACGACAATATATAATCCAAAAATAAATAGTAAATTTGTACTTTATTAAACTATATCGCCGTGGCATTCGCCGTAAACCATGAATACATTTCGAGTTAATTTTAACTGATTAAACTAAAATACATAATGCATGAATCAATATCTAGGTGTGTTAATAGATATTAAATTATAATATATAATCGAAAAATAAATAGTTATTTTTTATTTTAGTAAACTATATGGTCATTTCTTCCGCCCAGTAATTCATAGGTTCAATTACTTTGTATTTTATGAAACAATATTGCCGTAACTTTCGACCTGTAGTCAATATAACATTGTTTTTTATTATTCGTAAACAAAAGCCATGGTTTTCGCTCCGCAGTCAATAGTCAATTTTGTTTAAAATTTAAAATAAACTGGCGTCATGGCTTTTCTCCCATCAGGGATGGAAGTGGTCTCTGGGGAAAAAAAGCGGAAATGCTGATATTCTCCCATAGGTTTAGTATTGTCAGGGAATCGCGGAAAATTCCCGGACGTCGGGTTTCATATATATTGGTATACGCTGATAGTGCTGCGCCGTTTGAAGCAGTGCACACTGATAGTGCTACGGAGTCTGCACCACATATTAGTATATGCTGGTGGTGCTGCGGGATTGAAAAATCCCGGAAATCCGCGGAATCGCGGAGATCTTTCATCCCTGTCCCATAAATAAATAATCCAATGGTGTTTAATTTAAATATTTCACCATGCCTTCGCCTTGAGTGCATTAATAAATATTGAGCTTTTAAAACACCCAACCAAAATACAAGCAATTTTGATTGAGTTGTCATTTCTTTACGCCGTGTCGGCAACACAGGCCATATTCATAGTGACAATTGTTTTTCTTTATTCAACCATCACATTTACATAGTGTAAAAGCATACAATCAATTATGTGTCCAAAGACACTCATGAATCTAAAAAGCTCACGATTATATAATTAATGGTCAAGGAAAATAAAATTCTAGATAACATAAAATTCTAAACATCTTTATTCTTCATAAATTGATCACATTGGTTTAATAAACTATATGAGGTGGTACAGACCAGCTGTCCTCATAAACAAATTTTTATGAAACTATTCAGGAATTTTTTACATTCCCTTAAACCGTCACTTAAACCTCCACCCCCCCCCCCCCCCCCCCCCCCCCCCCCCCCATCCGCCTCCAATAAAACTGTACTTACCCGGTGAGGACGTTATCAGCCATCTGCAGTTTTCGCTTCTGAAGTTGCAGGATTTTCTCTTCGATTGTGTCCATGCAGATGAAACGATGAATGGTGACGTCACGCGTCTGCCCCATCCGGTATATCCGGTCACATGCCTGTTGTTCCAGAGCCGGGTTCCTGTGGCACAAGGACTCACACTGATCAAGTCACCCCAAATGCATTTATTGAACCCAGTGGTTGTGATAGGGTTGGTTGGTTGTTGGAGTTTTACGTCCTGGCAATATCTAAGGATATGGGTGATTGTGTATTTGCATTATAAAAGAAGCATTTAAACGGATAGACAAGTCACGTTGGGGTTAAAGCTGCATAGTCCGATTGTTTGTTTGTTGTTGTTTTACATCCTAGCAACATCTAAGGTCATATCACGACAGGTACCGACTTGTGACAGCGCGCACTCATGGCAACTTTATAGTGCTGCCCCACTGGGAGACCAGGCCGCCAGCACCATGACCTGATATCCCACTCAGTCACATTATCCTGACACTGAGCCAACCAGTTCTTGCCCTAACCTAATAATGCAGAGCATCTGGCTAGGAAGCGACAAGTATACATTTTTAAGTCATTGGTCTGGCTCGACCAGGATTCGAACCTGTAGGTTCGAATCCCACGATCTACCAAAACGGGAGACGGACTCTCAATTCATTCAGCCATCCCGTCTGTTAAGTTGTTATAGGTACTAGCAGGGATGATAGTGCTGCCCCACTGGAATACCAGGCCGCCAGCACCATGACCTGATATCCCACTCAGTCACATTATCCCGACACTGAGCCAACCAGTCCTTGTCCTATCATAATAATGCTGAGCGCCAGGCTAGGAAGCAACAAGTATCAATTTTAAAGTCATTGGTTTGACTCGACCATGGTTCGAACCCACGACCCCACGATCTACCAACACGGGAGACGGACGCTCTAACTCATTCGGCCATCCCGTCTGGTCACATGCATGAGATGATCCCAGTTTAAAAAAAAAAAAAAGACTATTTAGCATAATGAAATAATGTCTTTGTGAAAACATTACAAAAGAAATAGAAAACATTATTATGGATTTTGTGTGTGTTATATTTGTTGATTAATCGTGGACAATAGACCCCACTGGAAAGTTGGAAAGTACCTGACTAGAGTGGTTCCAGATTCTGCCAATAGATGTCACTAGCTTCACTGGTGGGGTTTAATACATGTCAAGAGATCGGTGGTGAAACCCAGAAGAAAAGTACAAAATAGTTGGCTTTTTTTTTGTTTTGTTTCATATATTACAAGGATAAGAGCTTGAGTCCTGTTGCGTTATGAATATTCGAATATAACCAAGCATTTTATTATTTGTCCAAGCATTCTTTATAGAGATATAGATTGTGAATGCATAGGCAGTTGGGTAATGTACCCGACTAGAATAGTTCCAGATTCTGCCAACAGATGTCACTAGCTTAACTGGTGGGGTCTATTGGTCTTCCTCATTCCACTGCTCCTCGCCCATTCATAGTAATGCCGAGCACAAACCTAGTTAGTAATAAGGATTAAGTTTGAAATACTTACCAGCTATGCCGAAATGTGAAACCCTATAGCAAAGTAAAAACGCCCCAAAGAGCTATGGGGAGCATAGACCCATACAGGGCAACACTTACCAATGCATGTCTATGAGGAAAAGATGATTCCCTCCGACCAGATTCAACCCGACGCCACCAGCGCGTAGAGACAGCAGCATCACCTACACACAAAGGTAGCGTTAGTCCAACTATAGTAATAACGAGACCCTTGAATGGTAGTTGGTCCATAGACAGCAGCATCACCTACACACAAAGGTACCGTTAATCCAACTATAGTAGTAACGAGACACTTGTAGGGTAGTTGGTCCATAGACAGCAGCATCGGCTACACACAAAGGTAGCGTTAGTCCAATTATAGTAGTAATGAGACACTTGAAGGGTAGTTGGTCCATAGACAGCAGCATCGGCTACACACAAAGGTAGCGTTAATCCAACTATTGTAGTAATGACAGGTGTAGGGTAGTTGGTCCATAGACAGCAGCATTACCTACACACAAAGGTAGCGTTAGTCCAACTAACTACTGTAGCAACGAGACAGTTGGTCCATAAATACAGCAGCATCACATACACACAAAGGTAGGGTGTCCAACTAACTACTGTAGCAACGAGACAGTTGGTCCATAAATACAGCAGCATCACCTACACACAAAGGTAGCGTTAGTACAACTAACTACTGTAACAACGAGACAGTTGGTCCATAAATACAGCAGCATCACCTACACACAAAGGTAGCGTTAATACAACTACTGTAACAATGAGACAGTTGGTCCATAAATACAGCAGTATCACCTACACACAAAGGTAGCGTTAGTACAACTAACTACTGTAGCAACGAGACAGTTGGTCCATAAATACAGCAGCATCACCTACACACAAAGGTAGCGTTAATACAACTACTGTAACAATGAGACAGTTGGTCCATAAATACAGCAGTATCACCTACACACAAAGGTAGCGTTAGTACAACTAACTACTGTAGCAACGAGACAGTTGGTCCATAAATACAGCAGCATCACCTACACACAAAGGTAGCGTTAATACAACTACTGTAACAACGAGACAGTTGGTCCATAAATACAGCAGCATCACCTACACACAAAGGTAGCGTTAATACAACTACTGTAACAACGAGACAGTTGGTCCATAAATACAGCAGCATCACCTACACACAAAGGTAGCGTTAGTCCAACCAACTACTGTAGCAACGGGACAGCTGTAGGATAGCTAAACAGGACAGCTGTTGGGTAGCTACACAGGATAGTTGTTGGGTGCCGACATAGGACAGTTGTAGGATAGCTACACAGGGTAGTTGTTGGGTGCCTATATAAGACAGTTGTAGGATAGCCATACAGGACAGTTGTAGGATAGCTATACAGGACAGTTGTAGGAAAGTTATACAGGACAGCTCCAAAGTGCCTACATAGGATAGTTGTAGGGTGCAGGGTACCTACAGAATAATTGTCCCGCCCCCCCCCCTTTTTCCCCCTTAGCATCCCGATAATTTAGTTACCTACTGCAGTAAAACCTCCCTACTCGACCACCTCCACAGATCGACCACTGCCCTATATCAATCGCTTTATTTGGGTCTCAAACGATCCCCCATACAATACAATTGTACCATTATTCTAATTCTCTAAACCAACCACCTCCCTAAATGGACCATTTAAAATCGGTCCCATGGTCGGTCGATTTAGAGAGGTTTTATTGTATTATATGTATTTGAAAAATGCAGTGTCCACTTAGAGAGTACAAGGGGTAGATGGGGGGAGGGGGGGGAAGGTCTTCGACAAGTTCAGCTCTGTATGGGGTCAAAGCGTATAAGTGTACTTGACCAATCAACCAGTTTGGGTCAGATAATTGCGTAGTATATGGCGGCCATTGCCTGCTCTGTGTACCGTACCTGAGGGCCATGGGGGTCACTGTTGAAGGCTTCGACAATGTCGCCTCGCTTCTTGGGTGGAATGTCACCCTTGATGATCACAGACCTGAAGCCGGCCTCTTTCAGATGCTCCTCCACGATACCCAGCATCTGAGTCCACTGCGACACCACAACACTGAAAATAACACACCACCAAAATAGCAGGCTTTGAACTTAAACGGAGCTGTGAAAGTTAGAATTTATTTTAACAGATACATTGCCATGAGGATGACAGTCGCCTCCAAAAAGCAACAAGACGCGGAAATCTGACTTCCGATAAATCTGGCAGTGCTAAGCATATATATATAAGGGGAAACTGACCCATATAAGCAAGATGGAAACAACATTTCGGAAATCGCATGGAAAATCGGAAATTTCTCATTTCTAATGACGGTATAACAGACAAGAGAGAGTGGAGCTCAAACAGTTTAATGGAGTAAACAGGGAATCATACAAACAGGTAAATAAGAGAATAGGTCAGCACAATAACTGTTGCGGTGGATCAAGCTGGAGACCTAGAACTAAGTAAGCAAGCTGGTTGGTTATTGGAGTTTTATGTCCTGGCAACATCTAAGGTAATATCAGGGTGGGCATCGACTTGTGTCAATGCGCACTCATGGTGACTTTATAGTGCTGCCCCACTGGGAAATCAGGCCGCTGCCAACATGACCTGATATCCCACTCAGTCACATTATCCTGTCACTGAGCTAATCAGTCCTTGCCATATCCTGTTAATGACGAGCGCCAGGCTAGGAAGCGACAAGTATCAATCTTTATAAGTCATTGGTTTGATTCAACTGGAAACCAAACTTCTGATCTCCCGCACACGATGCCCGCGCTCTACCGATTCGGCCACTGCGCATGGTCCTGACGCAAACTGAGTTTAAAGTACAGGTTCTATGGTGAAGGATGCGGCTAGGAGGGCCTTCCCCCAGCTTTCGCCATGTAAGCTGAAGTTGAAACCCAATGTGCTAATTTGCAGCTTCAGTTCTTCTGGAGAGAGAGGTGGAGCTAGGAACACATAGGACATTCATAGATGACAATCTTCTGCATTTATCCGGAATTCTGAAATTTTGATCTGCCCAATTTTTCCCTCGGATATGGCCAAAATTTGCAATCATTTTCCAATATTTTGTTTTACCAGGACCATGAACCGCCATTATCCAGTATATTAAAACATATTTAGTTCTGTAAATATATGTTGTTGGTATTCTTGGTGTTATCGTTTATCTTGGGCTAAAATGTACTATGATAGAAATGAACAACCCTTCACCCTATTGCTAACTTGGGGCGGAGTACCAAACATACTTAGTGGGAGGGCAGGTAAAAGTCGGAGGTCTCCAGTAATATGCTCAAAATAGGTTATATTTCTTACCACTTTTGGGGCTTCTTTGGGTCAGAATCTTCACGAATCTTCTCGATATGTTCCAATAATTGGATAATCTGGAAACAAACAAAAAATCCAAAAGAAATCAAGATTCAAATAGGATTAAGAGCTCATTTTGTATGTATAGCAATAGTCAATGGCATCAATGGGATGGCCGAATGAGTTAGAGCGTCCGTCTCCCGTGCTGGTAGATCGTGAGGTCATCGTTTCGAATCCTGGTCGAGTCAAACCAATGAGTTAAAAATTGATACTTGTCGCTTCCTAGCCAGACTCTCGGCATTACTAGGATAGGGCAAGGAGCAGTGGAATGAGGAAGACCAGTCGTCTGCGACTGAAATTTCCCCTGCTTAAACAACTAATGTACCAACAAAAATGTAGAAAGCATAGCAGGTTGCTCGTCAATACAGAATTTCCGCTGGTCCCTCGGGAAGGACTGATTCGTTTTTGTTTGTTGTTTTACATCCTAGAAACATCTAAGGTCATATGAGGATGGGTACCGACTTATGACAGTGCACACTCATGGCGACTTTATAGTGCTGCCCACTGGGAGCCCAGGCCACCAGCACCATGACCTGATATCCCACTCAGTCACATTATCATGACACTGAGACAACCAGTCCTAGCCCTATCCTAATAATGCCGAGCGCCTGGCTAGAAAGTGACAAGTATAAATTTTTAAGTCATTGGTTTGAACCCATGGGTTCGGATCCCCCGTCCTCCCAAAACAGGGGACGGACGCTCAACTCATTCAGCCATCCCGTCTGGTCGGGAAGGACTGAAGCTGCGACCCAGCACACACGGGTCGCAATTTCAGCTTACACATTGGAAGGTGGGATTGGTGCCAACCCCAGCTCTATCCTTCACCATAAGCCCAACACTTTAAAACTTACTGTGCACACATACCCATGTAACCTAATAGGCTTCTTACGATATAGCGAATGGTAGACAGGAAGTGTGAACACTTATTTGTCTCTCATTTTTTTTTTTTTTTTGGTACATTAGTTGTCCCAAGCAGGGGAAATCCCAGTCACAGACGACTGGTCTTCCCCACTCCACTGCTGGTCGATAGAAAGCCCGAGCCTACACTTTTACCGACCCAAGGGATTTTTAACCTCCCACACCACATAGACATGGTATGAGAGCAACCGGCCTTTGATGACGCTGTAAGTTATACACAGCGGTGGAAATCCAAATTGGCAGAGCTGGGGGCATGGGGAATCGAACCGCTGACCCTCAGATTAGGAGTCTGACCTAGAAAAAAGTCAGACACTCTAACCACTCCACCACAGAGAACGCCACTTACCATACATTTTTGTTGTTGTTGTTGTTCAAGTGTTTTTATTCCTCTGAATAACATGTTGTCAGTGCTAATGCATTGGTCTTCCAGCCCTAATCACAATTGCCTCTACACAGTAAACAAATCTACAACAATATATATTTCTCATGTAGATTCGAGTGAAATCACAATCCAAAGTGGAAAAGTATATAAATAACCAATTGTTAAACAAACAAAACCCAACTCTGCATCAGGGATGAAAGTGGTATCCGGGGAAAAAATCGGAAATGCGGATATTCTCCCATAGATTTAGCATTGTCGCGGAAAATTCTCGGAATTCGGGTACTATTAGTAGTATACACTGATAGTGCTGCGGCGTTTGAAGCATTTATTAGTAGTATACGCTGATAGTGCTGCGGCGTCTGCACCACATATTAATATATGCTGATGGTGCTTCAGCATAAAACAATGTATTTCATCTCTGCCTCATAAGATTAGCATTGTCTGGGAATCACGGGAAAAATGCCGGAAGTCAGGTTTCAACTCTACTTTTTGTGACTATATTGTCACTTATGTCTAACTGATTGATTGATTGATTGATTGGTGGTTGCTTTAAGCCGTTTCAGCAGCATAGGCCATATTCACGGCGAGAAATGTTAGTTTTTTTTTGTTCAAACCATCGCTTTTACATGTAAAAGCAGACAAACAATTATGTGCCAATATGTCTAACTTTCTTGTTTGGGTTTTACGATCTACCAACAGCTAAGGTCATATAAGAATGGGATTCAAACTAAGCAATTGCTTATTGTTTGTTGGGATTTTATGTCCCAGTAACATCTATGGATTTTATGTCCCAGTAACATCTATGGATTTTATGTCCCAGTAACATCTATGGATTTTATGTCCCAGTAACATCTATGGTAATATCAGGACTGGGCTGTCATATATTGACATTTTTTAAACGTTGAATACAAAAAGATCTTTCATCCTTGATGCATAGAACTAATGCTGTACCTTAGTGCTTGGATTCTTGGGATCGAAGATGGAAGTCTTCTCCTTCGTGGCAGCTGGTTCTTCTGTCACCTCCTCATCGACAGCCATAAGTCTCATCTGCTGCACAATGTCCAGGTCAATCCCGTCGTCCTTCTCCAGCGCCTCCAGGTCCAAGCACTGCAGCAGAAGTCACTCCAAACTTAGCAGTGCTGTCACTCTGGGCCCGTATGCATGGAGCAGTGTTAGCAGCGTGTGGTGTTATCCCTCTAACACCGGGTAGCTACCACCGGTTATCGGCGTCGTCGAGAACTATGTCAAGCCGTATGCATGGGCGCTTAAACGGTTTGTGTTAGCTAAACGTGAAGTTATTTATAGATTTGGGAAATCTCTCGATTCGACAATATGAATGACGCCGCCAATGCGGCGGGGGCGTTAACATCGGTTCGAATTTAGGGTTAAATTGATCAAATTTCACTTATGGCGTACGTAATTCTGTTAAATATGACAGCATTGAATAGATTTGGCCCTAATATATTGCCGCCGATGCGGCGGCGACGACAGTATGGATATCGACGTCCATGGGGCGGCGACGGCGATTTGTTTACTTTACATTCGTCGATTCGACAATATTAATATCACCTCCAATGCGGCGACAGCGTTAATATCGTTTCGTTTTGAGGGTTAATTTGATTAAATTTCACTTATTGCGTATTTAATTCTGTTAAATATGATAGCATTGGGCTTAATATATTGCCGCCGCATCGGCGGCAACGACAGTATGGATAGCGACGTCGATGCGGCGGCGATCTGTTTACTTTACATTCGTCGATTTGACGATATTAATATCACCGCCAATGTGGCGGCAGCATTAATATCGCTTCGTTTTTAGGGTTAATTTGATTAAATTTCACTTATTGCGTATTTAATTCTGTTAAATATGATAGCATTGAATAGATTTGGGCTCTATCCTGACACTAACCTAACACTAACACCGCTGTAAACCTGCTACGGGGTGGGGGTAGAATCTCTGACTTTAAACTCACGGTGTTAGGCCTAACACTGCTCCATGCATAGCAACTTTTCGGTGCTAAACCAGAAATCCCGCCCTACCCGCGATTTGGCTCGCTAACACCGCTCCATGCATACGGGCCGTGGACTTTACCAAAAATGTATCAAATCTTCTTTTTTTTAAAGTATCAAAATTGTCTTTAAAAAAGTATTTAAAAAAAGTATAAATAAGGGCCAACTCAGCCTGATTTGAAACCATTTGTAACCATGTTAAGATAACATGTGCTGCTTGTGAACACGGTTCAGTACTGATGTATGCAGTGATGTAAGGAGTTGTGGTTGTTGAGCCCTCAGTTTTGCATAGTTCAGTGCACCGTCACTTGGGTCACTGACAGCAGAGCTCAGCAAAAGTTCCACCCAACAACACACACCACTCCGGCAAAGCGACTAGCAAAGCGCATCTCTCAATCTCAGCAAATTCCTAATTCTAAGTCTGAAGAGTTTTCAATTACAAGATTCGCATTTTTGTTTGCACAAACATGTATAAAAAAGTATTTACACCTGAGAAAAGTATAAAAAGTAGTTTTTCCTTGAAAAAAGTATAATACTTTCCAAAAAGTATAAAGTGGCAGCACTGACGTAGGCCTTTTTAGTGCACACTAACCACGTCCTCAGTTTGGGTTGCCAATCACTTCGTACAGAATACCAGCTGAGTTGGTTACAAACCGGCTGAAGCTGCGACCCGAACCTTGCTGCGACGCAGCTTCAGTCCTCCTTGAGGGACTCGGAACGCATGTGTGTGTGTGTGTGTGTATGTGTGTGCGTGTGTGCGTGCGTGCGTGCGTGCGTGCGTGCGTGTGTGTGTGTATATATATGTATATAAGTGTCACATGGACAGTTAAAATCTAATATTTGAACTTTAAACACTTTTGGGTTGCAAATGAAAGGTGGAAATCTCCCATTTATATCTAGGTAAAATATAAATTGATGAGATAAAAAATAAAGGTGTAGTCCATGATTAAGCTATGTCTTATGGCAGTATAACATGTGTTGCTCAGATGTAACACATGTTTAGGATACCACACAGTCTGCTTAATACAAATCTAAGCAGAATTAAATAATTTCATACTTAGAAGAATATTAATCATGGCATAATATACAGAAATATGTAGTGCTTATATGGATAAAAAAAAAGTAATTCCCAGCCATGCTTTATTCACTGAATAATTAGTGTACAATATTTGTGTGGCATCCAGACACCACTGGTTACATCGGTGACGGAAATTTGTAATGTTATTTCTGAAGACATCAAATAATTTTGTTTTAAATTTAAGCATGCATATATGTTAATAAATACTTCCTTTTTGATTTGGAAACTGTTTTGTTTGATATATCAATGCAATACAAGATGTTAATAAGGATCTAACCATGTCCCATATGTCATGTTACAAATGGCTGACTGTAAAATGGTTTTTTTTGATACAAAAGCACTTCATAACTAAAAGGACCAAAGTTGCATGTGGTTTACTTTATTTCCCTTATTTCTTACATCAAATCTGAACATAAATATGAAAAGTATAAGGAAAAAAATAAGTAGTAGTAATTCTTATATTATATATCACTGTATCATACAGCTATACAAACCCCTTTTGTGAGATGGAGGTGGCTGCAGCACTGCCGTAGCCGCAGCAGCATCAGCAGGATCTGAGTGCCTCCCGTCTGCCCACCACCAGATCCACCCTGCCCAGTACCAGCGCCAGCCCCTCCAGGGTGGGTGGACGGAGATGTCAGGGCGTGATCTTGATGATCATGACCATGACCATGACCATAACCACCAGTCTTCATTTGTTGTTTCTCCTCAGCTCGTTCCAGATAGTTCACAAGCGATGACCTGTGGAGTGTTTCGCAAATTATATTATTATTATTATTATTATTGGAAGACCTTTTTTTAGACCAGTTCTGGTGACCTTACATGTTGCTGATGCGCGAAAAGGAAGAAAGGAAGGCGGGGGTGGGAAAAAAGGCGTTTTATTAACGCCTCAACAGGGCATACAGAGGAACAGATATACAGGCAAGGAACAAGGAAGGGCTCATGAGGAGCAAGGAAACAGGCTCGAGAGGAGCAAAACAGTGATGGGCCCATGAGGAGCAGAGATAAGCAGGAGGGGCTCATGAGGAGCAACGTCAGAGTTCAGGTAGAGGGGGTGCCGAGGAGCCCTCCGCCAAAAATAAGGAGAGGGCTCGAGGCGCGCCCGAGGCGGGGGCGCGGGCGCCCGAGGCGGGGGCCCGGGGAGGCCGGCCTGGGTGAGGAGAAGGTCCGGGGCCTAGGTGGAGGGGGAGCGGGCGGCCAAAAAAGGGAGGCCCGCTCCTGAGGGCTGGGGGGAGGAGGTCCGGCGAGGGTCGAGCAGGGGGGCAGCGAACTCCTCAGGGCTGGGCGGGGTGGGGGTCGGGTCGGGAGGGTTCATGAAGGCGGTGTCGTGAGCGTCCGTGGCTGGGTTGTCCGGGGAGGGTCCCTCGTGAGGCTGGGCCGTGTCGCCCGAGGTGTGAGGTGCGAGGTGGTGGGCCCCGGCTTCGTCTGGGCGGCGTTTCGATTGGTGGTCGCTGGGAGGTTGTCGGTGGAAGTCGCGGGGCTGTCGGCAGTGGTGAGGGTGAGGCGCCGGGAGGGGCCCCCCGGGCCGGCCGGGGGGGGGGCGGCGGATCAAAAATCCGCCGAGGCGGCCGGGGTCTGGCGCTCACGGGCTTGCTTGGTGAGGCATTCGGCCTCGCAGTGCCTGGTGAGTAGGCGCCGTACATTGGCGCAGTAGGCGCAGATGTGCCGGCGCCTGTCTCCCACCTCGCCGTGGGCCTCCCCGATGTGGGCCCGATCGCACGAGGCGGGATCGCGGTTCCACGCGGGGCAGGGGGCCCCGTGAGTGTGCCTATCGTAGGCGGTGCGGGCGTCGGCTTGGGGCCGGGGCGGGTGTGTGCCTCGGGCCCATTCGCCTCGGGGGAAGTCCTCGCCTCGGGAGACTGGTGTTGCCGGAGGGGTGGGCGTGGTGATGGAGTCCATCCTCAGGGTGTTGAGGGCGACAGGGTCGTGCCATCCGTGGGGGAGCCTCCCGTCCGCTATCCAGGTGAAGATGGCCTCTGAGTAACGGCGGACGGTAGGCCAGGGATGCACGAGGATATCCCTCATCACGGTGAGGTGGTGGTGGCGTAGGCCCTGGAGGGAGTGCTCGGGGAAGGCTGGGTGGCCGGCGAGGGTGAGGAGGGCGAGGTTGTACTCATCGCGGGTGGCCTCCCCTCTCTTGACCGGCTTCCGCTCAGGCCCCCTCTCGATGAGGTCCGAGGGGAAAATGTATCCCGAGGGGATGCCTAGGCGCCTGCCGGCGCGCTGCGCCTCGGCGGAAGCGAGGATGTCTCGGACGGCGTCGGCCGCGGATGCTGGGGTGTAGTCCTCGGCGACGTCCTGGAGGTAGGCCGGGGGAGGCGCGGGGCCGCCTCGGGCGGCGAGGCGGTCGTAGTGCTGGTAGTGGGGGTGGGCTGCCCCGGGCAGAGTCGCTTGAGGCGGCGGCGGGGGCCGGGCCCCGGCGGCGGTCTGCGCCCGAGGTGCTGGGGCGGGCGGCGTGCTGTATCCTGCCTGCGTGTGCTCCGGCGCTCCTCGGGCTCCCGCCGACTCGAAGGCGTCCATGCGCGTAGTGAGGCGCTGGAGGGCTTGTAGGATGATGGCTGTGTCGGCGCCCGAGGTGGCCGAGGGGGAGGCCAGGGCCGGTGATGTTGAGGCGTCGCCGGGCGAGCCCGAGGCGGACCCCGGCGTGGCCCGGGCGGTGAGCCTGGTGTTCTTGCGGCCTCTTCCCTTCCCGCGTCCGGGCATGGTGCAGGAGCCTGAGGCGGGGCAGCGGTCCGAGGTGGAGAAGTCAGGAGAAGAGAGGTGAGGTCTGGAAGGCGGCAGGAGGGCGAGTGCCTGAGGGAGGCCGGCGGGCGGCCTTATAAGGGAGGGAAGGGGCGCGGGCGACAGCAGGTGAGGTGTGAAAGCTGCCGGCCCGGGGGAGGGCGAGTGAAGGTGAGGAGCGGGCGTCGGGTGAGGCGCGAATGCTGCGCGACAGGGGGGCGGGGGAGGAGGCGGCGCGGCGGGGTCTGGCGAGGTGTGAGCGCAGCGCGACAGCCCGGGGCGGGGGAGGGTCTCTTCCTCTCCTCGCATCAAACGTAATGCTTCGCATTACGACCAAGGCGCAAAGCCCAAAAAAAAATCCTCTTCTGTTCTCCAGAGTTCCAACCTCAAAACCAGTCTGCACAAGTTACAAGGTAAGTCAAGTGTTCACCTCGGCCCTAGAGACTTTTGTTGTTTTATGTCCTAGCAACATCTAAGGTCATATCAAGACAGGCACCAACTTCTGATAGTGCGCACTCATGAAGACTTTTATCCTGACATTGTGCTAACCAGTTCTTCCTATCTTATCAATGCTGAGCGCCAGGTGTATATATATATATATATGCTATATAAGCCATTATACGAGTATAATAAGCCAGAAGATCCATCTACTCCCCAGCCACTAAGTCATCGGCTGGTCACCTACTCATTAGGTCATCTATTCGTACCTCATGACCTCCCCACGTGCCACCAGCTGCTCGCATACAGCCAATACACCCGTAAATTGGCTGTACGAATTATCCTCATTCACTGTACCGTTAAATTTGTTTCATTTATATCTATCTCTACATTCTCTGCTAATGCTGAGTGCCAGGCAAGAAACCGACAAGTATCAATTGTGTACATCACTGGTTTGACCCAGCAATGGATCAAACGCATGGGAAGCGAGTGCTCTACTTATTCGGCCATCCCGTTTGGCTAGAAGAGCAATATTAGTATCTATTGAATTGCAAATCCTGAACCAACAAGTAAAATCTTACATGTAAATATAAAATGATTGAATGTACCTCATATTCATTATTTATTGCACTTCATACAGTTTAATCTCAGGATTTATTTCACAATTTAAATTCACAATATAAACCATGTATACTCTTTGGCATACATTTCTGTGCTCTATTTTACTTGTTTGAAATATATTAATTTGTTGACTTCAGATGTCTAACCCCCCAATAGCCGATGTCCACTTTTTGTGCTAGGAGGTCGTTAAACAAACAAACAAACAAACAAACAACAATAAACCATGTAAAGAATATGTGTAAATACCTAAATACCTATCACGCTATGACACTGACAACAGATATATATGAATAAAATTCATTTACCTTTTTTTTTTTTAAATCTAGGATTACATAACCTCATAGCCTGTTTCAGCTGCTTACTTGGACTGCTGGAAGATGCGGCTATATATATCACGCTCCTCCTTCGACAGCTGCAGGTTGTGTGTGATGCACTCGCGTGATGGCAGCTCCACCTGCACACAAAGGGAAAGCTTGTTTTATTTAACGACGCCTCGAGAGCACATTGATTTTTATATTATCGGCTATTGGACACATGGTTATTCTGACATATTTCTTTTGAGGAAACCTCTGCCGCCACATAGGCTACTCTTTCCGATAAACAGCAGGGGGTCTTTTATAGGCACTTTCCAACAGACAGGACAGCACATACAACAGCCCTTGATGAACCAGTTGTGGACCACTGGTTTCTCCACCTTCACACATACAAGAGGTTCTATATTTAGTGCAGAGTCAAACAGACATGCAAATAATGGAATCCTTTTGTCGCCAAGCACCAGGCACCAAGTGCACATACCTGAACGCAAGAGAACTGGAAAAGAGCACTCGAAACAATGTTGAACAGTTAGAACTGTCTGACTGTGTTGGGACGTTCCGACTGTGTTGGTACGGTCCGACTGTGCTGGGACGGTCTAACTGTGTCGTAAGCGTCACAATGTGTCAGGACAACCTCACTGTTGGGACCGTCCGACTGTGTTGGGACCTCAAATAGACGAACCTCAATGGGCTTAAATGTTAAAACAGTTCCACCGACCCTCAAATAAGCAAACCATTATAGTGTTGAATCTTTTTTAAAGGCCACATCAATTGGTACCTGGACACGAATCTGGGCACCCACCCGCAAATAGTCGAACCACCATGGAATTGAACATTTGGTAAAATCCTATAGATTTCAGAATTTGATACTCACCCAAATTGGAAATTTCTTGCTATTTTTAGATGGACTGAAGGATGCAATCGGAGGTGCCAAGTAGATAAGAGTGTGAGTAGGGAGATCTCCCTAATACTATACACATTGTGTATACTATTAGGGAGATCTATGTGGGAGAATGCTTACAAACAGAGAAAGAATGCATGCAGTAGATAGCTTACACAACAACTGAAAGTGACAAAACAAGGGGAACCACTATTACTGTCTAGTGGTGAAAACAAGTAAGTAGACATCACTGTTATGGGCAGCGTAAATACACAGCTGCAAATTCTTATTTTTAAATCAAGAGACTTGGCACGTATGTGAACAGTTTTGGGAAGCATAAATACACCATCATAACTTTGGTTTATAATCGTGAGACATGGCACCTCTGTATAATATAATCACAAGATTAATTGGGTTGTGGGAACGCATCAACTACCCGGGGACGCTCACCAGTTTCTGGCCTTGCTTGTTGGTCTGGTCC
Organism: Branchipolynoe longqiensis; assembly: GCA_030323885.1. Taxonomy (NCBI): domain Eukaryota; kingdom Metazoa; phylum Annelida; class Polychaeta; order Phyllodocida; family Polynoidae; genus Branchipolynoe; species Branchipolynoe longqiensis. The sequence goes on from CM059190.1 coordinate 21,342,532, forward strand.
TTGGTCCGACGCAGAAGCAGCGACTTGATGAGAGTGTTTAGTCTTTTTTGGCCATTTGACGATTTGTTGTCTACCTGATGCTTCCACACCTTCAACTCATCAAACGGCGAGCAGCGCAGAAACCTGAAATCAAAGTCACAACGGGTTAAACAGATTAAAACAACAAATCAGGAAATCACTGCCGGTAATAAACAAGGATTCTTCCCGTGCAACCACAACGCTAGTTATTTATATGCTAAGGGGGCTTTTTTGGGGGGGTGGGGGGTTAAGTGCAAATATTTCCTAATAAAACAAATATAATAGTATTTCCATTTCAGGGGTTTTGGGGTTGTTATTTTTCGGGAGTGCATTGAGCAGGACCGACCACTGTACATGGTATTTGTCGATTTCACTAAGGCATTTGATACAGTCGGGAGGACCGGGCTATGGCAGCTACTGAGGAAGTATGGATGCCCAGAGAAGTTCACAACTATGATCGAGGGTCTACATACAGGAATGATGGCGAACGTTAGTGCTGGAGGGGAAGTCTCGGAATCGTTCGGGGTTACCAATGGGGTCAAGCAAGGTTGTGTACTGGCCCCCACGCTCGTCTCCATCTTCCTATCAGCAATGCTAGACGAGGCTTTCCGAGACATGGGGGATGGCATCTATATACAGTCCAGACAGAGCGCTGACCTATTCAATGTCGCACACTTCAGAGCGAAGACCAAGACTACTCAGATACTGGTGAGAGAGCTACTATTCGCAGATGACAGTGCACTGGTTGCCCACTCTGCTGAAGAGACCCAGAAAATAGTGGACGCTTTCTCCGATGCATCAAAGAAGTTTGGCCTGAAAATTAACATCAAGAAGACGGAGGTGCTGTACCAACCCAACTCTACAAGAACCCGAGAGGAGGAGATCATGGTTGACGGAAACAAGCTGAACTCTGTTCCGGAATTCACCTATCTCGGAAGCACTATATCAAGTGATGGACGCATTGATGCTGAGATACAGAGGAGGATGGCCAAGGCTAGCGCATCTTTCGGCCGACTACGCCAGAGACTCTGGAACAACCACCATGTGTCCATTCGGGTCAAAGGTAAGATCTACCGCGCAATCGTGCTATCCACCCTACTATACGGAGCTGAGGCCTGGACAGTGTACAGACGGCAGGTGAAAAAGCTGCATGCCTTCATGATGCGACATCTGCGTTCAATCATGAGGCTAACCTGGAAGGACAAAGTGACGAATAAGGAAATACTCGAACGGATGGGGCTGCCCTCTATGGAAGATCTTCTGATCAAAAAGAATCTCCGGTGGACTGGACACCTCATGAGGATGTCATCAGACAGGCTACCAAAGCAGATCCTCTATTCTCAACTGTCTTCTGGCTACAGAAAGAGAGGGCGCCCCCGTCTCCGGTTCAAAGATACCATCAAGAGAAACCTGAAGCTGAGAGACATTAAGACCGACTCATGGACACAACTCTCACAGCAGAGAGCTAAATGGAGAGCGGCAGTCAAGTAATGAAAGCAGTCTTTGTTGCATCGCGACCGACAGCATGATGATGATGATTTTTCGGGAGGTGGTTGGGGGGTAAATAAAAAAAATATCAATAACTAGAAAAGGAAGTTTATGGATTATCACATGCACTGAAGTGATTGATATATATGCATCTTATCAACATTATATCCTCTTGGTTAGAATGAGATGCATCGGACTTGATTCTTAGACACCACAAACAATAATGAAGAATATATTGGAAATATTTGTAATTTTAATTAACATTTAATTCATGAAATAATCAAGAAAATAACGGTATCTAGATCAAATAAATAGCTGATTTTGAAATATGCTTTCATCGGATTAGGCAACATTACGTTTTACTTCCATTGAACACCCTGTCCTGATATCACCTTTGATGTTGCCAAGACGTAAAACTCCAACAACCAATCATCCATTGAACATAGAAACTTAATTGGCATATTGTCCCATCACAAAGCCAGTCTAATGGGTGCTAGCATCCAATTTGGTAGGGTGAGTGGGAGGGTGTTCAAAATTCCCGAGATATGAATTCTTCCACTAACCGCATCAGTGAGTACATGTCGAGCAGATCGTTCTGCACCGGTGTACCGGTGAGCGCCCAGCGCCTTCCGGCACGGAGGCGACATACCGACATGGCGGTCAGCGACTTGTGGTTCTTGATGCAATGCGCTTCATCCAGAATGATCCGGCGCCACGCGACGCTCAGCAGAGACGGCTGAGCTGCTACTGGCGAAGCTGCCGCCTCTTCCTCCTGAAAGAAAACCAGGTCAGTTCCGGATTGGTTGGCTCACCGCTGTACGATTCAACCGTATGTGTCTATGTCAGTTTTGGGTTGGTTGGCTCACCGCTGTACAATTCAACCGTATGTGTCTATGTCAGTTTTGGGTGGGTCGGCTCACCGCTGTACGATTTAACCGTCTGGATCTATGTCAGTTCTGGGTTGGTCGGCTCACCGCTGTTATTTAACCGCCTGTGTCTATGTCAGTTCAGGGTTGGTTGGCTCACGGCTTTACGATTTAACCGTCTGGATCTATGTCAGTTCTGTGTTGGTCGGCCCACTGCTGTACGATTTAATTGTCTGGATCTATGTCAGTTCTGGGTTGGTCGGCTCACTGCTGTGATTTAACCATCTGGATCGATGTCAGTTCTGGGTTGGTTGGCTCACCGCTGTACGATTTAACCTCCTGGATCTATGCCAGTTCTGGGTTGGTCGGCTCACCGCTGTGATTTAACCGTCTGTGTCTATGTAGTTCTATGTTGGTCAGCTCACCGATGTGATTTAATTGTTGGTGTCTATGTCTGTTCTGGGTTGGTCGACTCACTGCTGTATGGTTTAATTGTCTGGATCTATGTTAGTTCTGGGTTGGTTGGCTCACCGCTGTACGATTTAACCTCCTGGATCTATGGCAGTTCTGGGTTGGTCGGCTCACCACTGTGATTTAACCGTCTGTGTCTATGTAGTTCTGGGTTGGTCAGCTCACCGATGTGATTTAAACTATCTGAGTCTATGTAGTTCTGGGTTGATTTAAATGTTTGGGTGATTTTATTGTCTGGGACTCTACTAATAAGTAACCACTAATCACCGGAGTATTGCAACTACAATATTATTTGGTCAACTAATGGTGCGAAATAAATGTATCTTACTTGGTTGCCAATTCTGTTAGCTGGAAACGTATTTCAAAAGGTTTGCTCTAAAGATGTTAAATCAAGGGCTAACTTCCATGAACCTTCTTGGAAGATTTATACTGGCTATCATGGGTAAGTCTGAATAGACTTGTTTTCAACATTAGACAGTTGATTGATAGAAAACCCGATCCTCTAATTTTATCGACCCAATGGATTTTTAACCTCCCACACCATATAGACATGGTATGAGAGAAACTGGACTTTCAAGATGCTGTAAGTTATACTCAATGGTGGAAATCCAAATTGGCAGAGGTGATGGCATTGGGAATCGAAACATACTCCTTATTTCTAAAATATGCATTCCTTAATTTTTTTATAATAGCAATAGACCACTTTGGTTCTCACATCTTCCTTGACGGGCATGTCGGTGACTGCCTTGGTCGTTCCGGCGGGTGGCGCCCCCACCTCGCGACTGACCAGGTTATACGTCGTTAGGACCACATCCATCTTGGCAAGTCTGCAAACCGGAAGTGGACCAACCCTCATCAACCTTGACTTAAAATCAATAATCTACGTCAATGAAGCAGCAGAAAGTAGCAATTAAAATCGTTTTTTTCTCTTTTAAATTAAAAATTTTCTTTAAAAAAATTGTATACATTTATTGATTAAACAAGGGAAATTTCAATCACAATTGGTCTTCCTCAATCCACTGCTCCTGGTCCTGTCCTATTAATGCTGAGCGCTAATCAAAGGAGCGACAAGTATAAATTTGGTAAGGCTTTGGATTAACTCGACCGGGGATCGAAACCAAAACCTCCTGCAAGGGGAACACGAGTTCTTCCAATTAGGCCATCCTGCCATAACATAATATTAATAAAATATTAAAATGGATTCAGCGCAGTATGCAGGAACTAGTACTTGTGACTGGGGAACCAGCTTTGATTCGCGAGCTAAGAAGTGACATTTGCACAGCCAATATTACGTTGGAAACACGAGTTCTCATCTGATCACCGACGTTAAGTAAAGTTGAGCCTCGCCAGTACTTAGCTGTATGACCACCTGCGGATTCCTTGTTGCGGTTTTAGATTCTGGCAACATCTAAGGTCATATCAGGATGGGTATGGACTTGTGACAGTGTGCACTCATGGCAACTTCATAGTGCTGCTGCAAAGGGAGACCAGGCCATGAGCACCATGACCCGATTTCTCACTCAAGTCAGATTATCCTGATACTGCGCAAACCAGTCCTTGCCCTATCCTATTAATGCCGAGCGCCAGGCTAGGTAGTGACAAGTATAAATTTAGTAAGTAACTGGTTTGACTCAACCAGGATTAGTGACAAGTATAAATTTGGTAAGTACCTGGTTTGACTCAACCAGGATTAGTGACAAGTATAAATTTAGTATGTAACTGGTTTGACTCAACCAGGATTAGTGACAAGTATAAATTTAGTAAGTACCTGGTTTGACTCAACCAGGATTAGTGACAAGTATAAATTTGGTAAGTAACTGGTTTGACTCAACCAGGATTAGTGACAAGTATAAATTTAGTAAGTACCTGGTTTGACTCAACCAGGATTAGTGACAAGTATAAATTTAGTAAGTAACTGGTTTGACTCAACCAGGATTAGTGACAAGTATAAATTTAGTAAGTACCTGGTTTGACTCAACCAGGATTAGTGACAAGTATAAATTTAGTAAGTAACTGGTTTGACTCAACCAGGATTAGTGACAAGTATAAATTTAGTAAGTACCTGGTTTGACTCAACCAGGATTAGTGACAAGTATAAATTTAGTAAGTAACTGGTTTGACTCAACCAGGATTAGCGACAAGTATAAATTTGGTAAGTCACTGGTCTGACTTAACCAGGATTTTCAAACTCCCCTACCTTCCGCACAGGAAGCCTGCACTCTTACCGATTCGGGACCACTTGGGAGATGGTGTTCTCTGTGGCAGAGTGGTTAGAGTGTCTGACTTTTTTCTAGGTCGGACTCCTAATCTGAAGGTCAGTGGTTCGATTCCCCGTGCCACCACCTGTGCCACTTTGGATTTCCACCGCTGTGTATAACTTACAGTGTCATCAAAGTCCAGTTGCTCTCATACCATGTCTATGTGGTGTGGGAGGTTAAAAATTCCTTGGGCCGGTAAAAGTGTAGGCTCGGGCTTTCTATCGACAAACTGTCTAATGGTGAAAACAAGTCTATTCAGACTTATCCATGATAGGCAGTGTAGATCTTCAAAAAAAAGAAAGAAAAAAAAAAGAGCTACCCTAGACATCCTGATACACACTTTTATAGCCTACCAAATCTGGAGCGGAGAAGTAACTGAGGCACTGCGTAGGAAGTCATGTAACAGCTTACTTACACATTACGTAACATTACTTACACCGGGCACAGTGGATTAATCGGTAGAGCGTGGGCCTCGCATACGGAAGGTCGGGAGTTCGGTTCCCGGTTGAGTCAAAGCAATGACTTTAAAAATTGATACTTGTCACTTCCTAGCGTGGTGCTCGGCATTGATAGGAAAGGGCAAGGACTAGTGAGCTCAGTGTCAGGGTAATGTGACTGAGTGGGATATCGGGTCATAGTCCCAGCAGCCTGATTGTCCAGTGTGGCAGCACTATAAAGTTGCCCTGAGTGTGCATTGTCACAAGTCTGTACCTATCCTGATATGACCTTAGATGTTGCCAGGACGTAAAACAACAAACAAACTTACACATTCACATCCTTCTCGCGATTCGGCCCATGGTACAGCTCCACCTTGAGGGCATGTCGCGAACAGCGCCGCTCGATCTCCTTGTGCCACTGGTGTATCAGAGATGCCGGACACACCACCAGAGTAGCATTGGATGCTTTCAGAGTCTTTTTCACTTCAGGAAAGAGAAAAAAACCTAGATAAAAGATTCACCCCGTACTTGCATTAGTTTTGTGAAACTAGATTGCTGAGGGGTAGCAGTGGGGACGGCTGGCTAAGACTTGTTCTGCACATCCATTCAACAGACTTCTTCAAGCCCGTCCTGATATGACCGTGCCAGATTTTGCCAGGACATAAAACTCCAACAACCAACAACAAACTTCTTCAAGATTTACATTAGGGACCATTCAAATATTACGTAACCCTTAGGACGGGTGCTGACTTGTGACAGAGCGCACTCATGGCGACTTTATACTGCTACCGCGCTGGGAAATCAGGCTGCCAGCACCATGACCTAATATCCCACCCAGTCACATTATTCTGACACTGAGCTAACCAGTCATTGCCCTATCCTATTAATGCCGAATGCCAGGCTAGGAAGCGACAAGTATCAGTTTTGTAAGTCATTGGTTTGACTCGACCAGGAATTGAACACCCGATCTCCCACACGAGAGGCCTGCGCTCTACCGATTCGGCCACCGTACACTGTGACAGTTAAGAGATTGATGATGATGATGATGATGATGATGATGACGACGATGACGAGTCCCCATCTCCACTTACACTTAGTCAAATGCTTGTCTTTGCTGGTCCAGCCATCATTAATATCCTCTGCTCCTCCATCTTTGCGCTTCTCTTTGTCTTTCAGGATTAGGGAGATCATGGTCAGGGTCTTCCCCAGTCCCATGTCATCCGCTACATTAAAATACAAACCAATGACAAGAAAAACTAAACACCAGAATCTGTGTCAGCATCACAGCATATTGCACACACACAGCGAATCATCTACACTATCGGAAAAAAAATGTAGATTACGTCACATAGGAACAAAACCGCACCGCGCAGGTTAAGCGATGGACATTATATAAATTGGGCATGTGTTTAAAAAAGAAAAGAAGGAATTTATAAATCGGATGGAGCCATGTAAAGAGCAGCCGAAGAAGGAAGACCAAGTGCACACAAGTGAAATTTCCATTGCTTAATACATCAATGCATTAACAATTAAATATATATATAGAGGAGTAGTAGTAGGAGGAGGAGGAGAGTAGTAGTAGTATAAGTAGTAGTAGTAGTAGTAGTAGTAGTAGTAGTAGTAGTAGTAGTAGTATAGTAGTAGTAGTAGATAGTGGTAGGAGGAGGAGGAGGAGGAGGAGGGAGGGGAGGAAGGAGGGAGGAGGAGGAGGAGAGGAGGAGGAGAGGAGGAGGAGGAGGAGGAGGAGGAGGAGGAGGAGGAGGAGGAGGAGGAGGAGGAGGAGGAGGAGGAGAGAGGGAGGAGGAGGGGGGAGGAGGAGGGGAGGAGGAGGAGGAGGAGGAGGAGGAGGGGGGGGGGGGGGGGGGGGGGGGGGGGGGGTGGGGGGGGGGGGAGGAGGAGGAGAGAGGGAGGAGGGGAGGAGGGAGGAGGAGGAGGAGGGGAGGAGGAGGAGGAGGAGGAGGAGGGAGGAGGAGGAGGAGGAGGAGGAGGAGGAGGAGGAGGAGGAGGAGGAGTAAATATACATGTAATATATATTAGATAAATATATTAAACTTATTGTTATAATCATTTTACTTTAGCTTCAAGTACGTTTATTTTAAATGGCTAAGTTTTGTGATATTTGAAGTGCAAACATGTCAAATTAGCTTTGGCAAGCATAGGCTTTAGCATTAACAGGTTCTATTAAATTGTCTCACTATTCCCTTAGATGTAGCAACAAATGCTAAATAAGTGCATCTGTATCTAATTTAGATATGTAGAATCAATTCTAGATAATTGCGCTGGTTTTGAAAATTTGATGCTTCATCGGACTATGCAGCTTTAATAAAGAGCTGACAACAATGTAAGGAATCCATGCTAAACTTGGATGGCCAGACCTTTAATATTGGATCTGTGTTGTAGTGTTATCTGTGGCGGAGTGGTTAGAGTGTCTGACTCCTAATCTGAAGGTCGCTGGTTCGATTCCCCATGCCATCACCATTGCCAGTTTGGATTTCCACCGCTGTGTATAACTTACATCCAGGTGCTCTTATACCATGTCTATGTGGTGTGGGAGGTTAAAAATCCCTTGTAGGCTCAGACATTCTATCGATCAACTGTGAAAACAAGTCTATTCAAACTTCTCGATGATAGACAGTATAAAACATTAAGAGAGAGAGGATCTGTCTTCTGTGGGATTAAAAAATGTGTATGAGACATTTTTTCCCCTCACAATTTCTATACATTATTCCACAAACATATACTATTCTGTTAACAATAGAAATTGCAGGAACAGTGTAACCATCAGGGATGAAAGTGGTCTCCAGGAAAAAAAAGCGGAATGCGGATATTCTCCCATAGGTTTAGCATTGTCAGGGAATGCGCTGATAGTGCTGCGGCATTTGAAGCAAGTATTAGTAGTATACACTAATACAGTGATAGTGCTGCGGCGTCTGCACCACACATTAGTGTACGCTGATGGGGCTGCGGGATTGAAAAATCCCGGAAATCCGCGAAATCGTGGAGATCTTTCACCCCTGAACCATTAATGGTTGTCTTCCCACTGCCCCTTATAAACAGAATAATCCATTAAACAAAATCATGAGCCCTGGAACTAATATACAAATAACCTACAGTCTGCTCTTTAAGGAAACAAACACATGTTTAGAAAAAGATATGATGAGTGATGTTAAGTGAGAAAATATTAGTAAAAGGTGACCATACCAAGAATGCCGCCACATGGGTGTTGGAGTTCCCGCCACATGAGCCACGGCAGCGCCTTCTTCTGGTGGGGCATCAGGGGCACAGTGAGACGCCGCGGGCCCTCCATCCCCTCCTCTGCATCTGGCATCGTCTCCAGCTGCCTAAAGGTCACACACAAGGTCGGCTCAAGGTCAACTAACATAGGAGCTAAATGAACACGCATACCGTCATGTGTAAACAAAAAATGTATTTAATTTTTTTAAATGAATTTATTTACCGTCCATAATGGGTAAGTGTGTTAACACTTGTTTTCACCGCTGGGCAGCACTAGTCCATTAAACACATTGAATAGTTTTAGTAATAATTTAGGTTTCCTGTTTCTTGGTTAATTTTCTGGTTTAAATTTGATCATATCAAGGGAGGTGTTGTAATGGGGGATGGAGGTTGGCGGGAGGGGGGGGGGGGTAATGACCAAATTGCGTTACAACGTTTTGGATTTATTTTATCGAAGGAAATGACTTTATGGACAATGTCTTTCTTCTTCTTTCTTAAAAAAAAAGAAGAAGAGAAGTAGGTGCTAATTAGTTTATGGTTAAATTAACGGAAGGCCGCAGTCAGGGCCAATGTCAAACAAACATCTACTCAATATCTACATGGAATTTCAATTCACACAAATTGGATATGTTGGGAGGCTAACATAGGTAATTTGCTCAACGAGGCAACTAGGCCGCTTATGTTTCTTGCTGCATCGCGACACCGCAAGTAGTCACTTCTCGCCCGACCGCCGTACCAGCAGGTTCGCTCTACTACTACTGAGCTCACCTATTCAACTACACGTGGTCCTGCACTGCTACACTATGCCACCTCTCAAGAAAAGACGGGGTCGGCCGCCAATGAAGCGTGCGGTTGAGGTAGTTAGCCCGAGAAGACAGCCAAAAAGGAAAGCTAGTTCGTCTTGTAGTCAACCACCGCCACCGTCGGATGATTCTGACACAAAAATTGTCTCTCTACAGGACGAGCCGGCACCGGGGTCTCTGCCAGCGACACCCGGGATGCCGGTACTGAGAGAGCTTGCACAGCAGCAAGGCACTATTCTACAACTGAGGCAGGACAATTCTAGAATGACTGGTTTGCTTGCGAGGCTGAATGCTTTGGAGCGTATTGCTGCGTTGCCAGGCCCACCTATGCCACACCCCGTGCCGACTCCAGCGCGCACTGGACTTGTGGTCCCAGCTACACCTCCTCCTGCTTCGCCTAGGCCGGTGTACGCCCAACCTCCACCGCCTATCTCTCCGCTGCCCATGGGCCCGCCTTCAGTGTCTCGGTCCTACACTGCACGAGCTGGCTCAACCTGCCCGTTCCCTCCGCCGCCCCAGCCGTGCACACCGCGTCCTGGGACACCTGCTGTCCGCCCGAGGCACATGGCTTCTCCTCTACTGCAGCCTCAACAGGCCCCTGTCTACGCTTCTCCACACCCGACACCGCGCTATCAGCTCATGCATCCGCCACCACCAGTTACTACTGACTTCCTTATGGAGTCAACTCAAGCACTGCAAAAGCCAAAAGGTACGGGCCTTTTCCCCCATAATTTTGTCACTAGAGGGGATGCGTGTAAGAAAATTGTGCTAGGTGAAGCCACGTGGGCAGAGTACTTTTTTGCCCTGAGGTTACTTGTGGCCCAGCCTAACTTTCCCCATGCTTGGTTCCCGGCTCTGCTGCAACATGAGGAAGACCTATCGCTGATGGCTATCACCTGGGACTGGCCTACCTGTAGGCGTTGGTCAGAAAAAGTATTTCAAATGGTGGCGGATGGTCGGTTACGGGAAGGTTGGAGCAATTTGGCTGCCATTAAGGACATTCAACGGGACGTGTGCACTGAGTCTGTGAGAGCGCTTCAGGCGCGCGCGGTGGCACATTCGCACGAGGCGCACAGGCAGCCATACTCCCAGCCACGAGCGCAGACAGAAGCACCAGCACAGCAGCAGTGGCTGCCTCTGCGTCAACAGCCGGTAACCCGATTAACCCACGCGAAGAGTTCAACAGAGAGAATGATGGAAAACCTTGCTACCTGTGGAATTGGGGGAAGGACTGTGGAAATTCGACTTCGCATGGCGAAATGCCGGATAGGTCCCCCCACATCTGCACCTGGTGCGCATACAAGTTCAAGCGCGTTCTCTCACATAGAGAGCAAGATTGCTTGAAGAAGCGCAAGTTTCTCGACAAGAAAGCCGCTGCAGATGGCTCTACGTCAAATAACGCTGTAAGTTTTGAGGCACGCCCACCTTTGAATGATATGTTGTCTAAAAAACCCATAAATGCTATCGTTGTCTCTAGCTTACCTGACCACGTGGTGGAGTCTAATATGCCGCCAAAGCTTTTTTCTGATATTAGTCACCTTACACAGCCGTTACCTTCAGATAATTCTGTGTTACATGTCTCTAAAATAATTGCCCCTGTCATTAGTAATAATTACGCTAATGTCAATTCTGCCGTCGCCATGCGTGACCACGTGACTGGCTCGGGTGAGGGGTCATGTGATTTGGCGGACCACATGCGACCGCTGCCCTTGGTTGGTCATGACCTACTTTCTCCTGCCATGTCGTTGCGCAGTGGTGACCTAGTTAACTGTAGCCCTGGTGACGCGGGGGTGGTTAGTGAGGATGTTACGACTGTTGTAAATGAAAACACTGGATTACTGCCTAAAATTGACGCTCTGACTACTAATGTTCCATGCACAGCTGTTGAACCTGTTGGTGGTGTCTCTCGTGACGTAGGTGAGCATGTTGTGTCGACGGTGGGAGACTTTGTTTCACTACTGCATGTCTCGTTTAATTGGTTTGATGCTCCGATTGAGGTAGCACTGTCACTACATAGTCCTCCTTTGACAGCGCAATTTACGCCACCCCCGTCCCCTATAATGTTCAAGGAATCCCTTTTGAATTTTTGGCCCGTGTCATCAGACACGGCATGGTTCAATTTGGGAATTTATAGGGATATTTTTGATAAGGTGCGGGTAACTGGTTTGCCTAATTATTTGGGTGCCCGTATCTCGGTGCCTTCTGGGCTGAATATTCCAAAATGGCGTTCATTACTTCTTGATTATCCTGACACGCTGTTAGTGGACCATTTAGAGTTTGGGTGGCCACTAGATTATACCTCTACGAGGGTTCCGACCCCTACATATAAAAATCACTCGGCGGCAGCGGAAGCGGACTTGCATATCCGTAAATTTATTAATACTGAGCTGAGTCACGGTGCCCTATTAGGTCCTTTTGATTTGTTGCCGTTCGTGCCTTGGACTCAGCTTAGCCCTATGATGACGAGGCCGAAGAAAAATTCGTCAGATAAACGCATTATTGTAGATTTGAGTTTCCTGTTGGGAAGAAGTGTTAATGCAGGTATTGTCAAAGGTTATTATTTGGGGGTCCCCTTTAACTTCTCATTGCCATCAGTGACCATGCTGACGGATAGACTCACATTATTAGGCACTGATGCTTGGATGTGGGGGGCTGATTTGGCTCGGGCATACCGGCAGCTACGGGTTTGTCCACTATCTACCCCCCTCCTGGGGATTTCGCTTAATGGAAAAATGTATATAGATATTGCGCCTCCTTTCGGGTGCAGGACCTCTGCACTTGCCTGTGCACGCACTATGCGTGCTCTTGTATGGTTGCTCAGGCAGGAGGGCTTCTTTGCGCTCTGCTACCTGGACGATTTTGTTGGGATTGAAAAGACGAGGGAAAAGGCATGGCAAGCCTATAATAGATTTATGGACCTGACTCAGCAACTTGGCTTAGCACTGGCGCTTAACAAATGTTCGGAGCCTGCCACGGACATTACGTGGCTGGGTTTCGTGATTAATTCTGTAAACATGTCTGTTACTTTACCTCCGGAAAAAATTAAAGACGTGCTAGTGGAATGCTTGCGCTGGAGGGACAGGTCTACAGCTTCTAGGAAGCAGATCCAGAGCCTAGCTGGTAAATTACAGCATTTAGCGAGATGTATTAAACCCGCCACTAGGTTTTCTAATAGGGTTCTTGAGGCGCTGTGAAATTCTCCCTATGTGGGGCAACACAAGTTTGCGCCGGACTTGCTTCTTGACTTGGAGTGGTTCCAGAAATTTGCCGAATTCTATAACGGATTACAGCTCTTGCCCAAGAAGCCCAGGGAGGTTTGGGTAATTGAGTGTGACTCTACCCTTAAGGCGGGGGGTGCTTTCTCACCTCTGAATTTCTATGTAGCGGAATACTCCGATGAGCTGCAGTTATCTGCACTAGCAATTACACAACTTGAGGCCTTAAACTTGGTTCATGCCCTTAAATTCTTACTCCCAGTTAATCCGCACGAGTATCTTGTTAGAGTTAATACAGATAATTTGTCATCGCAGCAAGTGCTTGAATCCGGCAGGGGGAAGGATAGGATGCTCTGTGCCTGTGCGCGGCAGATTTGGCTAATTGCTGCGGAACTGAACTTTGAACTTGAGATATGCCATAAGCCTGGTGAGACCTTGATATTGGCCGATGCACTTAGTAGGGCGCCCCACTCCGATGTTAGTAAATTGAGGGCAGATATTCTATGTAAGAACTTGAATCTTAAACAGATTAGCGTGCGGGTGGACTTGAGTACTTTAGTGTTTTGATTGTTCTTATTACCAGGAAGATAGTAAAAAATGTTGGCTCTATCTTCCAGGGTACTCGGTAAAGCACCATCAACGACTGATCAACAGCTATATAAGCGCACTTGCTCCTAGAACCTGGAAGAACAAGGCCGCCCACATCTCGCTGTTCCTTAGCTTCTGTCAGCGGCACAATGTACAAGCTCATGATCCAACTGTATATGACCTGCTCTCTTTCCTTCTACTCCTTAGTGATCGCTTGAAGTCTCCAGGTGCTGTAACAAACTATTTTAGTTCGGTCAAGCTCTGAGTAGAGGCTGGTCCTGGCGACGCCTCGGCCTTCAATGCGCAAGAAATCAAAACCATGAAAAGAGGTTTGTTTAAAAATTTGACGCACCTGATAATCCGTGTACCACCTATCACATGTACTGAGTTCAAATCACTGATTACCTTCTTATACACTTTAAGACCCGTACCAGTAGTCTTAATAGCTGCCTTGATTATAGGCTACTTTACTCTAATTCGCCAAAGCAACTTGGTTCCTAACTCCCTTTCCCTTCAAGATAACCCGCATATACTCAAATTCAAGGATGTAAAGCCTAAACTTGACTCACTGGCGGTCACTATAAGATCAACAAAGACTAGATTTGCCTCTGCCTCCCCAGTTGTCTTTAAACTGCCTGCCTTACCTGGTTCTCTGTGTTGTCCGCTACGTGCCTGGCTTAATTACATGAAAACTGTAAACCTAACTCCAAACTCGCCAGCCTTTGTCATGCCGAATGGCCTTCCGCTTACCAATGCTACACTGTCTAGAGCTCTGAAACTAGCTTCGTATCAAGTCTTTGGTGTCAACAAAGGGTTTACACTACATAGCCTTAGGAGAGGTGCCGCTCAAGCCTGCCAGGGCACTGGTTTAACGTTAAATGATATCATGGCAGCCGGTACATGGCGAAGCTCTGCCGTTAATGTCTATTTGCGCAACATACATATTAGTGCCGCCCCCGCAGCGCTCGGACAATTGTTGGGTTGAGCGCGCTGCTGGGTGCCGTTATAAGTTGTTATCGTGTATCTTTCTGTTATTGTTTCATATCATACTACAAGTTTTATTTGCAATACTCCTGAATTTAGAATGTCGTATAAATGGTACTGCTGGGTCATATATCTGGTCGTTCTGATACTGATTAATGTTATCTTATATGTACTAGTTAAGATAGGCCCTGTCGCCGCATAAGCTCAGTGATTCGCGATTGCACAACTTCATTGAAGTTACGGACTAATTTTATTGTTATTAAACCTTGTTATTAATTATAAACAATTATTCGTGTGTTGGCTTGTTTGTCTCGTTGAGTGAATTGGATATGTTGGGAGGCTAACATAGGTAATTTGCTCAACGAGGCAACTAGGCCGCTTACGTTTCTTGCTGCATCGCGACACCGCAAGTAGTCACTTCTCGCCCGACCGCCGTACCAGCAGGTTCGCTCTCCCACCCACCCTCCCAGGGTTGAGCGCTGGGTGTCGTATAAGTCGTTATCGTGTTATCTTTCTGTTATTGTTACCTATCATATCCAAGTTATTATTGCACTACTCCTGACTTAGCATTTGTATACTGTTACTGCTGACCTATATCTGGTCGTCTGATACTGCTTACTGTTATCTTATATGTACTAGTTAAGATAGGCCCTGTCGCCGCATAAGCTCAGTGATTCGCGATTGCACAACTTCATTGAAGTTACGGACTAATTTTATTGTTATTAAACCTTGTTATTAATTATAAACAATTATTCGTGTGTTGGCTTGTTTGTCTCGTTGAGTGAATTGTACAACAAACAACAAATGAAGTAACTGAATAGAAGGTAAAATGTTGGAAATGGCTCCCCCCCCATTTTAAAATTATTATTTATTATTAGAACACAGTCAATCTGTATATCAGTATATATCCAATACAATAACTTTTATTCCATAATATTACATCCATATATATATGGTTATATTTTTTATTCTTTTTTAAATTTTGTTTATATATATATATATATAAACAAAAATGAAAAAAGAGTAAAAACTATAACCTAATAGATGGAAGTTATAAGTAAATTATAATTTGTAGTACTTTGTAGCATTTTAAGGACCAGTATATATCATGCTACGATCCCGAATGGGATGGCCGAATGATATGACACCATGCCACAGGTTCAATTCCCAGCCCAGTCAAACCAATAACTTACAAAATATACATGAGCTGCAAAAAAAACGAGGAAATTCTTAGGAGGATCCAAAGTGATGGGAGAAGCCGGAATGGTGGCAAATTTTGACCGTATCCAGAAAAGATTGGGCAGATCAACGATCCAGAATTTGTTATAAATGCAGAAGATTCTTATCAATGAATATATATGTGTTCCTAGCTCCGCTGGTCCCTGCAGAAGGACTGTAGCTGTGAACCAGCACATTTGGTCACAGCTTCAGCTTACATGGCAGAAGGTGGGGAAGGGCCTCCTCCTAGCTGCATCCTTCACCATAGAACCTGTACTTTAAACTCACCTGTAACCGAATGCCTCCTAATGACCAAACTTGGTAGGGTTCCTGCCATACATTAGTTGCTACAGTATAACCCCGTTAAACCAAACTTGAAGGGACCCTAGAAATTTGTTTGGATTAACCGATCATTGGTTTAACCAAGCTTTGGCTTCAACTTTGACTTGGCTTCGGAAAAAATGAGGGTGCATTATGAATGTAATATACAAAGTATGGGGATACTTTGATTATTGTTTTTTTAATCTATATACAGCATAACTCGGTTAAACCAAGCTCGGTTAAACCAAACGATCGGTTAATCCAAACTTTTTTCGGCGGCCCGGCAAAATACTACCATTTATCATATAAAAAAGTTGGTGGGCTCTCAGATGACGTTATAATCACATGGAAGTTTGGTTTAACCGTACCGGAAGTGGCCTGGGGCGCGACAATTTTGTTGGAATTAACCGATAGTTTGGATTAACCAACTTTGGTTTAACTGACTTTTTTATATGATAAATGGTAGTATTTTGCCGGGCCACCGAAAAAAGTTTGGATTAACCGATCGTTTGGTTTAACCGAGCTTGGTTCAACGGGGTTGTACTGTATTGTAGATTGTGGCGTTATTGTCCTAGCGAATATGTTACACTGGATAACATACCCCTTCATGTGTCACGTTGTATGTGTATTCACCGCTCCCCCACCGTTTGGCATGTAAGCTGTAGCTGTGACTCGGTGTGCTTCGTAGCAGCGTCAGTTTTTCCTGAGTGACCAGCAGAACTCTAAATACACATATTGATACTTGTCGCTACCTAGCCTGGCACTCGGCAATACTAAAACAGGGCAAGGAGCAATGGAATGGGGAAGACCAATTGACCACCATTGAAATTGACCGTTTAATCAATAAATGTCAAATATAAACAAACAAAAATGTTTGTTTGTTGGAGTTTTACATTCTGGCAACATTTATGGTTATATCAGGACAGACATCGACTTGTGGCAGTGCACACTCTTGGCAACTTTATACTGCTGCCCCACTGAGACACCAGGCCAGCAGCACCGCAATTTCGCATTCAGTCACATTATCCCTGACACTGAGCTAACGTGTCCTTTCTCTATCCTAGTATTACCAAGCGCCAGGCTAGGTAGCGACAAGTATCAATTTAGTAAGTAATTGGTTTGACTCAAGCTGGATTCAAACTCCTGGCCTTCCGCACAGGTTACTGATTCGGCAAACCGCATTCGGTGACAAAAATGTTGAACATGGTTAAAACTACGCTTACTTGTGGAGTCTTTCTATGGCCTCACTGGTGACTGAGCCAACCTCCTTGAGCCGGGCAGCTGTCATCCGGCCTCCATACAGGTGGTTCAGCTGAGGATTATCTGGACAATAGCAATGTTACAGGGCGTCAAGTGAGGCAGTGGGTCAAAAAGATAGGAAAATAGGGATTTCTTTGTCAGAAAAATAGGGATAAAATAGGGATGTCACCCACAAAATAGGAATTTTGTATAGGAGAAAATGTACCAAAATAGTGTGCAGAGGCTGTCATATGAGCAGTCACCTCAAAAAGTAAGAAAACAGGAAACAGGCGATTGAAAAAATAAGAATAATACAGGGAAAAAATATTATGATAGGAATAAAATGGGTAGATATTTTGTTTTAAAATGGCCTCCCAACACTCCTCATAGCCATCCCGATCCACCACTTTATTTACACAGTGCAGTGGATGAATTTGGCTCCTACACTGATTAAAAAAAAGGTAGCAAAAGTTACATTCTCAAAACCTGATTTCTAATAACCCAGAACTATTAGTGCGCAGAGCAGAGAAATTATGGCGTTTCGAATTTTAATTTTTTTTGTAATTCAACGGGTCAAAACATGTTAAAAATAGGGAAAAAATAGGAAAAGGTAGGACACTTGACAGCCTGCAATGTCAACTCAGATGGGGAAACCTGGTCAGTACCGCTGGATACATTACTTATCCCCCAAACTCACATTGGACACACCTCACCATGATTTAAAGTAGCACAATCCGGTGAAATTATAATATTTTGAGCAGCAAAGCCTTTATCTAATTTTGAAACGGCGTATTCAGCTTAGATATACTATTTAGATGCAATTCCTTTGGAAGTTCTCCCCCTTATAAACATTTGAAAAAATCGTTAGTTTTGCTAGGTGCCAAGATTTTATTCAACATATCCAAGCAATTGGTGCACTCATTGAACATTTATTGTTGCCAGGAAGTAATATGTTACTGTTAAATGATGTCTATCATTTCAACATGTATGCACAAATTAATTTGTCATGTTTTCACTTCTTTTAAATCTCCAAAAATAAAAAATAAATGATTTACTCCAAACTAAAGTAAAGTAGATAATAATGATCAACCGAATATATTTATCTATAAGTCATAGCAGAAATTCAAAACCAACACCTGACTAAGCCAATAAAACATTTACTAACCACAAAGCTATAGTTGACCAAGACAATTTAAATGAATCATGAAACCATTATCTGTATAATTCAAAATCCACTACCTGTATCAGCGGGTCATACCCATTGTATTAATATCTCCTCACAGGTATGATATCAGTGATATAGCCTAAAGATAAATGGCCATTCCCCAGTCTACATGTACAAAATAAGATCCCAATTATATTTGTAATGCCTGATTTCAACCTGCTATTGTCTATAATATTGTTCTTACCATCTCATCATCTCCTCGTAAAATAGCTCATACGCACCATAATTATTAAGGCCGGAAGACTGGCACCTCGGTGCTGAAAAAGCATATTATTCAACCGGAATAAAAAAAGTTTGTATAAAGCTACGCAATTTTAAGGTAACAAATAGGGGCAGTGCGTTGTCAAGGTGAGTTGCTTGGTTACCTGCATACATCTGCTGCAGGATGTGCGGGGGCAGTCTCTGAATGTGGTCTGTCAGCAGAGTCTGCTTCGTTCCTGGAGCCATCACCTGGCCGGCTATATTGTACACAATCTGCGACTGAGACGCCGCCGCCGCCGCCACAGGCCGAGAGCCTGCAAGACATCAGCTGGTTGGTTGTTGGAGTTTTATGCCTGGCAACATCTAAGGTCATATCAGGATGGGCATCGATTTGTGACAGTGCGCACATATGTCGACTTTATGGTGCTTGCAGCCTGGTCTCTCCGTGCATGGAGCAGCAAGACCTGATATCCCATTCAGTCACATTATCCTGACACGTGTGAGCCAACCAGTCCTTGCCCTATCCTATTAATGCTGAGTGTCTGGCTAGGAAGCGACAGGTATCTAATTTGGTAAGTCATTGGTTTGACTGCACCAGGAACCAAACTCCAGATCTCCCAAACCTAGTTTCTAATAATCCAAAACAAATAGTGTGCATAGCAAAGACAAATTATGACGTTTAAAAAAAAAAAAATGCAACAGGTCAAAAGATTAAAACAATAGGGAAAAATAGGAATTTCTTTTAATGAAAACATTGCTAAATAGGGCTTCATTGAAAAAATAGGAAAAAAAGTAGGACACTTGATGGCCTGCATCAGGTTGGTTCTTGGTGTTTGTTGGGGTCTTACGTCCAGCCAACATCAAAGGTCTTATCAGGATGTGCACCGATTTGTGACAGTGTGCACACATGGCGACTTTATAGTGCTTGCTTCCCCACCAGGCCGCTTTGTACCATGACCCGACTTCCCACTCCGTCACATTATCCTGATACTGAGCTAACCAGTCCGTACCCCATCATAGTAATGCCGAGCACCAGGCTAGGTAGCGACAAATATCAATTTTGTAAGTCATTGGTTTGACTCGGCCAAGTTTAGAATTCCTGACCTTCCACATGGAATTTTATCGATTCGACCATTGCATCCAGTCGTATCTTGAGCAGGGTCTCAGACGGCATTAAAGTGGCAACGCATTTGTTAGCGCCCTAAAGGTGGAGGTCGATGGGGCTGGGATGAGGAATAGAAATTGGTGTGGGTGTGGGTAGTAGGTTGGAGGGTGTGAGTGGAAATGTCAGTGGGGGATGATGAGTGGGGAGGGGGAGGGGAACGCGGAGGGGGAGAATGCGAGTGGAGGAGTGGGGGGGGGGAGTGGGAGTATGAATGAGGGAGTGTGAGCAAAGACCATGTACGACAAGACGTGCCACTCAGTGCTTTCCCGTGAAATACAGCAAAAAAGGAAATTGGACAGGTCCCCATGCTGTACCATTGAAACAAGGAGCCAGGTTCCCTAGCCCACCCTGACTGATGTACCATCAATGACAATGTACGGCAATTATAGTGTATTATCTCCTAATATTAATAATGAGAACAATATTATAGTATAGAAACATTCAAACATACATTAAGCACTTTAATCTGTGCCATACATAAATAAAATTTGTGATTATGTCTGAGTAAGAAAGCTACTACTACACCTCATCAAAGACAATGCACCTTGTTTGCTGTGGAATGGTGCTACTGCATGATTAGTTAAGAAATTCCTATATGAAAGCGCTGAGTGGCGCGTCTTATCGTACATTGTCTTTGGTGTGAGTACGAGTGTGCACGTGGATGTGAGTATGAGTGTGATTGGGGGTGGGGATGGGGTCAGGGGTTATGGGTGGAAGTTAGGGGCGGGTGTGACTACAGAGGTGTTTGTTTGTTTGTTTGTTGTTGTTTTACGTCCTAGCAACATCTAAGGTCATATCAGGACGGGTACCGACTTGTGACAGTGCGCACTCATAGCGACTTTATAGTGCTGTCCCACTGGGAAACCAGGCCGCCGGCACCATGACCTGGTATCCCACTCAGTCACATTATCCTGACACTGAGCACACCAGTCCTTGCCCTATCCTAATAATGCCGAGCGCCTGGCTAGGAAGCGACAAGTATCAATTTTAAAGTCATTGGTTTGACTCGACCGGGACTCGAACCCACGACCCCACGATCTACCAGCACGGGAGACAGATGCTCCAATTCATTCGGCCATCCCGTCTGGTACTACAGAGGTGACAGCTGTTGAAAGCTGGTAAGTGACTACTAGAAATAATAGGGTGGGGGAAGGAAGTGCTGATGGAAAAGCCAAGACATCAAATAGTTTTCGGATAATAGTGAATTTCTCCATTCTTTAATATTCTTCTGCACCACCATAGTGCATTACTGGCAGTACAACCCTATGGTCAGTTCTGATATGACCTTAGATGTTGCCAGGACGTAAAACTCCAACAACCAACCAACCCTATGGTCATGTCGGGGAGGTGGAGGCATTGGTGATACTTCACGGTTATTGATTCATTGATTGGTGGTTTGTTTGTTGTTTTACATCCTAGCAACATCTAAGGTCATATCAGGACCGGTAGTGGCTTGTGACAGTGCACACTCATGGCAACTTTAAAGTGTGCCCCACTGGGAGACCAGGCCACCAGCACCATGACCTGATATCCCAGTCACATTATCCTGATACTGAGCTAACAAGTCCTTACCATATCGTGGTAATCCCAAGCACCAGGCAAGGTAGCGACAAGTATCAATTTTGTCATTAATTTGACTGCGCCGGGATTAGAATTCCACAACCTTCTGCACAAGGGATGAAAGTGGTCTCCGGGAAAAAAAGCGGAAATGCTGATATTCTTCCATAGGCTTAGCATTGTCAGGGAATCCCTGAAAATTCCTGGAAGTCGGGTTTCATACATATTGGTATACGCTGATGGTGCTGCGGCATTTGAAGCACGTATTAGTAGTATACACTGATAGTGCTGCACTGTTTGAAGCACGTATTAGTAGTATATGCTGATAGTGCTGCGCCATTTGAAGCACGTTATTTGTAGTATATGCTGACCCTGCTGCAGCATTTGAAGCCATAAGTAGTATACGCTGCTAGTGCTGCGGCGTTTGCAACACATATTAGTATACGCTGATGGTGCTGCAGCTGATGATGCTGGTTGGTTGTTGGAGTTTTACGTCCTGGAAACATCTACGGTCATATCAGGAAGGCCTCAAAATATTAGTATACAATTATAGCTACGGGAAAAAATCACAGAGATCTTTCATCCCTGAAGAAGCATGCGCTCTTACCAATTTGGCCACCGCGTTCGGTCAAACCATGGATGTCATACATGACTGACAGCCACTGTAAAAATGTTGAAAACGTTGGATGGCCCTAATACTGTGTAGGTACCTTGCATGTTGAGCGTGTTCTGTAGGGACATTGTTTCCCGGCCCCCGCGGATAGCCATATCCAACTCGCAGATCTGTTGTGTCAAATCAGAGACCTGCTTCTGCAAGCGGGCTCCCCCATCAGGGAGTGTCTTCGTGTTGATCCTTTTCAGCAGCTCCTTTAAACAACATATACGCTATATAATTAATTATATTAATATAAATGGGTGGTGCTGGATACAAGTATTATTTATTAATCTATACTGATCGTACTATATATTTGCGCCTTACCTGAATTCAGCCTTTTTTCAGTGAACATTAGTGGTTTAACTTTATCAACATTTGATTAAATCATAAAAATCATACATAATTGACAAGCCCCTTTACCCTATAGTATATATGATATATCTTTGTATGACCCTGAAAATGTTAGGAACGTTGGAAATATGACATTATAATTGTGTGTTTGTTGTTTTACGTCCTAGCAACATCTAAGGTCATATCAGGACATTATAATGATTATATACATGTCAACTCTTTATGGTCTTACTTTGAGGTTTCTGCATGCTAATTTTATAAAGCAAAAGAAGCAACTAGGAAAATAACATCTTTATTATATTAATTGTCCTAGATTAGTTAATAAGCCACACACCGCCATTCAAAACACTGTTGTCAATCAAATTTGCCCTCCCTCTAACCTTTGCTAACATAAAAAAATTCAATGTTTTTTTCTTCTTCTACATTTGATCAATTTTCAAGGCTGTTTCATGGTATTTTCAAATTTAAGGCCTTTTCAAGAGAGACCTTCAAATTCAAGGGATTTTCAAGAACCCTGGGGCATGAATGTTGCAAAGTAAACATACTAATTTGGTATATTTGCTACTTACAGCTTGTTGGTTCCGACGCTGGATAAGATTTTCTTTTTCAGCAATATTCCGGAGAAGTTCGGCACGAAGCACCTTCACTTCCGGTTGCGTTTTAACAACCTTGACTTGCTGACCTCTATGTTCCTGAAGGTAAGCGTCCAACTCAACTTTACTTGCAAAAGTGAGAACCTTCGGCTTCTGCGCACCATCTGCTGTTGCCTGAGCCGGTCCTTGCTGTTGAGTGGCTTGCAGTTCCTCCTGGTGGGGCTTGTGTGAGGCAGCCTCCACTGACTTCTCAGAGGAACTTCTTGCAGTCTCCCTCTTGATACCAGCCTCCCTTGGAGACTCAACCCCAATAATCTGACAGTCATCATCGCTGTCAGTATCGGGGCGAGAATGGGCGCTAGAGAAGGATTCTTTCGAATCGGAATCACTCTCGCTGTCTTCACGGTTGCGGATCTGCGACCGGTACTTGAGCTGACCGCTGTGAGGCGATACGAGCAGGCTCTCATTGCCATCAAGGGTGAAGTCTTGAAGACGACTCTGTAGGCTCAAACTCGCAAAGTCTGCCATCGGCGTGGGTGTGGTACCTTTCAGGGAATCTGAATTGTTTTCATCTTTGGCACCAACATCAAGGTTCTTTTTCTTTGTGTCACCAATGTTAACGTTCTTCGAATTGTTAACTGTCTTTGTGTCACTGCGGCTATTAACTTTCTTTTCATCACCAAGACTTGTTTTAGTTGTGTCACCAAGACTTGTTTTAGTTGTGTCACCAAGACTTGTTTTCTTTGTGTCACCAAGACTTGTTTTCTTTGTGTCGCCAAG
This sequence comes from Branchipolynoe longqiensis, assembly GCA_030323885.1. NCBI lineage: Eukaryota > Metazoa > Annelida > Polychaeta > Phyllodocida > Polynoidae > Branchipolynoe > Branchipolynoe longqiensis. Next base: position 21,366,199 of record CM059190.1, read on the forward strand.
GCTAGCTTTCTTCGTGTCACCAAGGCTAGCTTTCTTTGTCTCACCAAGGCTAGCTTTCTTCGTGTCACCAAGACTTGTTTTCTTTGTGTCACCAAGACTTGCTTTCTTTGTGTCACCAAGACTTGTTTTCTTTGAGTCACCAAGACTTATTTTCTTTGTGTCACCAAGGCTAGCTTTCTTTTTGTCGCCAAGGCTAGCTTTCTTTGTGTCACCAAAGCTAGCTTTCTTTGTGTCACCAAGACCAGCTTTCTTTGTGTCACCAATGCTCATCATCTTCGCATCACCTGTAATCTGATCTGGGTTTGGATGTTGCGGCTTCTCAAACAGGTTGGGCTCTTCACCACCCCGATGCTCTGATCGGACCTTTGGGTCAGCGTCACCTCTTTCACTTCCCTTCGCCGAGCACTTGTTTGATGACATGGCCGACTGTTGTGTTTGTTCCTTCTTTGTGCCAGATTTGCCAACCTGTTCTGAAGCCTTGCGCTGTGTCTTCACCATGCGCGGGCTACTTGAGGGGCAGTCACTGGGGGCAGTTGTGGCATTTACATCGCCATCACCGGTCGCTGCAAACTTCCAAATAAAATAACCAAAAACCGTCAGTAATTGTTAAAACATTTGGAAATGCAGTTAACACATGTCTTCATCGATCCCTGTCATCGAACAGTTTTTAAAGATACAAATTATTTGTCTCACTTGACTCTCCTTTCAAAGATAGGACGCCTCCTATGCAGGACAAAATTGGTCTGAATGCTACTGCATTAGATCTCAATAACTTTGATGAAAAGCTAATAATTGCATTTTTATTGCGAATCGCGATTTATCGCGATTACCTCCCATAGGTGACCGATATCTTCACAGTTAGCTGTTAAAAACTAGTTGGCTTTCAAAGTCTACATATGGGTGGGAATTAATTTAGACTAAAATTTGGTCATAAAACAACCAGTACACATCCCATCCCATCTGGTCTACCTCTATTAATTAAAGTGTTCATACAGGAAAACCGCAAGATTAGTTTAGGTCTATACACAGTTCTAAATACTTACAAGTATTTTTTCATCAAGTACGTTGTAACCACACCAAGGAAGTTTGTCTACTCGACCAGTTTGACATCTGAAGTACAATCTGAAAATAAATCAGGTCTTAGCAAATTTTGTGACTAACTATATTTGTATGGCACGGTGTTATAATATTCATCAATTTACAGTTCATGTGATTGAAGGACAGGGATGTATTAAATCAGGGATGAAAGTAGTCTCTGACAAAAAACATGGATATCAGGCCGAGACCATGGTGCCAATCGCGAATTTCCGCAATAATACGGATATTCACTCATAGAATCAGCACTGTCAGGGAATCGCGGTAAAATGCCGGAAGTCAGGTTCCAACTGTTCTTGTTGTGACTATATTATCACCCATACCTAGTTCTTTCTTGTTTGAGTTTTATGTTCTAGCTAGTAATATAAGAACAGGTTTCGAACTAATCAATTGATGCCCACTATATCAAACATTACTACTACACTCGAGTAAATGTTATAAAGATGAGTAAATTATTTAACTCTAAAAGTTAAAAACAACTGCATAACCTAGCAAAAGTTGTCAAGGAAATTATGTCTAGATTTGATGTACCATAATTTTGTCTAGCTACTAAACAGTCGACTTATGTTGTGGTAGTCCATACTATGTCCCGATGTTGGTCATCTCGGTAAATTCCTCAACACGTATGTATATCCAGCTTATTTCTGTTGTGAGCAATACTCAACTGAACTGAATCAAAGATCTATGTTTTTGTTGCTCTCATACCCCAAAATGGGTCGATAGTCAAATAAATATTTGTCAACTGTACAATACAGGGATTAAAGTGGTCATCCTGGTCACGGAAACCAGTACCATGGGGGAGGGCGTCCAAAAACGGGAGCATTGTGCCTACCCACATAGCACACAGCCGTCGGGCCAACGGCGGCCGCGCCGTCGGCCCAACAGTGGAAACCGCCGTCGGCCCAATGGTCGGAAACCGCTGTCAGGCCGTCAGGTTTGTTTGTTTGTTTGTTGTTGTTTTACGTCCTAGCAACATCTAAGGTCATAACAGGACGGGTACCAATTTGTGACCTGGTTTCCCAGTGGGACAGCACTAAAAAGTTGCCATGAGTGCGCACTGTCGCAAGTCGGTACCCATCCTGATATGACCTTAGATGTTGCTAGGATGTAAAATAACAACAAACAAACAAACTCGACCTGGAAGCCAACTCCCGATCTTCCGCACGCGAGGCCTGTGCTCTACTGATTCGGCCACCGCGCCCGGTGGTACACATATAGAAAACATGTTTACCAAAAAGATTATATTAAATTTATAAGGTTAAGGTTCTTGTATTTCTGTCCACTCCCAAAGATCATAGTGACCCAATTACATAAGCATATTAAGATATTTTTAATCGACCCAATGAAAGATTTTAAATTTATTTTGCATGGCTTTACAAGCTGTTGAAGTCAACCACTGTTGAAAAAGTCATCGAACAGATAAGTAACATTCCAAAATTATTCTAATAATCTGACAATCCTAGATAGTTAGTTATTTATCTTTCATTTGACACCTATATTGTCTATTTCTGTACACTCCCAAAGATCCTAGAGCACTTTTAAACACGTGTTTAAATCGGCGGAATCAGCTGCGGTGGTACTCACGACGGTTAAAACAATGGCAGCAATGCTATGTCTATGTGCAGCATTTATTTTTTGCAAAATAAATTTAAAAGCTTTCATTGGGTCGATTAAAAACATCTTAATGCGCAATTGAAGAGGAAGATCGTCATAAACATATGGAACAGTCTCCCACAAAATATTATTGATGCCGAGTCAATAAAATTCATTCAAGAACAGTCACTTCCTGTCTACTATTCGCTATTTATTTCGCTATAAACAGAAAATACAGAATAAGTGAAATATCTCTAAAACGACACCACCTAGAACCAAATCGCTTGGTACACATATAAAAAACATATTTACCAAGAATATTATATAGTTCTGGATTTCTATTAATTATGAATAAAGCTAACCTTTTGCACTGCGTACGTGGTATTCCCGTTGAGTAGACCGGAAATGGGTAAGCGAAATTGAATCCTTCTGTGGGGGACTCGAACCCACACTTCTGCCATTCCAAGGCTAATGTCCTAATCATTAGACTATTTAGGCTGCCTGGTTCAATCATTCTGCATTAAAGTACAAAAAGTTCAAACAGGCACCAACCAGTACCTTGTTTCCTTCCGTGAGTTACTCGTTGATATTGTACGTAGGGATACCATGGTGCCAGGATGCGTCTTACAGTGACGCTCACCGATACTTCTGTGAAATATAATGTGAACTCACATTAACATCGTTACATGTATAGTATATTCAATTAATACAAAAAAAGGTAAAACTTGTTTTATTTAGTGGCGCCTCTAGAGCACATTGATTTTCATATCATCGGCTATTGGACATCAAACATATAGTCATTCTGACATTTCTTTCGAGGAAACCCGCTCCACATATAGAAAAAAAATCCTCCCTGACCATTTGGTTTTCAAATTACACCATTTCAAATATCACGATATATTGTTCAAAATAATATTCCTGGAGCAAAAACTTGCTATAAAATTAAAAATAATATCATATCTTATCATTATTGCAGCAACTCAATTATCTTTTTTACTCAACTTGGTTCGCTGTCCATGTGTATACCAATTAAATAAACAATGTGACAAAGAATTTAACTAAAAAGATATCAATGATTTCAAGGCATATACAGTAAAACCTCCCTAAGTGACCACCTCCACAGATCGACCACTCTCCATATCGATAATTTATTTGGGTCCCAACAATACCATTGTAACCATATTCTAACTCCCTAAGCCGACCACCTCCCTAAATGGACCACTTCAAGTCGGTCCCAAGGTCGGTCGATTTAGAGGTTGTACTGTACACTATTCATCACAATAGACATTTTCTTTGTACACTAGTTGAATGAGCAGGAAACATTTCAATCTTGGACAATTGGTCTTCCCCATTCCACTGCTCCATGCCCTATTCCAGTAATGCTGAGCACTAGGCTAGGTAGTGAGTGACAAGTATTAATTTAAGTCATTGCTTTGACTCGGCCTGGGTTCGAAACCAGGGATTTGAATCCACCGACCTACCAAAATGGGAGGCAGATGTTCAACTCATCGAATTATCGCTATTTGTCACACACAACATATAGTTGCACACTTATTTATCATGTATTCACAGTCATTTGAAATAAGCATCATTACTAATTTACATTAAAAACAATAAAAGCTTACATAAGGCCACATACAAAAATACACTTGTTTAGCGTCCACGCATTAAAATTTTTCAAGGTCGGGTGGGAGGTTTTTATTTTGTATTTAGAATTGCATAGACACTTTCTACTAGCTAGAAATTGAACAAGAAAATTACTATAAAATCTTTATTCAACTGAAAGCTCAACTACATGTATTTAATGTGACAATGTATTAAAAATGTGTAAACAGAACAGAACTAGTTTTTATTGTACTTTGTTCCATTTCAGGTGGAATCTGACTGACCACTGATTCTACTGCTAGGGGATGTATCAAAAATTGCGATTTCGGACATTGTGCAATCATTATAATAGGCGGGAAATCATTCTTTTGAGATTTAGTATTTTATTTGAAGGTTTTTCTGAAACAAATATATATTTGGAGGTCGGCGGCATTTCTCAAGTCGGGCGGGGACGCTAAACAAGTATTTTGTTTAATCTGGTCTAATTATTCTCTTAGATATAAAGATGATGCAATGAAATAATCATGTGAGACATCGTGCAAAAGACCTGAAAGATGCATAGTCCGATAGTTGCATCAAGTTTTCAAAACCAAAACAATTATCTAGAATTAATTATACATATATCTAACTTAGATACTGATGCACTTATTAAGCATTTGTTGCCAAATAGAAGGGAATACCAAGGCAATTTAAAAGAACCTGTTACTGCTGAAGCTTATGATGTCAAAGTTTTGGCATGCATGCCAAAACTAAGTTGACATGTTTGCACTTCAAACAATATCTCAAAACTTAGCCATTTAAAATCAGTGACTTCAAACTAAGGCAACTTTAAGTAACTTGTCTATCTCTACACGATGTTGGTGTATTGGTAATTTGACAAAGCGACTATAGTTGTAATGCGGTCCTGGATCTAGAGAGGTAACTGGATGTGGATGTCTTACGGGATTACATCTGGTGCCTCTGAGCAGAAACTACAGCGGTCAGAGACTACGCTGCAGATGTAGAAGTTCTTCCCATGGCTTGGGCCTTCCTTGCAGCCGGTTTTCAACATGCATGGTTTCTCTGAAAAGAACAGCAGGTTTCAGCTAGCAAGTTAATCATCGATCCGTGAAATAATACAAACGAAAGTTTTTGCATTAGGTACTCTCACAACCTAATATTCTAGAACTGTTCTGTAGACAGGCTTGCTGAACTACCCTTTTGTTAGTAGGTTAAACAAAGAAATAAAGTCGGATTGCTGTTTAATTCAGTGGCCGCCATTGTAGCATAATAGTAATATTAGTATTCTCTCCTAGTTCAGCAACTCTACACCAATGCTGCCTAGAACTAGTATCATCACAGGTTCTTTTAAGTAAATAGGGTCGTCATTTATAATGTTCTATGCATTTTCATATGTGCTATTTAATTGTAATTAATTTGTTAATCTCTTAAATCTGGCAACTACTACACAGTAAGTTTCATTAACGCCACATACATTTCTGTTTTTGTACTATTATGCACTTGCTCCCTCTTTCAGCTAGTTATTATATCACATCTCATGAGTCACGTGTCTACCAAAGGAAGGGCCTCAGATTAGTATTTGTTAGCCCATTACACGCACCAGCCTGATTATGTAGATTTTTAAATTACTGGTTTAAAAACTATTTATTGGATTTATGGAGTTCAAAACATTATTTTAAATTATACCGCCCCCCCCTCGCCCACCAAGGGAGA
>CM059190.1:21372703-21410951 GCA_030323885.1 Branchipolynoe longqiensis
CAAGGACGAGAACAGCCTCGCCCTCCTCACCCTCCTCACCCTCCTTAGCCACCCTGCCTTCCCCGCACACTCCCTCCCAGGCCTGAACCACCACGCCCTCACAGTCCTACGCGACAACCTCCTCTACCCCTGGCCTACCATCCGCCGCTACTCGGAGACCATGTTCACCTGGATAGCGGACGGTAGGCTCCCCCACGGGTGGCACGACCCGGTGGCCCTGAACATGGTGAGAATGGAGATTCTCACCATGCCCGCCCCCCAAGCCGTCCCGACAGCACCAGCCTTCCGAGACGCAGACCTCCCCCGAGGCGCACACCAGCCCCGGACCCAAGCCGACAGCCGCCCCACCTACAGCCGGGAAGCTCATGGGGCCCCATGTGCCGCCTGGAACCGCGAGCCCACCTCATGCGACCGTGCCGCCGTCGGGGAGGCCCATGGTAAGGCGGGGGCCAGACAGTGGCACATATGCGCCTACTGTGCTAACGTGAGGAGGATACTCACCATGCACAGCGAGGCCCTATGCCTGTCCAAGCAAGCCCATGAGCGCCAGACCCCGGCCGCCTCGGCGGATTTTTGATCCGCCGGCCCCCCCCAGCCGGTCCGGGGGGCCATAACTGGTGCACCACCTACACCCCTGCCGACAACCCCTTGACCACCACCGACAACCCCATAATGACCACCGACCGCAACGCCACACGCCCAGCAAAAGCCACCGGTCCACAGCCGGAAGGCCACCGGACTCGGACCGCAAGGAGCTCCAACGGCTCCCCCCACACGCGGCCCAAGCACGGAGCTCTAGGCGCTGACCACCACAGCCCTAGCCGCTCCACCCACAACACAGCCGGGGACCATCACCTCGCGCCGCAGGCCCCAGACGCCGCCCACACTGACCACAAACCCTCCCTAGACATCACAGCCGCCGACCATCACGCCGACCATCACGACCTCCACATCTCCCCCGGCGACACCGCCTTCCTCAACCCCCCCTCTCCGACCCCGACCCCCACCCCCCCAGCCCTGACGACTTTGCTGCCCCCCTCTCCGACCCTTGCCGCACCTCCTCCCCCCCCTCCCCTCCCCTCGACCCACCTCCTCCCCCATCCCCGCCAACCACCACCTGCGCAGCTCTCCAGGGAGCGGGCCTCCCCAACTTTTTGGCCGCCCGCTTCCCTGTCGCCGTAGGCCCCCGACTCATCACGACACCCAAGACCACCACCGACGCCCAAGCCACCGCTAGCGGGTGCCCCTCACCACATCATCGCCTGGACCCCAGAGGCGGTGCACGCCTCCGTGCCCCGCCCCGCCCCCTCGGGCGCGCCTCGAGCCCTCTCCTCCTTTTTTGGTGGAGGGCTCTTCGGCGCCCCTCACCCGAACAATTTAAGCTCCCCCGAGCTCATTTACTCTAAGATACCTTGACCGCTCCTTATGAGCCTTTTACTGCCTTGCATCTCACCGCATTTGACTTTTGTATATAGCTGCTTATTTTACTTGTTGTTCTGAGGCGTTAAATAAAGCGCCTTTTTCCCCACCCCCGCCTTGCTTTCTTCCTTTTCGCGCATCGGCATGGAATATTCTTCTCATCATACATGTTACCAGAATACATCTAGGTTTTTAATTTATGAAATATATTGCGATATATTGATGGGACATTAAAAAATATATTGATCGAGTGACACACTGCATCCCTCCTACCCCCCCCCCCCCGCCACCTACACCTCACCACACTCTCCCCCTCTCCCCCTTCACACCCCCCCTCTCCCCATCCCCCCACATCCACTCTCCCCCTTTCCCCATCCCCCCACACCCACTCTCCCCCCGTCCTCATCTCCCCCACTCCCCCTCTCCTCCTCTACACCCAATCACTCTCCCCTCTCCCCGTCGCCCTCTTCTCCCCCACCTTTCCCCGCTCCCTTCCCTCCACTCCCCTCTCCCCCTCTCCCCCTCTTCCCGCGCTCTCCCCCACCTTTCCCCCTTCTCCTTCCCCCACTATCCCCTCTCCCCCTCTTCCCCTCTCCCCCTCTTCCCGTCGCCTTCTCTCCCCTGCCTCTTCTCCCCCTCTCCTTCCCATTTCCCCCTCTCCCATTCTCCCTCTCTCCCTCTCACCCCCCTCCGCCCATTTACCCTCTCCTTCCCCTCTCCTCTTCTCCCCTCTCACCCCCCCCATCTCACACCCCCCCCCCCCCCCCCCCCTCCGCCTCCAGTCTCTTCCATGGTCTTATTGCTGGCACACAAACCCCACCCAGTAACCAACCACAGGAGATAACTGCCAGGAAGTAAGGTCGGGAGTTCGAATCCCAGCCGTGTCAAGCCACTGGCTTATCATATTTCGCTACCTATCATGGCACTCAGCATTACTAGGATAGGGCGATGACTGGTTTGCTCAGTATCACTATCAGGATAATGTGACTGAGTGGGATATCCGGTCATAATACCGGCGGCCTGGTCTCCCAGTGGGGCAGCACTATAAAGTTGCCATGAGTGCATACTGTCACAAGTCGGTACCCGTCATGACATGATCATATATGTTGCTAGGACGTAAAACCCCAACAACCAACCAACCCGGCGAACACTAGAAGGGTCGATCAACACAAACTAACCTGTCTGCCATTGTCACCTGCAAATACCGCCGTATATTACACGACAATCTTCTATGAACCGCCTTCATCGGTCATCGCTAAATAACCCCAAACATACGGCAACGGCAGAATAACGGCATATCACCTTGCATGCTGCTAGGACGTAAAACCCTTTACAAGCAAACTGATTAATACTGGCCCCATATAAACGCATTGTGTGTACCGACTAAATGCACCCATAGAAGCAAGAACCGATTTGTAAAACACCTTAAATTGTGTGTGTGGTGGGTGGGGGGGGGGGGGAGTAGGAGGGTATCTTTCACTGAACAGGGAAGCTGGTGACAATATGTGATGCTTATCGACTACAGATAAGTTGCGATATTACGTTCGTAGATGGCGCTACCTTTCAGCCTGACCCTAGAGTCCCAGTCACACTATGGCTTGCGACCACTTTGCGACCACTTTGCGACCACTTTGTGACTACTTTATACCAAAGAACCCACCTCCTTACGACCTTCTTGTGACCAAAGAAATGGTGGCCGACCTCTGGGCGACCATTTTGGTCATGAGGAGGTTTTTAGTGTTGTAGCTGCAACGTCCTTGCGACCAAAATAGATGTAAGGAGGTCAGCGACCACTGAGGACCACTTTGCGACCACTTACAACCATTTTGTGACCTCTTTGCGACGACTCCCTTTTTTTTGCGGTCGCAAAGTTGTCACAAGCAGCAGTAGTGTGACTGGGATGTAAGAAAACATAGACTTTCCTAGATTCATGTACCTGAAATGTCGTCTGCTAACACAATAAATCCTCCCCACGGAGCATACGCACTGAGTAGCGACATTCAAATTTGCTACGGCTACCAAAGGATGAGTTTTTGGTTGAGATTCTCTCTATGTATTGTGCTGATTCGATGGAGAATGCTGCAACTAAAAGTGCAAGGTGAGCTGCTGCTAACATTACTTCTTCCACTGACACCAGGTTGGTGGCGGAAACCATCTACAGTATAACCCCGTTAAACCAAACTTGAAGGTACCATAGAAATTTGTTTGGATTAACCGATCATTGGTTTAACTGAGCTTTGGCTTTGATTTTGACTTTGAGTAAGAGTGTATTGCACATGTAATAATCAATGTATGTGGACACTTTGATTTTCTTTGTTTATGTACATACAGTATAACCCCGTTAAACCAAGCTGGGTTAAACCAAACGATTGGTTAATCCAAACAAATTTCTAGGATCCCTTCAAAATAGTACCATTTATCATATAAAAAAGTCGGTGGGGTCTCAGGTGACCTTATAAACACATGAAAGTTTGGTTTAACTGTACCGGAAGTGGCCTGAGGTTCGACAATTTTGTTTGTATTAACCGATAATTTGGATTAACCGACTTTGGTTTAACCAACTTTTTTATATGATAAATGGTAGTATTTTGCCGGGACGCCGACAAAAGTTTGGATTAACCGATCGTTTGGTTTAACCGAGCTTGGTTTAATGGGGTTGTACTGTAGTAGTACTGAGATATCAGCCAGGTAGATGTAGGGCATTTATAAAAATGGAGCAGGGCCTATCGGATGAAGTTATGATTAAACGAGGAGTTCGACAGGGGTGTGTATTGTCACCATGTCTATTTAACCTGTACACAGAGATGATTTTCAGACACATTGAAGATTGCAAGGGAGTGACAATAGGTGGCATGAACATCAACAATCTTAGATATGCCGATGACAGTGTAATACTAGCAGACAGTGAGAAAAACCTACAAGATATAGTGAATAGAATCAATAAAGCTGGAATACTATTCAACATGAAGATGAATGCCAGGAAGACCAAAACAATGGTTATAAGTAAAAAGACAGATAAACCAAATGTCAATATAACCATAGATGGCACAAACATAGAACAAGTATCCGAATTCATATATCTCGGACAAAAGATTACAAATGATGGGAGATGTGAGGAAGAAATTAAAAGAAGGATAACAATAGCCCGAACAACATTCTCCAAAATGTATAGAGTGTTAACATCAAGTAAGATATTAATACAAACAAGGAAGCGTATTCTTCAGTGTTATGTGTGGTCTACTCTAATGTATGGGGCTGAGACATGGACAATCTCTAAGAAAATGTACAAACGTTTAGCAGCATTTGAGATGTGGACTTATCGAAGGATGATGAAAATATCATGGACAAAGAAGATCACCAACAAAGAAGTTCTCAGAAAAATTAAAAATAAGAAAAGCTTGTTTGCCACTATACAGACAAAGAAACTTATTTATTTTGGCCACATCATTCGTCAGAGTTCAATATACCGTACATTGTTGGAAGGGAAGGTGAATGGCAGCAGAGGGAGAGGGAGACCAAGAACATCATGGTTTACAAATATTTCACAGTGGACAGGCTTGAATTATTCACAGTCTATCAGAACAGCACACCATCGGGACAAGTGGAAAACCATTGCATCCACCCCTCGACTAGAGGACGGAACTATTGATTGATTGAGATGTAGGGGTGGAGAGGGGGTTGTTAGCTAGGTACTAGTAGCCTCACCTTTGTCTCAAAGTTGATGGGCTCTCAAACTGCACATAGATAGCATAGATAACTCGTACTACGTACCGGCAGTCATTTGTTAGATCTTTAAACTGGGCAGTTAATAAACTTTAATCACATAGTGCTAGTTCAATGTAGAATAACACACAAAACAGAGATCTTCTACCGTGGTTACTTTTCAAGATATTCACATTTTACGATTGTTTTGTCTACTTGAACAACATTTACCCTGAACACTGAATGAAACATTTTTTTGTTGTTGTGGTAAATATGTTTATTCTGCCGAATAAGTCTTTTGTCAGTGCCGAAGCACTGGTCTTCCAGCCATTTTTCAATTCAGGGTTATTTACAAAAAAGGTATATTGAATAAGGTGTACAATACCTCTTGAATAGACAATTTGTACCATGTAACACAATGCAATTCTGAAACATGAGGTGTTTCTTTTTGGGCATCATTTGATTTTGTTTTAAATATATGTCTATCATATACCAAATTAAAGCTCATTTAGTGGTCTTTCTGATAGGATCTATTAATAGCCTGTGTAATCAATGGCGATTCAGCGCCAAGCGAAACAAAACCACATGCTTTGGTACTTGTTCTGATTAATGTGAAGCAAAAGAATGCACTAATTAGAAAATGTGAGTGTAGGCCTAATAAAGTGCCTTTTGGTGTGTTCTTTTAGTTTACATCCCAAGTAACTTTGACATCAAAATAAAGAGTACAGCTTTAGTTGATTCAGAGTACTTTCCGAGTGTTTTCAATTTAAGTATGCACCCAAGTAGGAGTGTTTAAAAACTAGCAATTGTCCATGATTTTCATGCTTTCTTCCATGCAGTGTTAGCTAAGTACTGCCGGTACCTACTCATACGGTAAAATTGACTCAAATCTTATACTGACAGCAGATGACATTTTGACGACAGCAGCTGCACAGACAAACTCACCCTGTTCTTGGATGTATGAGCTATATTCACCGATATGTGATTGCAATCTCCGCCATTCAAAATGGTGCTCTAGGCAAATGGAAACAAAGGTGTGTTTTTTTACTTTGAAAAAATAAAATGCAAATTCTGGACTGAAACTACATATTGTTTGGGAAGTCCCACGTCCATAATTCTGCGTTTTTAAAGGCGATATAGGCCTAGCTACCCCCCACCCCCCGACCTTTTTTTAGGGGTTTAAGATGGTTTATTCACATTGCTCTGATATTTCCACTTTCTTCATCCATGTGGCGCTTCCTGCATTGGGCCCTGACCTAATATCGTTTAATATAGCACAGACACAGCAAATATAGCACTTCATAGGGGGACCTAATAAATAATACCATTAAATAGTACCCAGGCCTAATATTCTTGCTATCAATGCAATGCTATGGTTAGATAAAGGATTCACCCGGTACTCGCAGTACACGGGTGAACGACAACGTAGTCTAAATACTGGCGAAAATAGCTTTAGTATGGAACAGGGAGTAGAATGTCTGCCTCCAATATCAAATGGATACTTCTATAGGCACAGAGTTGGTGAAATGGGAGAGAATGCAAAAAGACAAGATGGCAGCCGCAGAACGCCGTCGATTTCACTATTAAATCTTATTAAACTAGATATTATATTATATTTTTCAACTCAAAGGTAGCGGGCTATCAATAAGACATATGTAAAGAATAATTGTTGCTTCTTAGATTGTGAAATTAGGCTCTCAATTCTTTGACGCGCATCTTCGACAGCTTTTACATAGGGTTGGTTTGCACCCCTACTGCAGCAGTACGGGGTGAATCTTGTATCTATGCTATGGTGTGAGTGAATTAAAGTTGCGTAGTCTGATGATTTTGAGTTTCGGCCATTTTTCTGAGGTAAATATATTAAGTTGATAGGTATGATCTACCTTGTTTTGGTTTGTGGTAAATTTTATTTTAAATGGCTAACTTTGGAGATATTTGAATCGCAAACATACTAAATTAATTTGGGCAAACACGCTAAAACTCTGACACCATAGGCTTCTGCATTAAGCGGTTCTATTAAATTGCCTCAGTATTTCCTTCTATGTGGCGACACATGTTTAATAAATGCACCGGTATCTAAATCAGATATGTAGAATCAAATCGAGATAATTGTTTTGGTTTTTAAAATTTGATGTTTTCATCGGACTATGCAACTTTAAGCACACAACAGCGCTGCACACTGATATTACGCATACATACCGGCTGTGATATTTGATTTAATCAAGAATACCTACTACAGTGTAACCCCATTAAACCAAACCTGAAGGGACCCTAGAAATTTGTTTGGATTAACCGATCATTGGTTTAACCGAGCTTTGACTTTGACTTGGCTTTGGCAAAAATGGGGGTGCATTATGAATGTACAATGTTTGTAGACACTATAATTATTGATTTTTATGTATATACAGTTTAACCCCATTAAACCAACCTCGGTTAAATCAAACGATCGGCTAATCCAAACTTTTTTTGGCGACCTGGCAAAATACTACCATTTATCATATAAAAAAAGTCCCAGATGACCTTAAAACCACATAAAAGTTTGGTTTAACTGTACCGAAAGTGGCCTGGGGCCGACAATTTTGTTTGGATTAGCCGATACTTTGGATTAACCGACTTTGGTTTAACCAACTTTTTTATATGATAAATGGTAGTATTTCGCCGAAAAAAGTTTGGATTAACCGATCGTTTGGTTTAACCGAGCTTGGTTTAACGGGGTTGTACTGTAGCACAAGTTCTCTGCAACTCAATTCAACAACAAATGTCCAGCAAGAACCCTACTAGGTTTGGTCATCAGGGACCGTGTGTTGAAATTACAGTATCGGTCCAATAGTGAAGGATGGCACTGGACGGATCCACTAATGCTTAGGTCACATATCATGCTGCTGCCGTACGGTTCTACGATCTATGGTTTCCGGTTTACGGATGCGATTAAGTAGACCAGACGGGATGGCCGAATGAGTTAGAGCATCCGTCTCCCTTGTTGGTAGGTCGTGGGTTCGAACCCTGGTCGAGTCAAACCAATGACTTAAAAATTTATACTTGTTGCTTCCTAGCCTGGCACTCGGCATTATTAGGATAGGGCAAGGACTGGTTGGCTCAGTGTCAGGATAATGTGACTGAGTGGGATATCAGGTCATGGTGCTGGCATCCTGGTCTTCCAGTGGGGCAGCACTATAAAGTCGCCATGAGTGCGCACTGTCACAAGTGGGCACCCGTCCTGACATGACCTTATATGTTGCTAGGACGTAAAACAACAACAAACAACAAATCCTGTGCTAAGAAAATATTAACACAAAGAGATGTTATTATATATTACCGTCTCCTGGTATTTATGGGTGTGTGTGTGTGATTGTGTGTACACGTATGCATGCATGTATGTATGTGTATATATGTATGTATGTATATGTGTGTATATACATGTATATGTATGTATATACATGTATATGTGTACGTATATGCATGTATGTGTATATATATGTATGTGTATGTATATGCATGTATGTATGTATATGTATGTGTGTGTATATGTATGTACGTGTATGTGTGTATGTATGTGTGTATGTATATGTGTGGTATATTGCAGTACCTACCTGCTAAAATACCTCAGGGAGTTTGACGCCCCTGCCTTGCAGAGTTATAAACCACTGCCTTGTGGTGTTCAGGTACTGGATAGAACCAAAGGCTAAGGGAGCAAACCCTAACAGAAAACCATGCTTCCGTGGCAGCATTAAGGGCAGTGATGAATGGAACTCCCAACATCTTCCGACCAGCCACTACAGGGACAAATAGTTTGCGCCTATCTTGACGTGTTCTTGCCGGTGTGAGACCTCTATTTGCTCCCCGAGAGAGTGCTGCTAGTAACTTGCAAAAGCCAGCAGCACTTCAACACTTTGCAAGCAGCTTTTATGAATTGCACAACCGCACAAAATAGCAGAGCTTAAGAAATAAAAGCAGTCTTTGTCGCATTGCGACTGACAGCATGACGATGATGAGTAAAAAACCATTAATTGAAGCAGATTGTTCGATTGATTGATTGATTGATTGATTAAAGCTACCTAGTCCGATGAAGGCATCCTATCTTCTAAAGCAAAACACTTGGTTGGATTTAAACTACATATTCATCTTAGATCCTCGTACACTACGTAAGCATTTGGTGCTACATAGAAGGGCATGGTATGTCAATTTAACACACGCTGTCAGTGTTACAGCTGAAGCCTATGGGATGAGAGTTTTGACAAGCATGCCAAACTAATTTGGCATGTTTACACTCCACATATCTATTGTTGGTGACTTTGCTTTACGTCCGAGCAACATCAAAGGTCATATCAGGACGGCGGATATAGATCAGAAGATGGACAGATATAGATAGATGGACAGAGAGAACGACAGAGAAAGACAAGGGTCGAGATCAGGTCATGGTCTCCCAGCGGGGCAGCACTAAAAGGTTACCATGAGGGCACACTGTCACTAGTCAGTTCCGTCCTGATATTATCTTAGTTGTTGCTAGGATGTAAAACAACAACAGACAAACCGTGGGAACGGCCTAATCTACATCCTCTGCGATTTTAAAGTAGCATAATCCGATGGTTTTGATTTCTTTGTCATAAGTTTTATATCCGTATTTTACCCTATTATTGACTTTACTTTTCCTTGAAGTAACATTAGGGGGCCTACATTTTAACACGTTGAATTTGGAGAGATTTGATGGGAAAACAGGACAAATTAAATTCATCCGCTGGCTGAAATGGGAGACATGATGTATTTGCTGGGTTTTTTTTTTTTAGCATTATAAAATATGTTTATTAAGTGCACCAGTATCTAAATTGTAGCATGTAGTATCGAAATCAGCCTACAAACAGAGAAAGAATGCATGCAGTAGATAGCTACACAGCAACTGAAAGTAATAAAACAAGGGGAACGACGAGACTATTACTACCAAATAGCGAAAACAAGTCATTAGACTTAATCGTTATGGGCAGCATAAATACACCATCACCACCACCAACAACGAAAAACCCTAAAGTGTTTTGGTTTTGGAAATATGTATGCGTTTGTCTGATTACGCAGCTACACATAAATAGCAAAGTCGTGTTGTAGCGTGTGTATAGGATGGCATGGTTCGGTTACGGAATAGAACCTTATCTGTCCGTGCGTATAGCACGTCCAATCGCACCCATCACTGCCGTGTCACCGCGTCCAACAACACCGACACGCGTGTAAAGCAGGAGATAAGAAGCGCCCGTGTAACACAAGCCCTGCCAACCCGGTGCAACGACCGCTGAAGATCCGGGCCCGACGCGTAACCCAACCAGCACTTCCGGTATGCCTCTTTCTGACGAATCACTCCCGGCCAATGGTGGTCATTTAACTCCTATTATCGCCCAATGCCATATGTGTTCTGGGTGTTATCGCTCGATGCCATTCAACCGCCATTGTGTCCCCCCCCCCCGCCCCGCCCCCCGCACACACAGTCTACGAGCCCCCCCCCCCGGCCCCCCTGCCACATCTTAGAGGAGTGGAGAGGCTTTCGTCGACATGGGTTTAACGATTAAGTACAGTGAAACCTCGGGTTTCGACCAGCTCACTTTTCGAACAAATTAGTTCAGGTACATACTTTTCTAACAAAAAGTATATCGATTTCTGAATGCATTCTCAGTTTACAAACATATATGTCATATAAATATATATATATATATATATATATATATATGTATATATATATATAAATATATACAGTAAAACCTCTCTAAATCGACCGACCATGGGACCGACATTAAGTGAACCATTTAGGGAGGTGGTCGGTTTGGAGAGTTAGAATATCCTTACAATGGTATTGTTGGGACCCAAATAAAGCGATCGATATAGGGGAGTGTTCGATCTGTGGAGGGGTCGGTATAGAGAAGGTTTACTCTCTCTCTCTCTCTCTCTCTATGTATATATATATATATATATATATATATATATATATATATATATATATATATATACCAGGCTGTGTGGTCACTTTTTACGAAATTGCATAAAGTGAGGTTTTGGCAGCTTTTTGTCATCAAATAAAGACAATTTACTCAAATAAAGAAGATATCTGATTCATCTAGAAATATAGCAACTTAACTTATATTTGATTTATAATTATTCATTTTGTGTAGGATGTTATGCATCTTCAAGGTAAGGGAAAAGCTTCCATTTGAGGGTCAGATAAAAATTGGTTTCGGTTTGGAAACAAATCAGTTTACGAACAACATTTAGGGACGGATTATATTTGAAAAAGAGCGAGGTTTCGCTGCATTTGGTGACGTCATGTACATGTGGAAGTTCGGATGCGCTGTTGCTGTCACTAGGGAAGTATGACATCACCAGGAGTGACATCCGTGAGTGTTCACGTTGCCTGATGTGTTAGAGGATCAATGCCATGAGTCAGTCGAGTGGAATGGGCATTATGTTGAAATATGACACGACTTATATCATATATGACTGGACGCGGTGGTTAAATCGGTAGAGCGCAGGTTTCCGGTGCGAAAGTTTCAGGAGTTCCAATGCCAGCTGAGTGAAACCAATGATTTATAAAATTGATACTTGTCGCTACCTAGCCTGGCGCTCGGCATTAACAGGATAGGACAAGGACTGGTTCGCACAGTATTAGGATAACATCACTATGTGGGATATTAGATCATGGTGCCAGTGACCTGGTCTTCCAGTGGGCCAGCACTATAAAGTTGCCACGAGTGCACACTGTCACAAGTCGGTACCCATCCTGATATGACCTTAGATATTGTCAGGGCGTAAAACTCCAATAAGCAAACAAACATGTCACATGTGGCCACATTGATCTTTTCATCACAGTATGCGAAAGCCAATTTCTACCACTAACCCGGTGTTGCAGTTTCAGCGCCCGGTCAGTTTCAGCGCCCGGTCAGTTTCATGCGCATGCATCAAAATCTAACATCATCGTTACTAACCTTATAAATTTAATATAATGTTTTTGGTAAAGATGTTTTCTACATGTGTACAAAGCGATTTGTTTCTAGGTGGTGTGCTTTTAGAGATATATCACTTTTCCTGTATTTTCTCTATGAAGATTTCTAGCAATCATTGACAATGCCTTGAGTTTGACGGTACGCGCAGTGCAAAACCTTAGTTTTATTCAAAATTAATACAAATCATGAACCCTAACCTTATAAATTTAATAGTCTTTTTGGTAAAGACGTTTTCTAAATGTGTACCAAGCGATTTGTTAATAGGTGGTGTACTTTTAGAGATATTTCAGTTTTGCTGTATTTTCTGTATGAAGATTGCTCACGACCATTGACAATGCCTTGAGTTTGAGTCTAAATGGGCCGTTGAAACTGACCGGGCGCTGAAACTGCGACACCGGATTTTCTTTTCATCAAAGCGTCCAATAGCCCAGTTCTACCACGGACTCGTCCTCTGATGGCAGTAGAAGAACTAATGCCTGGCACACACCTCCCGTTTACGATCTAAAACTGCCCGTTTTGCGACTAAGTTTGAGTTTTAGTCGTTAGGTGTGCGACCCCCTAGCACACCTGAGGCTTCCGATTCGCGTATAAAACTCAGTTTTAGGGCTTAAAACTCGAATCGCAAGACATTCGAAAAACGAATCGGGCCGTTCGAGAAACGGTATATGTGGGCAGTCAGTCGTATCTAAAACGGTATGGTATATGTGTGATACCCACCGTCCGTTTGCCGTCCAAGACTTCCATTCTCTTACCCCTTTTATCATTCCCCACATTTCCCCCTCTTCCATTCCCCCCATTCCCCCCACTTCCATTCCCCCCATTCCCCCCTCTTCCATTCCCCCATTCCCCCATCTTCCATTCCCCCTGTCTCCCATTCCCCCCATTCCCCCCTCTCCCATTCCCCCTCTTCCATTCCCCTCTCTTCCATTCCCCTCTCTTCCATTCCCCCTCTTCCATTCCCCCATCTTCCATTCCCCCTCTTCCATTCCCCCCTCTCCCATTCCCCTCTTCCATTCCCTCATCTTCCATTCCCCCTTCTCCCATTCCCCCCTCTCCCATTCCCCCTCTTCCATTCCCCCTCTTCCATTCCCTCCTCTTCCATTCCCCCTTTGCGTTCCCCCTGTTGTGTCCCCCCTGTTGCGTTCCCCCTTTTTGTTCCTCCCTGTTCGTTCCCCCCTCTTGAGTTCCCCCCTCTCTCATTCCTCCCCACCTTCCATTCCCCCTCTTCCATTCCCCCTATTCCATTCCCTCCTCTTCCATTCCCCCTCTTCCATTCCCCCTCTTCCATTCCCCCTGTTTCCAATGGAAGAGAGGGAATGGAAGAGAGGGGAATGGAAGAGGGGGAATTGGAGAGGGGGGAATGGAAGAGAGGGGGGAACACAAGAGCGGGGAACCCAACAGGGGGAACGCAGGAGGGGGGAATGCAAGAGGGGGAATGGAAGAGAGGGGAATGGAAGAGGGAATAATGGAAGAGGGGGGAATGGAACTCGTGAAACGGACGCTATATGTGAGCGCCCCAGTTTTAGCAGTCGGTATATGTGTTTTGTCTGTGTTTTCAGTTTTAGTCGGGAAACGGGTCGGGTCGGGTCGGGTCGGGTCGCGTCGGGCAGTCAGTTTTAGCGCGTGAATCGTAAACGGGAGGTGTGTGCCAGGCATTATGTTGTGGTTAGCCACTTACTGTGCAGCATATTCTGTGGAAAAAATCTTATAGAGGATTTCTACCAACAACCTGTCCTCTGATGGCAGTGGCAAGAACTACTGTTGTGGGGAGTAGATCACTGTACAGAACACCCTGTGGAAAAGGCTTCATAAGGAATTTCCACCATAAACAAGCCCTTTGATGGCTGTGGCGGCAATAACTAATGTAGCAGTTAGCAGCTCACAGTGAAGCATACTTTGTGGAAAAGGTCTTATACAATATTTTCACCATGAACCTGCCCTCTGGTGGCCGTGGCAAGAGCGTAAGCCATAGATAACAGCTCATTGCTTATGTTCTGAGGAAAGTGGTCGATTCTTAAGGCCCAGTCAGACCTCACCGGATTGAGGAACCGGACAGAGACCGGACACTGTCTGGTGAAATATGGCAATGTACGGTTTATATACGGTTGGCATCCGGCGTGTCCGTTCTCTGTCCGGTGGTGTCCTGTGTGGAAGGTGGGAAGTTTTGAACATGCACAAGACTTGTACCGGATATAACTGGACTGACGTGTAAGGTTGGTGTCCGGTTTAAGTCCATTTAGTCTGTTTCATGTCCAGTACCCATCCGTTACGTCTCCGGTTTGCTTCCTGCAGAGTCTGTTGATGGTGTTGTGGGAATTCGGTCAGTATATGTTTTTGGCGCATCCGCGATCAGTCCTCTACGTGTCCGGTTGATGTTCGGTCTGTCCGTTTCACATTCGCTTGTCGTCCGGTTGTCATCCGGTTATCGTCCGGTTATCGTCTGGTGGCTATCCGTTCATGTCCGTTTCATGTCCGTTCATCCAGCGTCCGTTGACACGATAGCACAACATTTCGACACATTTCGATACATTTTGATACTGAACACCACCGGACTAGACAATTCTTTATCTGGTTTATGTCCGTTGCTCAATCCGGTAAGGTGTGACAGGCGCTTTAACATGAGTATCTAGTTTTCTTTTAAATATCTAAATATACATATATATATATATATAAATATATAAATAAATATATATGTATATACATATATATATATATGTGCATAATGTGTGTATATTTGTGCATGTGTGTCCATATGTGTATATATATGCATACATGTATTGGTGAGTGGAGTGAGAAAGTCCCCCAAATGAGGCGGGGGGGGGGGGTAGAGTGAAGCATGCCCCTCCCCCCCCCACCAAGGATGGGGGGGGGAGAAGGAACAGGACACTACAGAGATTATTAGTCTTATCACTATCCATATATGTACATGTGGATATATGTATATGATTGTGTATATACACATATGTATATATACATATGGATATACATATTTATGTATTATGTATGTATATACATATGTATATATGAATTATGTATATATGTAGATATGTGTATGTTTTGTTCGTGCGAGTGTGTTCATCGTTCTCTAATATGCACAGTACGGATGCATTCAAACAATGACAATTACCACACTCCGACCACCGATTGCGCATGACAGGAAGTCGGCGGTGGCGTTAGCCCAATCACTCGGCAGGGGGCACGCCATTGGCCCCGGGGCTGTTTGACGTTGTTACATTGATGGACGCCCAGGTGACATTTATGGACAAGCACGTCATGGTCATGGTCATGCAGCAGGGTGGGATGTCCTAGCTCTAGATAACATTTTTCTTGGTTTTTGTTTGTTTTATTTGTTTTGTTGTTTACTATTAACTTACAGATTAACTTACAGATCCTCTTCTGTCTGATCTAGGCCCTATTGGACTTCTAATGCCAGCTCGTTATGGTAAAAAAGAACTTTTTTTCTTGCAGACATATGGAGGTCGACGGAGCCATGAAGTCATATAATTGTGGGGTTCCTCTCGAATGTCTATCCAGCCTTTTCTCAAATGCTTCTACCATTTGTGCTTCAACCACTTGGGTGTGGGAGACTGTTCCATGGATCTGTCACTCTAAAGAAAAATGAGTGTTTCCTGAGCTCAAGTCTGGGCCTCTCCTTGAAGATCTTTTACCTCTGGCCTCTGGTGTTGCTGTCTACTCCGAGGTTGAATAAACCAGTTGCGACATCATTCTCATAGACTCCATTAATAATCTTATAAGTCTCTATTATATCTCCCTATGTCAGTTAGTGAGTTACAGTCATTGTGCTCTCCAAATGATGCGGATTATCAGGCTTCACAGAAAAAGTTTAGAGTTTTAAGTCGTTAATTTGACTCGGCCAGGGTTCGAACCCGAGTTTGAACCTATGAACTATACCAAACGGAAAGCGGGCGCTCAACTCATTCGGCAATTCTGTCTGTTTAGCAGAATTATACAATGTGGTTCCATAATCCGATGGTTTTGAGTTTCAACTATATTTCTTTTAAAATAAATATCTGAGGCTGATCAGCATAATCACCTTTACTTAATTTGAAGTGACTAATTTCAAAGGTTTAACTTTGGAAAGGAAAGTTTACTTAATTTAATGACGCCTCTAGAGCACATTGATTTTTGGCTATTGTACATCAAGCATATGGTCACTCTGACATATTTCTTTGGAGGAAACCTGCTGCTGCCACATAGGCTACTCTTTCCGATAAGCAGCAAGGGGTCTTTTATATGCACTTTCCAAAAGACAGGACAACACAAACCACAGCCTTTGATGAACCAGTTGTGGACCACTGGTTGGAATGGAACATAGCCAAAACTGCAAATGTGTCCACTGAGCAGGATCGATCGGAAGGCCCACACCTTCACAGCTGGACACTCTACTGCCTGAGCTACGTCCCGCTCCCTGGTTTAACTTTGGATGCATTTGAAATGAAAACATGTCAAGTTAATTTTGGCAAAATGCTGGACAGGGGTGGTTCTATTAATTGAACTTAGTATTCTTTCAATACAAAAATAACTTTGTAATGAATGCACGGTTATCTAAGCAGGATATGTAGGATCAAATCTAGATGAATGTTTTAGTTTAAATAATCTGCAGTATTCATCAGACCATGCAACTTTTAATGTCTTCGGCCCAGGCAATATTAATGTCTCTGTATGTAACTGTACGGAGGGGTCGGGGGGGGGGCTCCTTTTGAATATCCTAGTATGCTTGCCTTTATTTTACATCCTAGCCACATCTAAGGTCATATCAGGGTGCATACCGATTTGTGACAGGGCGCTCTCATGGTGACCTTATAGTGCTGTCCCACTAGGAGACAGAGCTGCCGGTGCGCTGTCCCACACAGTCACATTATCCCGATACTGTGCTAACCAGTCCTTGTCCTGTCCTATTATTAATGCTGAGCGCCCAGCTAGGTAGTGAAGTGTATCAATTTTATAAGTCATTGGTTTGACTCGGCTGGGATTCGATGGTTGGTTGGTTGCTGGAGGTTTACGTCCTGGCAACATCTATAGATAGGTCATAATAGGATAGGACTGGATTCAAACTCCTGACCTTCCGCACGGGTTGGTTGGTTGTTGGAAGTTTTATAGCCTGGCAATATCTAGGATCATATCAGGACGGGTAGCGACCTATGACAGTATGCACTCATGGCGACTTTATAGTGCTGCCCCACTTGGAAAAATAAGCCACTGGCACCATGACCCGATATCCCACTCAGTCACATTATCCTGACACTGAGCTAACCAGTGCTAATCCTATCCTATTAATGCCAAGTGCCAGGCCAGGAAGCTAAAAGTATCAATTTTATAAACCATTGCTTTGACTCGACCGGGAACCGAACTCCCCATTTCCCTTACGGGGGGGGGGGGGGGGGGAGCGGACGTAGCTCAGGCGGAAGAGTGTCCACCTGTGAAGGTCTCAGCCATCCGATCGATCCTGCTCAGTGGACACATTTGCAGTTTGGGCTATTTTCCGCTCCAACCAGTGGTCCACAACTAGTTCATCAAATGCTGTGGTATTTGCTGTCCTGTCTGTGGGAAAGTGCATATCAAATACCCCTTGCTGCTTATCAGAAAGAGTAGCCTATGTGGCGGCAGCGTGTTTCCTCCAAAGAAATATGTCAGAATGACCATATGTTTGACATCCAATAGCCGATGATACAAATCAATGTGCTCTAGGGACGTCCTTAAATAAAACAAACTCCGCCCCCCCCCCCAGTACGGGAGGCCTGCCCACTCTATAACGATTCGGTGACCGTGTCCGGTGAATGTGTGGTGGTAGCTCACTGTGCAGCATGCTCCTCCTATAAATATAAATATCCATTGCGCCTGCCGGATGGGGTGGATGTGTAGGGTAATGTTGCAGTCACACTACGACGACAAGAGCGACGAGTGAGCAATGAGTTGGACATTTGGGAACTCGTCGGATCTCGTTCGAATCTCATTACGGTCTTGTCACGTTGTCGTCGCAACTCGTCGCAACTCGTCCACTCTCGTCGCCTCTCGTTGGCAAGTCGTTGAGGTTTTGGACATGTTGAAAAAGTTGGATGTAGCTCGACGACTTCAGAACTCGTCCCGGTCACATCCCGGTCACGGCACTGTCATGTTACGCTGTCGTCGTTGCCGTTATGCACTCGTCGTTGCCGTTACGTGCTTGTCACGCACTCGACGGCGTCTCGTCGGCTCCTCTTTGCCTTTGGGTATATATAAACCTGGGCTGTCGTCCGGGCTGTCGTCCGGATGTCGTCCAACTTGGCCCCGAATTTGCATATGTCGTCGGGTTTTTAGAAAATCGAACTCGTTGGTCAGTCGTCGCCCTTGTCGTCGTAGTGTGACTGCACCATTAGCCTACAAGTGCAACAGGTGTTGCTGCTTGTAGCGACATCGCCCTCGGCTCTTCCACTCAAGGGCGGTGATTGTCTGTAACTTGTAGCAGGTAGCGCGTGGGGAGATCTTATCAATATCAGTCACAGTCGGCAGTCAGTAACACCCCCCCCCCCAACCACCCCAATGCACCCCACCCCCCAACCCCCACACACAACCACTATTCAGCGCCCTCTGGCGGCAGGTGGGCGACTTGTCCAAGCAGGCCTTACGCATGCGATAGATGAAAACCTTGACCAGTGCTGGCTTCTAAATTCCCAGACCAATTTGTTTGGGCTATTTGATCATGTGATGTATAACGCATTATGCGAGTATAAAAATACGAAGGGAATTGTTTCCATTATATATTATAATTATATATTATCATTATTACCATTGTTGTACTCTGGTAAAGCCCCTGTCACACCTAGCCGGATTGAGCAACGGACAGAGTTTTCTAGTCTGGTGACGTTCGGGCCTGATAAGTATCAAAATGTATTAAAATGTGTAAAAATGTTGCGATATCGGGTCAAAGGCCGCCGGACAAATGGACATGAAACAGACATGAAACGGACATGAAAAGTACATGAACGGATAGCCAATGGATGATAAGCGGACTAAGCAAATTCAAACCGGACAAGAACTGTAGACGTTAATCCACCGGCATCCGTTCCAAGTTTTGTGCATGCTCAAAACTTTTAATGGATCAGGCCGGATATCAAAAGATATCAACGGATATGCAACAGACACAAACCGGACTTTGCCAGATATCAATGGACTTTGTTCGGTTTCTTTCCGTTTCCTCAATCCGGCGAGGTGTGACAGGGGCTTAAGACTCCCCACTTGACAGGTGGCGCCATCTGCAGCCCACCTCCCCTCTAACGGGTGTCGACAAGTGTCAGTCACACTGGAGGATTATATAACATATATACGTATATGAGTGTAGTGGTCTGCACTGACCTCTCAGGCAAGTAACCACATAGACAGGTAGGCGTGGGGAGTGTATTGATATCAGGGAGCCTAGGTGGTGTAATGGTTAGCACACTGGCCCGGAATGCAAAGAGATGTGGGTTCGAGTCCCGCTCTAGGCGCAGTATTTCCCATTTTCATCACCCCCACGACATATGTATATATACAAAGGTGCCAAGTAGATAGAAGTGACTTGGTAGATCTCCTTAATATTCACAGGGCCCGATGGCCGAATCGGTAGGGCAACTAATGACATACAAAATGTATACTTGTCGCTTCCCAGCTTGGCGCTCGACATTAATAGCATAGGACAAGGACTGGTTAACCAATTTGGTAGATCATGGCGTTCAAACCCACAGGTTTGAACCCTGGTCGAGCTAAACCAATGATTTAGAAAGCTCAGTGCCAGGATAATGTGACTGAGTGGGATATCAGGTCATGATGCTGGCGGCCTGATTTCTCAGTGGGGCAGCACTATAAAGTCACCATGAGTGCACACTTTCGCAAGTCAGTACCTGTCCTGATATGACATTAGATGTTGCCAGGATGTAAAACTCCAACAACTAACTGTAATACGCAAAGAGAGTTATAATATCCTTACAATGGTATTGTTGGGACCCAAATAAAGTGATCGATATAGGGAAGTGGTCGATCTGTGGAGGGATCGGAAAAGAGAGGTTTTACTGTAGTTAGTATATGCTTCGGGGCGCAGGGCCGGGGGGAGTGCATGATGGTACCCCCCCCCCTCCAGCCGGAGGGGGGGGGGGAGAGAAGGACCACTACAGAGCTTACTACACACGATAAAGAGTTTATCACTATCTGTATAAATCTTCGGTAGGAAGGGATTGTTTATTATTAATATTATTGTATTAGTTATTTATTATTATTCAGCCAATGGGCGTTCAGCAGGCCTGTCTGCCTCCCTTGCTGCGGGTCTCGAAGGCTCCGGTGGCGCCACCAACGGAGTTTATTGGTACTTACGGGCCGCCGCCCCCTAAAGCACATGGTCCGAAAGGTTTACCTGATCTATATATATATTAATCTCTGGCAAGGATTATAGCCCTTGCCCCTAATAAAAAGAGAATAGTATCCTACAGTGCGACTGACCCTTGTTGACAACCGTTGGAGGTGAAATGGGCAGCAGGTGGCACCACCTGTCAAGTGTCGAGTCGACAATCGGTAATATCAATAATATCAGTACTATCAATTAATATCAATAATTAGAAACAATTCCCTTCTGTATTTTTATACTCGCATAATGTGTTATACATCATATATATATATATATATATATATACGATATATATATGTATGGTATATATATGGTATATATATATATATATATATATGTGTGTGATGTCAAATGCATTATGCGAGTATAAAAATACGGAAGGGAATGGTTTCTAATTATTGATATATATATATATATACCCCATATATATACCATATATATGTGGTATATATATATATATATTATTATATTATATATATATAAAAGTATAACATTTTGTCAGCCTTGGCATCCACCCA
This sequence comes from Branchipolynoe longqiensis, assembly GCA_030323885.1. NCBI lineage: Eukaryota > Metazoa > Annelida > Polychaeta > Phyllodocida > Polynoidae > Branchipolynoe > Branchipolynoe longqiensis. Next base: position 21,393,694 of record CM059190.1, read on the forward strand.
CAAAATCTAAGGTACCATTAGTGTGCGTAATTAATTCGAATATACTCCCTTCCGTTGCTGTAATAAAGCGAGCACTGGCACAAGCTACTGCGTGGCAGTTTCACAGGCGGGTGACAATTGGCCACTTACACGCAGACGTCTTCATTATTTATGGGACATGAGGGTGCTCAGCGAGTGAATCACTTTATTGGGCCGCCGATGGGTGTGTGTGTGGAGGAGATTACGCGCATATATATATATATATATATATATATATATATATATAGATGCCTATGGATAATTCTATGCCTATTTATATATCTAGATAGCTATATATCTAAATATCTAGATATCTATAATATATATTAGATTATATATATATGATATAGGATAGATTATATAGTATATAATTAAGATAGATATATAGATATATAGATATATATCGACATATGGGATAGTATTCGCGGCACTGGGGGGGGGGGGGGGGGCGCCAGCTGTCCCACCCAGGGGAGGGGCCACCCATAAAGTAGTACACAGAATCAGGGTGGCCAGTAGGGGATATTCCCTTACGCGCCTTTATACTCGCATAAGTTTTATACATCACATATATGTAGATATATATAGAAATATTGTTCTTATTTATATATATATATATATATATATATATATAGATGTACATAGATGTATATATGTATATAGGTATATATATAAAGATATATATATATGAAGAGTTCAGGCGCAAAACTCAGTAAACGCCAATCCAAAAATGAGGATAAACATTGGAATCAAACCTTCTCTAATTTTATTATTTTACATTCCTACTTTTTGTTCATTACCCGTCCTGATATGACCTTAGATGTTGCTAGGACGTAAAACAACAACAAACAACAAAAACAATTTTGTTCATTACTCGATAATCATGTCATCACAAGAAAAGTGGAATTAGTGAAAATTAAAATTATTTTCAGGAACAAATCTGTTGTTTTAATCAAATTTTTGGATTGGTGTTTACGGGGTTTTGCGCCTGAACTCTTCATATATAGAGAGAGATATTTAGATATACAGTAAAACCTCTCTAACTGACCACCTCCACAGATCAACCACTCCCCTATATCGATTGCTTTATTTGTGTCCCAAACTATTGCCCATACATTGTTACAATATCATTGTAACAATTTTTTTTAACTCCATAAACCTACCACCTCCCTAAGTGGACCTCTTAAAGTCGGTCCCATGGTCGGTCGATTGACAGAGATTTTACTATATATGTAATATATAATATATATAGCCCCCCCCCTATATATAAATAGATACGTAGATATAATATGGAGATAGATGTATATAGATATGGTATAAATATATATGTATATAGATCTGTCATAAATATATATAAATATTTATATATACATATATGTGCTCTATAATCCATTATGGGAATATAAACAAGGACACTACCGATCTTCAGTTCCCTATGTAATAGTTAGCACTTATCCTATCTAGCTGACCCTGTTATTATGACATAGACCACGGTGGCGCCCCCTGTGAGCGGCCCTGTGCACTGTATATATATATATATGCATCTGTTGCATGTGCGCACAGATATGCGCGCGCATACAAACACACTCCGCGTGTGTAGCTAGCTGGTATAGATGAGTATCTGGTCACGGATGGCTGCACAAACCACACGAACCCCCTTTGTACTGCAAGCCGCTGCCCGGTGAGCTTTCACAAATCTAATCAGGGGCGAGGGGTCTTGGTCAGCGGGACAGGTCAAAGAGCATCTCACTGAACCCTACTCGCGCTGACAAGTCCCAAGCACTAGATAAGCATCCAATTATGGGTTAAATTCAACGATAACAAATCAACCGCTTATCGATACGTACGATATAACTAAAAGGATAAAAAACAAGGGATATAAAAATCGCTATATCGACTAGCCAGCTCTAACAATTCAAAGAGAAAGTTAACGATAAACAGCTCCTCCACTTAACATAAGATAAACAGCAAAGATATACCTTCCAACATAGGCTCATCAACATCACAGATCAACACATACCGCTCACTCGTCACCACGAAACTATATAAATACAAGATTATAAATACAAATTAACTTCCGATAGATATATAACATCGAAAGATATGACTACAAAGTATCACTCAAAAAGATATAATTAAACGGATATAATTAAAAAGTATCAATATCAAAGATCGCTATACTATACAGGATCGATAGAATCTACAGCATAGACTCAACAATACCCGCTATACACAATAACGATGTCCAACCCAAACGCACCCCATCTCCCAAAAACGATGTAATATCACCAATCGAGAGATTTCACCACCCCCATCATCCACCCACCCCCCCCTCACCCCCCCCCCCCCCTCACTACACCCACCCCCCCCCACCCCCTCCCCCCCCCCCCTCCCCCCCCCCCCCCCCCCCCTCCCCCCCTCACACCCCCCCTCACACACCCTCATACCCCCACCCCCCACCCCCCACTCCCTCACCCCATCCCTCACACCCCCTCACACGCCTACCCCCTTACTCGTCCACCTACCACGGCTCCCGCTTAGACAAATTGCCCTTTTCAGGCACACACGCAAAAAGCACGCGGACATCAGATAACCGCCGCGCTGAGCGATCCCAATCATAATTAGACTACTTCAAAAAGTCTACACGGCTTCTGGAGTGGTGGCTAAGTGGCCCCGGTGTGGCCCCGGTGTGGCCTCGCTGTGGCCTTATGGTGGCCAATTAGCGGGGAGTTGACGCCGTCCCACAATGCCTCACCAGACTCCGGATGCCCGGGGTGAACGCTTATCGGGCGTTGCATCGGGTGCGGCGGGAGACGGACGTCCACCTCGCTTCCGTTCGCCATTTTTATCTTCGCGCCCCCCCCCCCCCACCGCTTGCGCGGATGGCCATGTAGTTAGAGCGCCCGCCTCCTCGTGGCTGAGCAAAAAAAAAAAGGCTCACACAATTGGCAGTTGTCATTATCTCGCCTGGCACAAAGGTCGGCCCCTGTGTAAACTGTTACAAGTCAGTGCCCGTCGTGATATGATCTTAGATGTTGCCAGGACGTAAAACACCAATAAACCGAACCAAGTCAAGTAATTGGTTTCACTCAGCTGGGTTTCAAACTCCCGGCCTTCCGCACGGGAAGCCTGCGCTCTACCGATTCGACCACCGCGTCCGATGTAATAACTAATATAATGTAATACTAATAGTTCTAATACCAAGGTATTAATTATAATGTAATATACGTAATATCCAAAATAGACGGTAATATACGGCAATAACTTACATATATAATTATAAGATGTATAATAATAAACTATGCAAGTATAGATATGCGGCATTCTTCTCGGGTTATTTATCAATTAAGGTCCAACCTGTGCCGAACCTGTTGCTGCTGACATGAGGATCATTCAGCTTGGGATCTCATTACCCCTACCTGAGCCATGTTCAGGGTATCCCTCAGCATCGACGCTGACACGGCTCCTCGACATCTTTCTGGCCAATTTGCGTTCAGGGTGCACCTCGGAGTCAACTCTGAGACGTCACACTTTTCAGGTAGGAGGCAAAAATGCCTCCAAAATGGCCATGGGTTTCAGCCAATCACAGCTGTTCTTTCAATTGCAAATGACTGCACACTATGGAGGCTGCCATTTTCAAGGCACCCGACAGCTATATGCCGTTCAGACTAGCGCGATATCCGAATTTCTCCGAGTCGCCTGTGAGGCACACACTTGAGCGCGGCCCTGTGCCATAAATTGAGTATATATATATATATATATATATATATATATATATATATATATATATATACATACATACATACATACAGTAAAGCCTCTCTAAATCGACCGATCATGGGACCGACGTTAAATATATATAAATGGTTCAATGTTTAGGGAGGTTTTTATCATTAAAATAGTATTGCATAGGCAATCGTTTGGGACACAAATGAAGTGATCGATATAGGGGAGTGGTCGATCTGCCGAGGTGGTCGGTTAGAGAGGTGTTACTGTATACATATATATGCACAGACACACATATATATATATATATATATATATATATATATGTATATACTGTTCCTCTGTTGTTGTTTTCCGTCCAAACAACATCTAAAGTCATATGAGGAAGTGTATTGACTTTTGATAGTGCACACTCATGGCGACTTTATAGTGTTGCCCATTGGGTGGCCGGGCTGCAAGTACCATGGCCCAATATCCCACTTAGTCACGTTGTCCTGATAATGATTAAACCAGTCCTTTGCGTTAAGTGGTTTGATTCAGGCATGGTTCGAACCCACGACCTCCCTCACGGGAAGCCAGCCAGCAGCGTTACCGATTTGGCCATCCTTTCTTTCTGTATCTGTGTGTGTATATATATATATATATATATATATGTAGAAACTTCTTCGGTGCGAGTCAGGTTCCAGCGCTCAGGTACAGGAACTGGTAAAGGAACAGCCGGTGGTGGCGCCACCGGTCGCACAGGAGAGGTACAGGAAGGTGGACATAGTATTAGTAATAACGGTACAGAAATAATAAAATAATAATACAGAATAATATCAATAATAATGAGTAATTCCCTTCCGCGCCTTTATACTTGCACAATACACGATGCACCACACACACACACACACACACACACAAACACAAACACACACACACATATATATATATATATATATAAATATAACTTTTTCGAGCAAGTGAATAGGCCGCAATTGGCGCATAAGTATCTGGATCTGATAGCGGCGGCGCCACCATGGGCAGCAGTTTCGAGCAAAAGCATAGAAGATTTCGCATTGGTCAAATAATGAAATAAATGCGTATACATAATAGATAATAAATAAATACCTCCAGCCGAAGATTTATACACGTATATGAATATACCCACTATAGTATATACATGATATACACCAATGCAGCAAATATCGTGTGTATGTGGGATTTAAAACAAAATAAAAACCACCATAAACACACAATAAAAGGTGGTACAAGAGGAAAATTGTCAAACACCATCAGGTGGTCCAAGTTGCCCAAGCGCCGTTGCTGTATTTGTTTAGCTGTAGTGCGCATGGCATGGCCGAGCGGAAGTTAATATGGCGCTCGGAGACATTTTATGGAAGACCAATAATCGAGCGAAGGGCTCGACCAACACACGCTAAGGCAGGTGATTATTGGCATCAACATGATTGGTGCGATCGCCGATCAGAACGAGGCTGGCAAGGCGCAAACAGAGGCGCCCCCCAGTGGCTAATAACGCACACTAATATGGACGCAATAATTCGCCCGAGTGTAACTTGACTCGCGCCGCCACTGCTGTCCGGTGGGGAGTGGCGCGCGCCAAGCGGGCGTTTCCGGAATTAGAGCGGCCCTAACCCGTTGTCAAACATGGGCGACCTGTCGTGTTAACGGGTAGGCTAATATTGCATCCGGGCAGCGTGCAGGTAATCTACTGACTTTCGACACAAGGGGTCCGAGGTGTTGATGGGCGAGAGCATGTGTGTGTGTCGCATGTGTGTGTGTCGCATGTGTGTGTCGCATGTGTGTGTGTCGCATGTGTGTGTGTCGCATGTGTGTGTGTCGCATGTGTGTGTGCGCGTGTGGGTGTGTTAACAACGCTACCACGAAAAGAGCAGTTACAATGCAATTGGATATTTCTTTTAACATAAAGTGTATTTAATTAGCTCAAAAAACTACTTGACCTACTTAGGAATGAAACAACAAAAACCAGCTACAATGCAATTGGATACATATATTTTTTAATGAAGTGTATTTAATTAGCTCAATAAACTAATTGATCTACTTAGGAATGAAACAAAGCAACACCATCCCTTAAAGTTAAACCCTCCATAAGACCCCAACAACTATGCTTTACATATATATATATATATATCCCAACAGCGCCAATTATTTGAAGCAAATTCTTTGTTTGGCTAGAAAACGTCATGAATGGCAGACGACAAATGCGCTGCTCATAAAGGTGGCCACAAGAGGGCGCGTCGAGATGGCGCCATGAAAAATCACCGGTTGTGAGTGGTCGGGTGACGGGGGCTTGATAACGATGGAATATTTATGACAGATAATTCACATGTAGTCTGAACAAAAGAAAACAAAATGTAATTATCCCTCTGGGCTCTATTGCTGACTGAAGAAGGTAATCGAGTGGTTTTGTCTTGTCGGACATCCGTGCAGGTTCCAGATTGCCCAAAATGCCAGTCGCGATTTATGCTAACAAATTAGTGCATTTTAAAGCTGAACAGTCTGATGAAAGAATCACATTTTTCTAAACCAAAATATGTCTCTAGATTTGATTCTACATATCCAACTTAGATGCTGGTGCACTTATTAATATTAAACATTTGTTGCTGCATAGAAAGAGATGACGAGGCAATTTAGTAGAACCTGTTCCTGCTGAAGACTATGGCGTCAGAGTTTTATCGTACCTGCCAAAATTAATTTGGCATGTTTGCACTAGCAAATATCTAATAGATTTTCCCTTTGAAATATAAATTATTTCAAACAAAAGTAAGGTATGATAATATTCACCGACATATATTTTCTTTATGAAATAAATCCGATAGAAACTCAAAACTATCGGATTATGTAATTTTAAGCTCACCCTACCGGAAAATTCTGTAAACCTAATGCTAGCACTAGACGCGGTGGCCGACTCGATAGAGCGAATGGTGCCACGTTTCCAACAATGGCGAACAATTCTTCACATCCCCGCAATTAACGGTAATACGCGACCGAACGGGATGGCCGAATCGGTAAGGGTGCCGGCTGCTTTCCCATCTCGGAGGTCGTGGTTTCGAACCCCGACTGAGCCAAATTCTATGACTTTCGAACTTCATGTTGGTTGGTTGTTGGAGTTTTATATCCTGGCAACATCTAAGGTTATATCAGGACGGGTACCGACTTGCGACAGTGTGCACTCATGGTGAGTTTATAGTGCTGCCCTACTGGGTAATCAGGCTGCCAGCACCATGACCTAACATCCCACTCAGTCACATTATCATGACACTGAGCCAAACAGTCCTTGCCCTATCCTATTAATGCCGAGCGCTTGGCTAGGAAGCGACAAGTATCAATTTGAAAGTCATTGGTTTAACTCGACCAGGAACCAAACTCCCAGCGAGGTCCACGCTCTACCGATTCGGCCACCGTGCCCGGTACAAACTTAATGATTCTCGCTACCTACCCTGGCACCCCGCAGAATATGGTAAGGACTAGTTTTCTCAATATAAGGAGAATGTGCCTAATGGGGATATCAGGTCATGGCGATGGCACTCTGTCTCTCATTGGAGCAGCACTATAAAGTCATCATGACTGCGCGATTATAAAATGTGAGAACCCTTCCTGGTCTGACTTTGGATGTTGCTAGGACCGAAAGCCCCAACAAATAAACAAAGCAAACGCGAATGCGGTTGACCTCTCTGCGCGATCTAAATTCATTTTCACTTCGCTCCATTTTCGAAAGAATAGCCGACGGCTTGTTAGTTAGACTGCTCCGAGTCGCCCGCCCTTCGCCGGGGGATGGGTCACGTGACCAGGCGAAACAAGCCAGGCGCCGGCCACTAATCGAAGTTTTAAAGCAATTTAATTCCCGTGTAATTAGCGTGGAACCGTGCAGGTGAGTCTGTGGTGCCGGTGTCGCAGTTTCAGCGCCCGGTCAGTTTGAGCTGACTGTCAGTTTCATGCGCATGCGTCAAAATCTAACATCATCGTCACTAACCTTATAAATTTAATATCATGTCTTTGGTAAAGATGTTTTCTATATGTGTACCAAACGATTTGTTTCTAGATGGTGTAATTTGAGAGATATTTGACTTCTTGTGTATTTTCTGTATGAACATTGCTCATGGCCATTGACAATGCCTTGAGTTTGATGGTATGCGCAGTACAAAACCTTAGTTTTATTCCAAATTAATACAAATCAAGAACCCTAACCTTATAAATTTAATACAGTCTTTTTGGTGAAGATGTTTTCTATATGTGTCCCAAGCGATTTGTTAATAGGTGGTGTAGTTTTAGAGATATTTCACTTTTGCTGTATTTTCTGTATGAAGATTGCTCACGACCATTGACAATGCCTTGAGTTTGAGTCTATACGGGCCGCTGAAACTGACCGGGCGCTGAAACTGCGACACCGGAGGGGCTCCACACACACACACACACGCACACACACACACACACTAGCGTCCACCTATGACCTGATATACATGTCAAATGGACCCTGTATAAGCATGAACGATGCCTACACACACACAAAACACACCTCACACCCACAAAGTTGTTTGGTTGTTGGAGTTTTACGTCCCAGCAACATCTAAGGTCTTATCAAGACCGGTACGGACTTGTGACAGTGCGCACCCATGGCGACTTTATAGTGCTGCCCCACTGACATAACAGGTCACCAATACCATGACCCACTATCCCACTAGGTCGACTTGGGACCAACGAAAACCGACTTGTGAGAGTGCGCACTCATGACTTTATATGACCTTAGATGTTGCTAGGACGTAAAACAACAACAAACAAACAAACAAATATGACTTTATAGTGATACCCCACAGGGAGACCAGGCTATCAGCACCATGACCTGATATCCCACCCAGTCACATTATCCTGATGCTGAGCCAACCAGTCCTTGCCCTATTCTAATAATGCCGAGCGCCTGGCTAGGAAACGACAAGTAGAACATTTTAAGTTATTGATTTGACTTGACACAGGTTTGAATCCCATGATCTACCAAAACACGAGACGGACGCTCAACTAATTTGGCCCTCCCGTCTTGTCACACCGCACAAAGTAATACTTGCCTAAGAACCAGAACCAGAACCAGAAGGTGTCAACAGGTTGCGTAAGGCTCGCTTCAACTCTACAAGAACCCGAGAGGAGGAGATCACGGTTGATGGAAACAAGCTGAACTCTGTTCCGGAATTCACCTACCTCGGAAGCACTATATCAAGTGATGGACGCATTGATGCTGAAATACAGAGGAGGATGGCCAAGGCTAGCGCATCTTTCGACCGACTACGCCAGAGACTCTGGAACCACCACCATGTGTCCATTCGGGTCAAAGGCAAGATCTACCATGCAATCGTGCTATCCACCCTACTATACGGAGCCGAGGCCTGGACAGTGTACAGACGACAGGTGAAAAAGATGCATGCCTTCATGATGCGACATCTGCGTTCAATCATGAGGCTAACCTGGAAGGACAAAGTGACAAATAAGGAAATACTCGAACGGACCGGGCTGCCCTCTGTGGAAGATCTTCTGATCAAAAAGAATCGCCGGTGGACTGGACACCTCATGAGGATGTCATCAGACAGGCTACCAAAACAGATCCTCTATTCTCAACTGTCTTCTGGTTAGAGAAAGAGAGGGCGCCCTTGTCTCCGGTTCAAGGATACCATCAAGAGAAACCTGAAGCTGAGAGACATTAAGACCGACTCATGGACGCAACTCTCACAGCAGATAGCTAAATGGAGAGCGGCAATCAAGTAATGAAAGCAACCGACAGCATGATACTGATGATGATGATGCTGTAACAAATGCTTCATAAGCGCACTCATATTTAAAGTTGCATGGTCCGATGGCTTTTGAATTTTTATTTTATTTTTGAGATAAATATATCAAACTGATCGTTATAACCTACTAATCATTAGTTCGAAGTAATGTTGATGAAAAATGGATAGTTTTGAAGCAATTTGAGCTGAAAGAACCCAACATACTTTTTACAAGCTTTCCAAAAGTCTTCGAGCCATGACACGTATTGACATCTCGCGATGACCATATTACGTATGGGTCTGCCTAATTAGGCCACGAGATTTACCTAATTGCTTAATGAGTGTTCCTGTCTCAAATTTGGTGTCCAAGGGAATGGGGTAATAAATTCACTGATTATTCTTTATAGGCTGTCCAAAATCCTTAACTAATGCACTAGTATGTAAGTTAGATATATAGAACCAAATTTAGAAAAGTGTTTTGGTTTTGAAAAAAATACATTTCGTTGGACCATGCAACTTTAAGTTGGGTGGTTAGGATCAGATCTAGGTCAGTGTTTTGGTTTTGAAAATTTGATGCTTTCATTGAACTATGCATCTTTAACAATGGGACTTGGGGTGAGCATTGCTTCCGACATCTCCCGACCACATGGGACCGCTTTAAGCGGTGCCCATACAGTGCTGCAGGTTTGCAGCCTTCAGCGCACCGATGCGACTGAAAACTCCCCAAAAACAAACAAACAAACAACCTCCGAGATGGCTGGGAATAAATAGACTAGTTCGTAATTCCAGCCGCGCGGTGCATTGTGGGATGTGTGGCAGCAAAACAAACCTGCGAGAAGCACATGGCACATGTTGAAGCAGTGAGTGTAGCTATGGAATCTGTTAGTTTCAGCATATTTCAGCGAATGTTTGAAACAGAATACCAACTAAAAAAACATATATATATATATAATTAAGATGTTAATCTTTTATCTAACATTGCATTTACATCAATTTAATCAGCATGTCTTATACCATCTGCAGACGAGTGCTAGAACTATAGCCAGAGTCAGTTTTACTTATTTTATTCAAATTTGTATTGATATCATATGGTTAATAACATGTGTACAGCTAGGCAATTGGTAGGTAAATCAGACATTGGTTATATATTTATTTGAAACAAGTTTCTGTTGACATATTTTAATATTTAGAACAAGAATTACCAATTGTGATGTAAACATCAGGCTGTAAAGTGACTGAAATTGTATGTTTCTTAACTCAAAATGCTTAATTATGGAGAGTTGTGTCTTAAACATATTTATTATATTATTATATTGCATGCATGCATCCATGTTTGTGCCAAATTTGTCTGTATTCCTATTAATTTTGAATAAAATAAAGTTTTGCACTGTGCATATCGGCAAACTCAATGGCTGTATGTACGTTTTTTTCTGTCAAGTCGTTTTCAGTGCATGCGCAGTCGGAATTACGAACTAGTCTATAGACCTATTTCATATGAGATCAGCATATGTATTTAGGTCAGTGCGTGCACAGCTTGGCTGCAGGACAACATCCGGTCACACTGCAAACTTAATGGCAGTGAGCAATCTTGATACAGAAAAAGTGAAATATCTCTAAAACCACACCACCTAGAAACAAACTGATTGGAACACATATAGAAAACACATTCAACAAACAGATTATATTAAATTCATAAGATTAGGGTTCTGCATTTCTATTAATTTTGAATAAAATAGACGTTTGCACTGCACATACCGTCAAACCTAATGGCAATGTGCATTCGTTCTGCAACCAAGGTGCGCGCGCATATACAATGTTTATAAACATTGAACGGCTCTATAATGAGGTTTGGTAAGGTGGCCTGTGTGTGGGGGTGGGGGTGGTGGTGGTGGTGGTGGTTAATGGAAGGTGGGGTGATGGTACTTGAAGAAGGTAAACAAAGTGGTGCAAGTCACCCGTGTCCCGTGTGTGTGTGTGTGTGGTAGTGTGAGTGGGGTGATGTGTTGCTGTTTTGGGGGAGTTTTCAGTCGGGTTGTCACGCTGAAGGCTGCAAATCTGCAGCACTGTATGGGCACTGCCAAAGCTGGTTCCATGAGACCAGGAGTTGGCTTCCGGTGGGTAGTGGTCTGAGAGATAAGGGAGCAGGCAAGGGGGCGGGCAGGTGTGGAAGCGCATGCACGGGTGGAGAGAAAAAGGTAATCTAGGAGCCCAACCCCTGTCGTCTAAGAGGGCCAGGGTAGGTTGGTTGATTGGTGTAGTTTTATGCCCCAGCAAGACGCTAGGCCATACCAGGATGGGTACCGACTGGTGACAGTGTACACTCATGGCAACTTTATAGTGTTGTCTCACTGGGAGATCAGGCCGCTCACACCATGACCTAATGTCCCACAGTCACATTATATTGACCCTGTGCAACCAGTCCTTGTCCCAACCTGGTAATGATAAGGTCCAGGCAGCGACCAATACCAATTTCATAAGTTATTGGTTTAACTCGGCTAGGATCTGAACTTCGGATCTGACACATGGGAAGCCTCCAGTCCTCTGATTTGCAGAGCGGCCCCGGTGTGGCGGTTTCAGCCATGTCCCGTACTCAGCCGTGTACCTATACTCAAACTCAAGGCATTGTCAATGGTCCTAAGTCACTAACCTTATAAATTTAATATAATGTTTTTGGTAAAGATGTTTTCTATATGTGTACCAAGCGATTTGTTTCTAGGTGGTGTGGTTTTAGAGATATTTCACTTTTCCTGGATTTTCTGTATGAAGATTCCTCACCACCATTGACAATGCCTTGAGTTTGACGGTACGCGCAGTGCAAAACATTAGTTTTAATCAAAATTAATAGAAATCAAGAACCCTAACCATATAAATTTAATATAATCTTTTTGGTGAAGATGTTTTCTATATGTGTACCAACTCGATTTTTTAATAGGTGGTGTGCTTTTAGAGATATTTCACTTGTTCTGTATTTTCTGTATGAAAATTACTCACGACCATTGACAATGCCTTGAGTTTGAGTATAGGTACACGGCTGAGCACGGGACACGGCTGAAACCGCCACACCGGTCAAGACCGGGGGAAAAGGGGTGATGTGTAGTGTCGGTGTGTGCGGGGGGGGGGGGGAGGTGGGGATGGGTGTGATGGGGGCTGGGTGTGGTGATGGAGTGGTGGTAGTGAGGGAGTGTGTGTGGGTGGTGGAAGTGTGCGATCTAAGGGTGGATGTGTGTGTGGGGGGGGGGGGGGGGGTAGGGGGGGCTGGTGGGCGTGGAGTGTAGTGGTGATGTGTGTGTCACTGTCGGGGTTTGTGGGTGATGGTGTGTAGGGGTGGTGGCGTATGCGCATGTGAGTGTGTGCAGGGATAATGTGTGTGGGTGAATCACTGATTCATTCACTCATTAAAATTAAATCACCATCACTCATTTAGTTATATAATTTACTCATTTAGTTATTTAATCGCCATAGCTCATTAAATAAACATTTGCAATTCACTCATTAAATAAGCATCACCCATTCACTCATTAACTAACCATAACTCAGTCACTCATTAAATCCATGTAACTCATTTCACTCGGTTGGTTGGTTGGGTGTTGGAGTTTTACGTCCTGGCAACATCTGAGGTCATATCAGGATGATTACCGACTTGTGACAGTGCGCACTCATGGAGACTTTATAGTGCTGGAACACTGTGAAATCAGGTTGCCGTCACCATGACCCAATATCCCACCCAATCACATTATCCTGACACTGAGCTAACCAGTTCTTGCGCTATCCTATTAACGCAGAGCGCCTGACTAGGAAGCGACAAGTATCAATTTTATAAGTCTTTGGTTTGACTCAACCAGGAACCGAACTCCCGATCTCTCGCACGCGAGGCCCGCGCTCTATCGATTCAGCCACCGAGCCCGGTCATTCACTCGGTAAATGACCATCACTCATGAGTCCCTTATGGCCACTACTGCACAGCGGCGAAAACAAGTGCTGATTAACCGTTATGAGCAGAATAAAGAATCACCAAAAAAAAAAAGGAAAAAAAGCCATATATGCCCTGAATGCCGTTGAGACATTGTTTGAGCCGGCCACATACAATCACACAATTCCCTTGTTTTTCCTCAGCTCTGACGCCAAAACCGTTGCTATGGTCACCCTTCATGCAACGTCCTCTACACAAGCGGAAAGGTGGTCAGGTGCGTTTCTCAAATGACCAGACAAACGAATTGGAAAAGAAATTTGAGTCACAAAAATACTTATCTCCACCCGAGAGGAAGAGACTCGCCAAACTCCTCCAGCTTACAGAGAGACAGGTAAGATAATAAGCACTTAATGCCCGATATGCGCTTTAACGCCAGTCGCCTGGTTGACTGAGGGACTTAAAGTTGCATAGCGCGGTGGTTTTGAATTTCTTTCATTTTTTCTGATATAAATATGGTCAATTGATTGATATAATCGACCTTACTTTAGTTTTGAAATAACTTTGATTTTAAATGATTAACTTTCGAGATATTTTATGTGCAAGTGTGCAAAATTCATTTTGGCAGAGATGCCAAAACTCTAACATCATAGGCTTTATACAGTAACATGTTCTATTAAATTGATATGTAGGTGAGGGTGTGTGTGGTGAGGTGATGTGTCTATGAAGTTGTTGTGTGGAGGGTAGTTAGTTTGTGTATGGGTGTAACTGGTTTGATGTGTAGGTGAGGGTGTGTGTGGTGAGGTGATGGGTCTATGAAGTTGTTGTGTGGAGTGTAGTTAGTTTGTGTACAGGTGTAACTGGTTTGATGTGTTGGTGAGGGTGTGGTGAGGTGATGTGTCTATGAAGTTGTTGTGTGGAGTGTAGTTAGTTTGTGTACAGGTGTAACTGGTTTGATGTGTTGGTGAGGGTGTGGTGAGGTGATGGGTCTATGAAGTTGTTGTGTGGAGTGTAGTTAGTTTGTGTACGGGTGTAACTGGTTTGATGTGTTGGTGAGGGTGTGGTGAGGTGATGGGTCTATGAAGTTGTTGTGTGGAGTGTAGTTAGTTTGTGTACAGGTGTAACTGGTTTGATGTGTTGGTGAGGGTGTGGTGAGGTGATGGGTCTATTAAGTTGTTGTGTGGAGGGTAGTTAGTTTGTGTGCGGGTGTAACTGGTTTGATGTGTTGGTGAGGGTGTGGTGAGGTGATGGGTCTATGAAGTTGTTGTGGAGTGTAGTTAGTTTGTGTACGGGTGTAACTGGTTTGATGTGTGTGAGGGTGTGGTGAGGTGATGTCTATGAATGTTTTGGAGGAGTTAGTTTGTGACGGTGTACTGAGTGTTGGTGAGGTATGGTGAGGTGATGTGTCTATGATTGTTGTGTGGAATGTAGTTAGTTTGTGTACGGGTGTAACTAGTTTGATGTGTTGGTGAGGGTATGGTGATGGGTCTATGAAGTTGTTGTGTGGAGTGTAGTTAGTTTGTGTATGGGTGTAACTGGTTTGATGTGTTGGTGAGGGTGTGGTGAGGTGATGTGTCTATGAAGTTGTTGTGTGGAGTGTAGTTAGTTGTGTACGGGGTAACTGGTTTGATGTGTTGGTGAGGGGTGAGGTGATGTGTCTATGAAGTTGTTGTGTGGAGTGTAGTTAGTTTGTGTATGGGTTAACTGGTTTGATGTGAGGTGAGGGTGTGGTGAGGTGATGGGTCTATGAAGTTGTTGTGTGGAGTGTAGTTAGTTTGTGTACGTGTAACGTTTGATGGTTGGTGAGGGTGTGGTGAGGTGAGGGTCTATGAAGTTGTTGTGTGGAGTGTAGTTAGTTTGTGTACAGTAACTGGTTTGATGTTTGGTGAGGGTGTGGTGAGGTGATGTGTCTATGAAGTTGTTGTGTGGAGTGTAGTTAGTTTGTGTACGGGTGTAACTGGTTTGATGTGTTGGTGAGGGTATGGTGAGGTGATGTGTCTATGAAGTTGTTGTGTGGAGTGTAGTTAGTTTGTGTACGGGTGTAACTGGTTTGATGTGTTGGTGAGGGTGTGGTGAGGTGATGTGTCTATGAAGTTGTTGTGTGGAGTGTAGTTAGTTTGTGTACGGGTGTAACTGGTTTGATGTGTTGGTGAGGGTGTGGTGAGGTGATGTGTCTATGAAGTTGTTGTGTGGAGTGTAGTTAGTTTGTGTACGGGTGTAACTGGTTTGATGTGTTGGTGAGGGTGTGGTGAGGTGATGTGTCTATGAAGTTGTTGTGTGGAGTGTAGTTAGTTTGTGTACGGGTGTAACTGGTTTGATGTGTTGGTGAGGGTGTGGTGAGGTGATGTGTCTATGAAGTTGTTGTGTGGAGTGTAGTTAGTTTGTGTACGGGTGTAACTGGTTTGATGTGTTGGTGAGGGTGTGGTGAGGTGATGTGTCTATGAAGTTGTTGTGTGGAGTGTAGTTAGTTTGTGTACGGGTGTAACTGGTTTGATGTGTTGGTGAGGGTGTGGTGAGGTGATGGGTCTATGAAGTTGTTGTGTGGAGTGTAGTTAGTTTGTGTACGGGTGTAACTGGTTTGATGTGTTGGTGAGGGTGTGGTGAGGTGATGTGTCTATGAAGTTGTTGTGTGGAGTGTAGTTAGTTTGTGTACGGGTGTAACTGGTTTGATGTGTTGGTGAGGGTGTGGTGAGGTGATGTGTCTATGAAGTTGTTGTGTGGAGTGTAGTTAGTTTGTGTATCGGTGTAACTGGTTTGATGTGTTGGTGAGGGTGTGGTGAGGTGATGTGTCTATGAAGTTGTTGTGTGGAGTGTAGTTAGTTGTGTACGGGTGTAACGGTTTGATGTGTTGGTGAGGGTGTGATGAGGTGATGGGTCTATGAAGTTGTTGTGTGGAGTGTAATTAGTTTGTGTACTGGTGTAGCTGGTTTGAGGTGTAGGTGAGGGTGTGGTAGGTGATGGGTCTATGAAGTGTTGTGTGGAGTGTAGTAGTTTGTGTACGGGTGTAACTGGTTTGATGTGTTGGTGAGGGTGTGGTGAGGTGATGTGTCTATGAAGTTGTTGTGTGAGTGTAGTTAGTTTGTGTACGGGTGTAACTGGTTTGATGTGTTGGTGAGGGTGTGGTGAGGTGATGGGTCTATGAAGTTGTTGTGTGGAGTGTAGTTAGTTTGTGTATGGGTGTAACTGGTTTGATGCATTGGTGAGGGTATGGTGAGGTGATGTGTCTATGAAGTTGTTGTGTGGAGGGTAGTTAGTTTGTGTATGGGTGTAACTGGTTTGATGCATTGGTGAGGGTGTGGTGAGGTGATGGGTCTATGAAGTTGTTGTGTGGAGGGTAGTTAGTTTGTGTGCAGGTGTAACTGGTTTGATGTGTTGGTGAGGGTGTGGTGAGGTGATGGGTCTATGAAGTTGTTGTGTGGAGTGTAGTTAGTTTGTATATGGGTGTAACTGGTTTGATGTGTTGGTGAGGGTGTGGTGAGGTGATGGGTCTATGAAGTTGTTGTGTGGAGTGTAGTTAGTTTGTGTACAGGTGTAACTGGTTTGATGTGTTGGTGAGGGTGTGTGTGGTGAGGTGATGTGTCTATGAAGTTGTTGTGTGGAGTGTAGTTAGTTTGTGTATGGGTGTAACTGGTTTGATGTGTTGGTGAGGGTATGGTGAGGTGATGTGTCTATGAAGTTGTTGTGTGGAGTGTAGTTAGTTTGTGTACGGGTGTAACTGGTTTGATGTGTTGGTGAGGGTGTGTGTGGTGAGGTGATGTGTCTATGAAGTTGTTGTGTGGAGTGTAGTTAGTTTGTGTACGGGTGTAACTGGTTTGATGTGTTGGTGAGGGTGTGTG